>JBBBDQ010000762.1:332500-450000 GCA_037127315.1 Ascarosepion bandense | reverse complement strand
AGTAGTTAATGTTTCTTTGATTCGGCCTTGTGTCAGACTTAATCGAACACCCTACAGCTTACAAGTTTTATGCAGAGTCATAATCATCAGGAGGTTTTCATCGTTATCAGAAGGTTGGTTGTTGGCAGGATGGAATGTGTGAAATAATGTAAAAATAAAAGATACATTTTGCATTTTAAAATAAAAATTTATTAAAGGGAAAGACTAACATAAGTTGTAGGAGTTAATGTGCAATTAGAAACATTATTAAGAGGTTAAGGGTAGAGTTCGTACAAAATGTTCGTCGTAGTAATTGTTGAAAGAGATAAGGAGAAAGAGAAAGAGGACAATGTCCTGGTCGCTTGAAGTTTGAAGTTACATTTTAGATGTGTGTCTCTCTTTCGCTGATCCCCTCTCTGTCTCTGATGCTGCGAAGTCATTTATATAACCTTTTGAATTTCGCACTGGATCGCTAAGTCCTTTCAAGTCTTACAAGTCGCTCGCATTGGTCAAAAAATCATTTTAACACCTACTTGCGAAATCTGGTTTCCACATTTTTCGTTAAGCACATGGTCAATCCTTTTTCTATTTCGGAAAACCAGGATTTCACACATCGTTGTGCATTTTTGTAAAAGTGAAGAAGAGAGTTGATTTTAATTAATTTCTTATCCGCTCCAACATAACAAGAATATGTAGCTCTGTGTTGAATGCAAAATAAAAATAACTTTCTTTTCTTCACTGTTTGCAAATTCGCGAGCCAGTGTGAAAATATTAATTAACCAATGAAAAGAAAGTGATTTGCAGATAACAGCAAATTCAACTTTCAATGAACCATAAAGGTGTTTCTTCCTGCACAAAAAAAGAGTTTGCGGTGTGAGCCGACCTTGTGATTCATTTTTTGATCGGTCAGTCAGAGGAAGAGAAGGAAACAGAGAGGGCTTAACGCAGCATAATGTAACAGAAACTGACTATCGACGATCAGGTACGACTCTCCCTGGGACCCGTATTCACACCCTCTCACTTTTTTCTCGCATTGATTTCTTTAGTTCTCTTCCTTCCTCCTCACATACCCGCCGACGAAGGGAAGAACAAGACATTACTATTACCCTGTTGATATATCACATCGAAAACATGGACTTCTATCGTTATTTGTACAAATCAAATTTCACATTTCGTTAAAACGGACAAACTCTCAATACTTTAAACTTCTCACGACAATTTCTCTTAGAACATTTATATAGTCAATAATTTATATAGTCAATAATTTATATAGTCAATAATTTATATAGTCAATAACTTCACTTCCTACAACTTGATGTTATTTTGATCTATAAATAAATTTTTATTGATTTTATACAAACAAAACGGTTATATTGTTTCAATCTTCTGATCTGGAGTATATTGTGGGGAGTTCGGTTATGTTTGGCACAAGGCCAATTTAATAAACATTGCTCGAGCTCGCTACTTCACCTCTACTAATTCGCTGAAAAAAGAAACAATATAACATGATGAAAAAAAGCCCCAGACTTAATTTTAGCTTAAACATAAAGTAGTTTTACTTTTAGACCGAAAACGCAAATCAAATTATAATGTTCATAATTACTTCAAAAAGAATTGTTTAAAAAACTTTGAACGATGAAATTGAACAGTAGACCCTGGGTGCACCAATATACACGCACAAATAGAACTAAAGCATTGTCCTAAGGGTAACAGTTCAAACAGGCTGTCCTCAAATACGTACTACACTGTCTTTCAATGTTTTCTGCAACAACGAGGATTAGAAATGTTTTCCAAAAAGAGCTCTGAACAGTCAATTATTTGGTGGGGGGTGGAACGGGGGGTAATACCTATAATTCTTTGAAAGAATCTCTTACTTACTGTCAATCAGATGACATACCAAACAGAGATGGAATACACCAGCACACTGTCCTTAGAGCTGTGGTAGAAGGTAGAAGCTTCGTTCATACTTTTTTGTTGTGGATCTTCGTCGCCAATTTGTTGTGTAGTTGTCGTGAAACACCGCTGCAAAGTTGTGGTGTCCGGTTTTGTAAGACACGAAACAAGAAGGTAGGTTCTTTAACTGCTTTGTTAAACTACATTATTTATTCATCTTCCCACTTAAGACGAAATGTGGCACAATGCCTTTTTCATGTGGGTAATCCGGGCCATATAGCCTGGGTAAAAATTTCCTCTGCCTCTTTTTCCCTCTATCTGGCGTGTTAGTCTCTGGTTCTCCAAGCCCTCATTCCTCATTGCATGTCCCAAGAACTTCAGTTGTCTCTCCCTGATGCTCAATATTAATTTCCTTTTCGTTTCCATTCTTTCCAACACCTCATCATTGCTCACATGCACAGTCCATGATATCCGCAGCATCCTTCTGTTGAACCATGTTTCAGCTGCTTCAAGTTTTCCCTTCATCTTTGTTGATATTGTCCAACATTCACTGCCATATTGAAGAACTGACATCACATAGCAATCTAGTACTCTCTTCTTTGTTCCTAGTGAAAGTTTCCTGTGTCTTAATACTTTAGTCAGCTTCTTGAACGCGTCCCTCGCCATGCCAATTCGCCTTCGGATCTCTACAAAATTGTACTACACAAACTGTTTAATTTCTATTTAAACAAGTTTATTAATTCACAAAAAATAGCTCTTCACTCACAAATATCAATAAATACAAATTGCCATGTATGTTTTGCGATATATAAAATTATTATTGTTTGCTATACAAAAAAAGAGATTTGTTGTTGTTTCTCATATTGTTCTTATTCTATGTGTGCTGAATATTGAAATGTTAATGTTAGTGGATTTTGTTAATTCATCACGCAGCCTATTTCTCAACAATTATCTAAACTTATTTATAAATGGAACTTTGTGTGTGTGTGTGTGTGTGTGTGTGTGTGTGTGTGTGTGTGTGTGTGTGTGTGTCCGTTACCTACAGACTTCGAAACGGATGAACCGATTTTCTTGAAAATTTACACAGTTGTACTATAAGCGTCTGCGAGTGTTCTTAGTTAGGTTTTGTGTCGAGGTATTCCCGATAAATATCGAAAATCGATAATCGAAAAAATCGGGTTATAGAAGGAGTGGTCCGATTTTAATCAAATTTGATACACTCATAGACAAAGACATAAGAAACGATATTCAGAAGTTTCAAGGTTGCAGTTCGTACAATGGTGCAGAAAATCGATAATATATATATATATAAGGCAAGATGTTCGTGTGTGTGTCTGTTTATCTGCCTGTATGTCAGTATTTTTTTCAGCCCTTTTAGTTTTTGCTTCGGGTTTGGCTCTAAATAGGGATAATTGTAGTTCTTAGTCTCAGCCATGATACCATTTACTCAGAGGACTTATTTAGCCTTCAAAATTCAGTTTACGACGAAAAAACTTATTTGATATCGATACCAGAAAATCAAACTTTGACTTACATCCATTCATTTTTCTTTCAGTCTACGTTGTCGCTGTAACTGGAAACAGCTATTGCTTTTTAGTCTTTCGTGCCAACGTCCAAAGTGTCTGAGCTCCAGGACCATGGATTAGTTTTAAAGCTTTCATTACACCCGAGCAACGCCGGGCTATACTGCTAGTTTACCCATATAATTTAATCGGTTAACACAACCACGACAATTTTATCTACCTTCCCCACACAAACTCTGCCGATAAGCAAGGGGAAAGTGCCTGAGGCCTTAGAGAGACGGTTAATGTTGATTAGATTCGGCCTTGTGTTATACATAACCGAACTCCCTACAGCTTACAAGTTTTATCCAGAGTTATCATCAGAATTATCAGAAGGTTATTTTCATTATCATCAGAAGGTTGGTTATCGGCAGCTTGGAATGTGTGGAATAGTGTGGAAAAGTGAAAAAATAACATGTATATTTTTCATGTTAAAATAGAAATTTATTAAAAGGAAAGAATAGCAGGAATTATTGTTCAGTGAGAAGGTTAAAGGTGTCAAGAAATGTCCGTAGTAATAATTTGCTGGAGAGAGTTTATGCGTATGTACGTATGTATGTATGAGCGTTTGTTTGCAAGGAATGTCTTTGGGTGGAGAAGAAGAAGTAAAATGAATCAGCACACGAGAAAGAAGAAAGATGACAATGTCAGGGTCAACTTGAAGCTTCTCTCGTTACATTTTAGCTTGTCGTCTCTACTGCTTTCATCCCCTGACTGGCTGGCTGACGCTTATGAGTATTTATAGCATTTAGATTTTTCGCACTAGATCGCTAAGTCCCTTTTAGTCTTGCGAATCGCTCCCATTGGTCAGAAACCAATTTTACATCTGCTTGCGAAATCCAGTTTCGACTTTTTCTTTAAGCACATGGTCAATCCTTTTTCTATTTGGGAAAAACCAGGATTTTACACGTCCTTGTGAATTTTTGTAAAAGTTAAGAAGAAGGTTGATTTTAATTCTTAATTTCCTATCCCACATGTCTTTGGTATTTTTCCGAATGTCCATTACGATGTCGTTTGTTGAGGTACCTGCATTCATTTTCGATATCTAACTTTTAAATTGATTTTTTAAAAATAAAAAAAAGTTTTCTCAAAGCTTTAATTTTATCTTTAATTGAAAGCTAAATGATTAAATTTACTATTTCCAGTAAGAAAATGCTCTGGTGTATTTCAAACAGTAATTATATTAATGGAATCTAAAATTTTTAAATTTTTTAAAAAATTCAATTATTGGGCCATTTTTTAACGATTGACACATTTATAAACAAAAGTTAATTCTCGCTCTTAAAAATCTTGCGAAAATAAATTATACATCTGTGACACGTTAGTTTTTAAAAATTAGCAAATTTACAGTTAAATTAATCTGATTTAAACAAGTATTACTTTAAAAAAGAAATTGTATTGATTGGAATTTCAACATTTTTTCAAAATTCATCATTTTATGCATATATTTTGACAAGTTTGTAACGAAAGTTAATTCTCGATTTCAAAAATGAAATATTCATCTGTAACTTGTTGTTTTTGAAAAGTTAGCAAATTTAAAGTTAAATTAATCTGATTTACACAAGTATTACTTGTTTATAGCATGAAATTTAAAATAAAAGTATTTCTTAATCCCTGAGCTCTAATCTTTCTAACCTCTGAAGTGATTGATGACAGCCAGATGACGTTTAAGTAATTGATGACAGTATGATTGACCAGAATTGACATAATTGTCCAATTTTGTTTCCGTGTAAGAGGAAGAAACTGTGAAACACGTGACCTTTTACACAGAAAACACAATACTTTAAAAAAATCTTTATATACACACAAAAAAATCATTTTAAAAATCTTTCTATTCGATGTATTTGTATTAAACTTTTCAATTTTATGTTAGTAAATATAGTCTTCAGGTAATAACTTAATAACATAACCTCGACAAGGCTTTGAAGAATTTTAAAAATATTTTTGAAACTTTTTACATTATTATACTTTAAAAAAATGAAAACAATTCTTTATAGGTACCTCCAATAAATCACTGCTCATTTTCGATACCTCAATTTAAATTTAATTTTTAAAAATAAAAATGTTTTCTTGAAGCTTTAATTTTAGCTTTAATTGAAAGCCAAGGGGTTAAATTTACTAATTACAGTAAGCAAAATACCCTGGTTTAGTTCAAACCGAAATTATATTGATCGGAATCAAAAATTTAACTGCTGAAATTTTTTTTTAAATTTACCGTCATTATTGATTGAGCGACACATTATGTAAACAGTAGCCAAATTTCTGTTTTTAAAAATTTTTCAAAAAATATACCACCTTGACACATTATTTAAGTCGATTTTTATAATTGATACTTACCTTTATCTGATTTGAAACAAGTATTAAGTGCTTACTGTCTGGAAATTTACGAAATAAATCACGCTTTAATGACGGTAGCCCTCTTGTCAGCGTTATCTAAGGCGACAAATGATTTGTTGACAAGTAGTAGGTGTGAATGACGTTTGGATGGCGACCGAAAGTGACAAAAAATTAATGTAGCTTAAAACGTAACATTTGTAAATTAAAATTTTTTTGTTGTTTTTTTTTAACTAAATAGTAAAATTAAAAATTTAACATAATATTTTCAGCAAGTATAATATTTTATAGAATTTTAGTTTAAATTTATAGCCAAACTATGCTTTTTGAATAAATAAAAATATGCTTTTTGAATAAATAAAAATTTAAATTTCTTTTAAAAGAAAGAATTAAATTAAAATAACCGAAATAAGTTATATTGTTAGTTATTAATAAACCCTTGAGTCACGTGACCTTTATATCACTTATGGGCACCCGTACATACAAAAAACGGGAAATCAACATGCAAAAATAAACAGTTCTTAATTAAATTACAAAAAAAGAGCTATCCTTTTTTAGAGTAACTGTTTAAATTTTTCGATTAATAAAAATATTTGCCACACATTAATTAAAATACATCTGAGAGACCTATAAGGAGAAAATTGTAAAAGACTTATGAAAGTTTTTAAATTACTTAATAAAAAAATAAATTAAAAAATATTAAAAATAAAAACAATTCTTGTAAAAATTCATTACTAACGGAATTTTTTTTTATTCAGACGATGACACAATTTTAATTTATGTTTATAAAAACAAATTAAAAGTTTACCCAAATAAAAATTGGCATAGTTTTATTGCATTTTTGTTTTCCTAATTCAGAGCAGATTTTCTAAAAGGTGACTTGTTTTGAAGAAAAAAAAGACAGTTGATTAGCTTTCCTTAATGACTCCTGAATTTAACGAAAACTATCTATATGTTGTGACCTAGTCGCATCTTTCGACATTTCTGAAAATTAAATATTGGTGGGTAACAAATTAAAAAATATATATTTTTTACTAATATTTTATAAAAAATAATTATTTCAAAAATTATTTCAGTCATTTGTGAATAAGTCCTGAAATTTTCATCAAAATCAGACGATTATTTGATTTTTGCAAGAATTTCCAAATTAAGGTCTTTCACAGTCAAAAAATGCCCTCGCGTAAATATTACGTTTGACGTGATAAACATCTAGAGCGACATATGACCGCTTTTACTGACGAGAGAAAAATGTCTTTTTCTACCACTACATGAGCCTTTTAGAACCTGTTAGAACAATTTCAAAAATTGGTAAAAATCATAAAAAAATACTTTGATCTATCCTCTTTATAATAGCATAAACATTTTGCCGAGAAAACTTTGTTTTTATTTAGTTTGAGGCCTTTTACTTCAGACTATGCTGATTTTCCCACGGTAATTGTATGTACCTAAATAAAAATTCATTATTCATCGATTTTGTTCAGACTATAAGATCCTTAATATATACATATATATGTATATTGTCATCCGCAGACAGATCTGTTTCGTTGTATCACAGCTCATCAGTACGGTTAGACTCCGATTGTTTTTTAACCCAGGATTGAAACCCGACCGAATTGGCGTCAGTCGGCGATTCTACCTCTGGGCGTTCGGTAGAAGAAGGCAGACTTTTTAGCGCGTATATTATCATTATACGCGCCCAATAGCCAGAGTGCTCTAATTCACTTTACTGAATGAGCGATGCTACGACCAATTACTGATAATATTACTACCATTTACTGATCCCAGCCTTATAGAGTCCTTCTTTCTTCCTTTTTCCTATAAATATCTACCTTTTAAGAATCTGTAGTGTAGACTAAATTTTAGTCCCCATTTTTTCCTGCACCTTTATATATTTTTAATGTTGTTTTTGTGAAGATTCTTATTTCCATTTTGTTGGTCATAACAATTTTACGCATTTAACTTCCCCAGGACTTGTTATAAATGTATATGTATACAGTATATTTTTATTTATTTTTATATATTTTTAATGCTAAATCCAATTTACCTTCTACACATAAAAGATTAGTTTTGGTTAACTTTTACCAGGGCCCTTACAATAAAAATAGAAATAAAATATAATAATTTCGTTTCTTTCGTACTAAGCCGTCTTTAATTAGGTTCTTAAAGTTTTCAAAATAATTAGAATTAAATTTCACTATTGAATTGCGAATTTTAGCATTTTAAGTAAATTATGTTCGGGTGTGTGTGTGTGTGTGTGCTTATATATCTGTGTGCATACTTGTACAATTGGATTCCTTTGAAATCTTAAAGTTAATATTTTTATTTTAATTTATATGTAAAATTTAAGATTTATATTTAAATTTAGATTTGTATGTCAAAGTTTTGTTCTATAAAATTTGTCCCATTTATTTAAACTAAAATCGCTTAAGTAGAATTTTTTCAATGTTTGTTTTCAACACGAATGATAACAGTTTCCTTTGTTTCTATGGAAAAAGATTTTTCCTTTTCTTAGCTTACTTCCCTGCCAACCACCCTTTCCCCCTTTTTCTTTCCTTTTCTTTTTCCCTTTACCTTTCGTTCCCCCTACCACTTCCCAGACATGGCGAAATTTCAACTTTTAAACTCTCAACTCAGATAAGGGAAAGAGGGGTCTTCTAAAAATAGACATAGATATCTGTCTGCTTCCCTGCTCACTTCTTTAAATTCAAAAATTATTAATCCCACCCCTTTATTATAAATATAATATTATATATTAAGAGTATATCTAATCAAATATAGTTTTATTGCATTTATCTTACTATTCAGAGTAGATTTTCGTAAAAACGGCAAATTTAATGAAAAAATATAGATGATTTACATTCCCCAAGGAGTCCTGCATTAATTTACGTGGAAGGGTGTAACAGATGTAAAAAAAATATTTTTAATAAGATTATATAAAAATAATGATTTTAAAAATAATTTCATATAAGTAATGAAAGTTTCATTAAACTCCGACAATTATTTGATTTTTGTAAGAATTTCAATCGGAAAAAAATGAGTTGCGTAATATTACATTATCTCTGGTAAACTCTGGTAACAATTTGGTTACCCGCTGACGGAAACAAAAACAATATTTTTTAACAAAATTTCGAACGTGTTAGAAAGGATTAAAAAATTTAAAACATAATTTTAAAAATACTTTCATCTTTCCTCTTAATGATAACATAGACATTTTGACGAAAAAACTTTGTACAATTTCACTTTATATAAAAGTTTGGGTAAATGAAACGGATTCCAGGTGAATTCGTTGCATTCACTTACGTGCAAACATCTTTGGAATGGGTATTAATCTATCTTTTATCTCTCCAGGTAAGGGTTAAATAGTAGGACAGATTGAGTTTGAGTTTTGCTTGACGGCATATCAACCTCTGTGGGTTATTTAATGCCAAAAAAATAGGTTTTAAGATCTATTTTTAATGTTCGGTTATAGTGAGAAAGTTGATTTAGTCAGATTTTGATGAATTTTTTTTTTATTAAAAAAAATGAAGATGTTTTCTATTTTTGTATTAAAAAATGCATTGCTAGTAATTTTTTCCTTAAAAATGTATTATGGTGTCAGCTGATGTAAAAAAAAAAAAAGAAACTTATACACTTCTTTATTCCCCTTCGTCCAAAGATTTAATTTGTTTTGTTTGTTTAACGTTATTTAATGACGAAATTTATTTTTTTGGAGTTTTGAAGTAATTAAAATAGGATATGTTATTCTGCTTCCACAACTGATTACATGGTAGATGATACACAGCTTTTGTTGATAAACATGTTTGTGGAGATGTAATTAATACAGGAGGTGATAGGTGTGTTTATATTGTAGATTTTTTGAAGTTATATTTCGGAATACACTTTGATTTCCTTAAGGAATTGTAGGATATTATATAGATTAATGTCATGAAAGACTTTTTTCATGTTGGTTGGTTGAGTTTGTTTAATGGTATATCAATCATTTAAGTTTACGTTATTTACATTATTCAGACTATTGTCCTCATTTTTGTTGCCATTTGTATGACGTTTCAGCCGTTGTACACTCTGGCCTTCATCAAGTGCTAGGAATTGTTAACAGAATCCTTTATTACAATCACTGGGGTATATCATCTCTATTCATTGCGTTAAGCCTTTTCTGGTAGTCATGAGTTATCTCCCTCTAACCCTGTAAGTTACGTGTTCACCACTGCTGTAGCCTGGTATTGAACTCACACTTATTTGGGTCAAGTCACAGGAACTAACCAACATCTATATCTCCTAGGCCAGCTTTTGTTTTTGCTGTACTGAAATTACTCATTTTTGAAGAAAAGTTCAGTTTATGATCTTGGCTGTTTGCAACATTTAGTTAATAAAGGTCGTAGAAACCCATCAATTTTCATGAAGGCCGAGCAATTTATGTCAATCACCTGAAATAAACCATTTTTATAAGAAAAAAAAGTGTTGTTGAGTCATACATTTTAAGATAGAAGTAACGATTTTTTCCAATTCATCACCAAAATTTTAATTAAGCAAAACAAAATATAATGATCAACATTGCATTTAAATCTTTGGAGATCAAAGTTGACTGGAAAAGTAAAAGCCAAAAGTGAGTTCAACAAGCAAGTGAAGAAACTGTTAGCATAAAATTTATAATAATATGAGAAGCAAGCAAGCATAACTAAAGAGAGAAAATAACGAACATGAATTAAGAAGACGGAAGATAACGATTGATATTGCATTTAAATATCTGAAGATCAAAGTTGACTGGAAAAGCAAGAAGACAGAAGAGAGTTCCACAAGCAAGTGAAGAAATTGTTGGCATAGGATCATAGATCAAAGTTGACTGGAAATCAATAAGAGAGTTCCACAAGAGAGAAAACTTAGTACTTATGGTTACATATATCCATTTCAATCGTAAGACAATAAAACACTGCCGCCAATTTAGTCTCTCTTGTTATGTACAGTGTCCCTCTAGGATGCAGGCAATCATTGCTCCTAAAGCCTGTTTCACCATCCCTTTACTCACTAAGTATGCTATGCATTGTTTTCCTCTCTCTCTCTCTCTCTGTCTCTCTTGCCTTCAGTCTCTCCTGTGAGTATAAGATTTTCAAAACCCTATGTGCTTTAGAACAAGGGTTTTCAAACTGTGGTCAGTGGACCACAGGGGGTCCGCAAGGATAAAATAGGGAGTCCATGGGTTCTCCGGGCCATATAGCCTGGCCAAAAATATCTGTCTAATGTTCCCCAGTTGTGACTCTACCCTTCGGCGGAGCCAAGACTGGGTTAATGCTCTCTGCCTTCCAGCAGAGAGCTGAGAGTAACAATGGCAGTTACAGTGAGAAACTGCAGTATTCAGTTACCCCCAACCACTGGTGTAAAATGTAGCACAAGACCTTTTTAATGTGGGTCCTCTGGGTCATATAGCCCAGCCAAAAATATCTAATTTTCCCCAGTTGTGACTCTACACTTCGACGGAGCCACAACTGGGTTAATGCTCTCCGCCCGAAAGCAGAGAGTTGACAGTGACAATGGCAGTTACTGTGAGAAACTGCTCTCTAGAAGTCACGCAGGTAAGAAAAATGAATGAAAAATGAATATAACACTGTAAACACACACACACACACACACACACATATATATATATATATATATATATAGTAATTTTGTTATTACAGTGATTTATAAAAACATTATATCACTACACAAAAATTTTCATGTTTCAGAACAAAATAGTTCTTCAGGTGATATTTTAAAAATAATGGTAAAAATTATTTATTTTAGAAAATACAAGATGAATTTATGGTTATTCAGAAAATTAAGGAGGGGTGGTTGGAGGAACTTAAACAATATGATTGTGGGTGTGTCAATATTACTCAATACATGTGCATAATAACTGGTTCACGATAATAGAAAAAAAACTTTTATTTTTATTCCTACTGCTTCACCAAAAGAGGAAGATGGAGCATGGGTGCAAAATACAAGCAAATAACTAAAGTGTAAGGGAGTACATGACACTTGGACTTCAAAGGTTCAGTGTTAATGAAACACAAAAAAAAAAAAGGAAGAGGAAAGAGTTTACTAACTGGATAATTGTTAAAGTTTGCAGGAAAGTGAATTGAAAAGTTGAGATGAAATTTGAAAACAAAATGTGTTGAAAAATCATGTTTAAAAATAATAAATGAAATCCCGAATAGTTCTAAAGAGAATAAAACCCAAAAATAACTATACGGAATTTACTAAGAAATCAAGGCTATATCTTCTTTCCCACCAATAAAGAGACCATTAATGTATCCATGAAAATGTCAAATGAAAAAATATATGTTGCCGATGATGAAACCTGGCTGGTCATTAAAATAATATTTATGAAGGAAAAAAATCTGGTTTGAATTGCCCACCCAGAAAAAAAAAATTGCCTGATGGGTTCATTTATTTTAATTTCTGTAATATTCATCAAAGATCTTATATCTCATGTTAATCTGGATTTCTTTGAATACAAGTGATAGAGAAAAGTGAATTGCTAACTTATAATGACCATTGGCAAAAAAAGTGGTATTGTTGACTGAGAAACACAAACAGAAAGATCATTTTTTATTACTAAAGGGATTGGTAATATTTTTCTTTTCCTGCACACAAAACAATTCTAGAGATTAGATGGCAGAGTGGGATTATCTGGATGGTCTCTGAGCAAGTCCCTGGCTTTGGGAAATCACAGTGTGAGACAAGCTGATAAAGAAAGATTAATGACTGGGAGTTTCCTTTTGATCTACACCTCACAGAGATGGTGTGTCGGCCCTTGGCGTGAGCTGAGGTTAGATGCTGAAAAAGTGAGATAACGTGGTTTCCGGCTTTCTCTTTTCCAATCTTCTCATTTTGTTTTCTTGTTTTTTTTTTTTCAATTGGAGTAGATAGATCTATCGCCCGGTTCACACTCCACCCATGTCTATTGAACAGGTTAAGAGGCTCATCCCTTGTTCCCTGTTTAGGATATGGTTTCCGGCTTTCTCTTTTCCGATCTTTTCACTATTACGTAGCCCCCTGCACATCAGTGGCGTTACCGCCTTGCTCGGGGTGATATGATTAAAAAAAAAAAAAAAAGGAAAAGAGAGATTAGCATTACCTATATGGAGTGATGGTGAAAAATGTGATGTGATGGGAGCGGGAGTGAATGAGTAGCTTCATTCCTCAGACCACTCTCAAAAGGGGGCTAGACAACCCCTAAATTTAGAAAATCACTTGAGTAAATTCATTTTCAAAAGATGGAACTATAGTAAAAGGGTTAGGCTAAGGATGGAAGACAACTGAACCTAGACCATAGTCAACACCCACTCCTGTCAGACGAAGGCCTCCATCTAAGTTGGAGGTTTGAACAACTTGAAGTCCCCACATTGTCACTGGAAACAACATCATTCGCTGAGAGCTCCTGACCAAGAACATGTGCTGGCTGCAAAGACCAGAACTTAGAAATTTAAATTATTAACACAAGCTGCAAACTTCAAAAGAGGATCCCAGTGTCATTTGATTATAATAGTAATTATACAACAAATTATATCTATAAACCAAATCCTTGTTACATTTTGTAACCTGAGTTAATTCCTAATTCCAAAGAATTCTTTTTTAGTTCCTCACTGTCAACCTGTCCTTTGCTCCAGTTAACTTCACCAGTGATCTTCTTACCCTCTGAGATCAAAAACACAATGTAGTAGAGAAGTGAAGGATCATGGAGAAGATAAATGCCCGCCAGATCAAGTGGAACTGTGCTTGGCAACATAATACCAGCAATGTATTAACGAGTCAGGAGTCAACCAGATGAAAACCATGGTAATCTGAAAGAACTAGCAGACCAAAGTGGTGGGGGACATGATGGATCGCCGTTGACCAGGATCGACTCAGGTTTACATCATTGGTTGCCGTTGACCAGGATCGATTAAAAGTTACATCATCGGTTGTCGTTGACCATAGTTGACTCAACGTTACATCTTTGGTTGCTGTTGACAAAGATCAGCTACAGGTTGCATCATAGGTTGCCATTGACTAGGATTGAATGGAGGTTACATCATTGAACAGGATTGGTTGCCATTGACCAGGATGAACTGGAGGTTACGTCATTGGTTGCTGACCAGGATCGATTTGGGTTACAACTCTAAATTTTTCTTTTTCTATATGAAACTTCTTAGAAAAGACAGTGGTGTGTTTACATATGGCCATTTTCAGGGTTTTGTATTCATCGTAATTCTTTTCCAAGATTAGCTGCTACCATGGCCGGAAGGTATTACTAATAAGCCTCATCCCAATTAGAACACAAGCCTTAGTGGGGGTCCTGGACAGTACTTTGTGATCCTATTTTTTTGACATTTGCTTTTTTTTCTATCTACATTTATATACATTATAAACAAAATTAAGATAAGAAATTTTCGTGCATTTTGACGTCATCCTCAGCAGGATTTTTTATGCAAATCTGTGAATTTTTGTTCATGCCAAATCTTGAGAAAAGCACCATATAAAATTCAATATTTTTTTTATCCATAACGTTGAATGTGTTAAAATTATTCAACTTTTTAACAAGAAAAATCTCGATTTGATATTAAAAATTACCACAAAAAAAAACCAAAAAACGAAAAAAAAAAAATATTGTTTTTTTTGGCTTTAATATCACTTAATCTCTCCAAAGCAAGATAGAATTTTAAGCTTTATTTTAAAACTTTAAATTATTACAAACGGTACAATTATAGAATCTTAAAGATAAATTTAAAAATATAATAATTCTTGCAAAATTTCATTATTTGAGAAAAAAAAAATTATGATAATTACTGTCCATACAACAGTAATTTTTTTTTTTAATGCTTTAAGATTGCATTTTTTTATTTTACTATTCAGGGCAGAATTTCTTTAACTGGGGGTACTGTTAAAAAAAAAAAAAAAAAAAAAAAAAAAAAAATGATTTAAATTCCCCAAGGACTTGTCCTAATGAACATTTAAACAGCTCTACAAAAATTAAGTGTGCGCGTGTGGGGGAGGCGGGAAGTAATAGATCTCAAAAAAAAAAAAAAATAATAAATAAAAATAAAATAAAAATTGCAATATTTTCTGAAAAGAAATGTTTAAAATAATTTCATTCATTTTATACGTCCTGAAACTTTCATAAAAGTGAGATAAATTAATTTATCTGATGTTAGCAAAAAATTCCAACCCAATGTTTTTTTTTTAACAGCAAAAAAAGACGTTAACATTTCCAGAAGTCACCCACTGAAAAAAGAATTAACCAACATAGAGAAGTTTATAAAAAGAATTAAAAATATAATAAAAAAATGTTTGGTCTTTCCTCTCTTAAATTAATATGAAAATTTTATTTTTTTTTATCTGAGGATTTTTTTTTTTCATGACGTTTGTTTTTTTAGCGAATCTGAGGTTAAAAAAAAGATATAGCGTAATGTATATTGACTTTTTCGCTGAAAAAAAAAAAAAAAAAGCATGTGGATAGTTGTTTACAAGTAAGCAGTGACAAAAAGGCTATTTTTTATCGATATACTAACAATGATGACATTTTCAATCATAATCACCATCATAAATCTTCACTTGTTGAAAGTTATTGCTAGCTAAAATCACTAACCACTAACAAAAAATAAAAATAAACGGACATCGTCGTACACAGACAGCCAATTTTATAGTAATAAATAATTCAAAAAACATTCTTCTCATCGAATAGAAATATAAGTAAAATTTGTAATAGAATGAAAAGTAGTTGCTGCCATTTACAATGCTTAGTTTGGCACAAGGTTAAAACCTATAAAGAATGCAGTGAAAGTAAATGTATCGATTCAGTTAAGAAACCACGTGTAACCGGTCGTACTCCCGCCATTAAAACGTCACTTCCGGTTGGTTCCCATAATGCACTGCAATTAAGTCGTGCCGGAAGTAGCCTCTGACCTGTGTTGAACACATACACACTGACCGATTGCAAAGAGAAACGAGTTTTGTTTTGATTTTTTTTTTTTTTTAAATTTTCATTTGAATAATTTGCCCGCAAAGTGATTCTTGGATGTTATTGTTACCATGAATTTGTCGTCGTGTAATACGTACGGCAACCAACTGCTGTTTGCTGGTTGGAATCAAGACCAAGGTGCGTAGCTTTAGTGAAATTATTAAATTGCTGTTCTTTTCTTTTTTACTTGTTGGTTTCTAATAAGTACAATCGACATTTACTACTTGTCGAATTTTTAGGGGCGTTAATGTAACTCTTTCATTTCTTTTTTTTTTTTTAATCAAACATTGAAAAAGAAAGAGATGCCGTCTTGTCATCATTTTCTTTCCTTTAAATTCCACTTCTATTCCTTCTGTTACACTCTGAACATTATTAGAAATATAGTTTTTTTTTTTTATGAAACAGGTGCTCAACTTTATTACTTAAAGAAAAGGAATACATCTCCAAACTTCGTAACACATGATGACCATTTCCCATCGCAAATTCTCTCTCCCTCTTATAATAATTTCTTATTTTGTTCTATTTCTTCATTTCTCAGTGATTTCTTTTTCCTATTCTTCGAATTTCTTGTTTAACTTATTTTCTTTTTTTTAAATAAAACTTTCAAATTTTGTCCTACCTAAATTCTCACTCTTAAATTTTAAATTCACCAACATTCTTTTAGTTTGTTTTTTTTTTTTTGCGTTCGTTTTTTTTTTTTTTTTACCCATTATAATTTAATTTTGGTTTGCTTTTATTCCTTTTTTTAAAAAGTATACAATTATTGTCAAAGCTTCGTTTTATTTCTATATTACTAACAAAAGATTTTTAAAATTCGTTACCTTTCTTAGTGTTTTTTTCTTTCACGTTCTTCCTAAATTTTAAAAAGTTTTAAAATTTAAATGATTTAACAAAAGCTGACCACAATCGTATTAAAATAATTTAAACACTAATGTAAAAATAAAAGTTCCTGAACTTAAAAAAATCGCTGTATCTTTTTAAAAACGATCATCTTTACACAACATAAGTTAAAAATTTATACCGAAATAATTTTCATTCAAGATAAAGGCACTAGTAGCATATTATACTTTTTTCTTACTTGATTACCAATTCCTTACTACATCTTTGAAAAACCATGAAAAGTAAAAACACTTAGTCACTTTTTTTTTTCTTTTTTTTTTTAAATATTGCTTTTTATTATTTGAAACCTTTTTTATTTGTTTAAAACAGTGAACTGTTAAAAGTATATTGTTATTGAAAGTTTAGGCTAATCTAAAAAAAATATAACTCGTAAAAAATATTTTAACAGTTTAAATAACTTTAAGATTATTAAGTCTGCTAAAAAATTATTTTGCGCCAAAATAGGCCCAATTTATTTCTGAAAGATAAATTTTCTTTTGAAACTTAAAAAATCTCTTAGTCTTAAAGTTTATTAATTTAAATTTTTACAAGTCTTCAGCTAACTAAAAATTTAGTGCTTCTGTTTTTTTTTTGTTTAATCAGTTAACTCAGAATACGTAAAAAATATTGATTTTTAAACTCACTATGTTTAGGACACAAGGCTAACATGTTTTGGGAGAAGTAGAAGATTGTGTCGCATTTATTCTATCAAGTAGTAGACATCTCTATCATTTAAAAAAAATTCTTTGACCCGAGCACGAACATCGACCTCTGCCAACGGTGTTGGATATCTACTAAAAGAAACAGGTCATTAATGTAAATAATATACCTGCTACTAGTAGTTGTAGTAACTAAAGTTAACGGAATTTCTGGCAACTTAGTAGTAAACTGTTTACTTTTGCTTTGTGTGCCAAATTGAGGAGTAAAAAATGTTGAAACGTCCGGAGTTTCATCTTTGGTTGCAGTTTTCTGTTAAATATTTAAAGAAGCATTAAGAGCTTTAGCAGTCTCTTCTTTTAGTTTTTAAATTTAATGAGCTGTAGTAAAAATATGGTCATTAATTTATTTATGTAGCCTTTTTTTTGTTAGACAATTATTTCGAAACTACCACAGAGTTCTTAAAATACCAAAATGGTTATTTGTCAAACTATTTCAATAAAAAATACTAAATCTTCGTTTTTTTTTGTTTTTTGGAATCGCTGAGCTTCTTTCTATGTCCTCTTAAAAATTTTAAGATTTAAAAAAATATCGAAATAGTTTTACATCTCCGTTGATCTTGATTCTTCTTAATTCTTATTTTCAATTATAAAAGATTTCTCTTTCGACTCAGAACTGGCACGTAATTTTTTTAATGCAGTACTTAAATTGGTAATTTTAAAAGTTGCGGTCCCAGGACTTAAATCAATGTATTTAAATTTGTAACATAGTTTGTATTTAATGTGTAGTTACTTACAAAGCTATAAGAGAGAATTCAGTAGTGAACTGAGTTAGTCCCTCTACTAGTCTACTCTAATGACTTATCGGGTTTTTTATATTAATTTGAATTAATGAAGTTAAATGAAATAATAATCGTTTTTAGATAATTTGATATAAAAAGTATTAATGTTTGTTTTAGAATTTAAGTGTTTGTCAAGTAAATAAAAAAAACTGCTACGTCATTGTGTGGCATCTCTTAACAATTAGGGACCACAACTTTTAATAATAATATTAAATTTAAATGTTATAAAATCTAATTCTTTTTTATAACAATACAGTTTTTCTTTTCTGCTATATTGGCAAAAAAGACTGATATTGGTATTGGAACCAATTTTTTTCTCCACTTTCTCATATTTTCCCAACTGATCTTCGATGTGTTTTTTGTTGCTTTTTTTTTTTTTTTTTAAATCTTTAAGTTTAGTCTTTGCTAAAGTCAATTTTGGAATAACAAAAATGCATAGGTAAATTTAAAATTTGTTTGTATAGCCTGAACATGTGAAAACTCAAAAACGACAATAATCACCAAAAATTCAATTCGCGCTATTTTTTCCTTGATGCTCCTGAATTGAAATTCTGTCAAGTTTTTATTGTAGTTTTTTTTTTTAAATATATTCTTGAGGAAAAAAAAAAGTGCTAAAAAGTTGGGACAATTAATCAAAGAAAGATTCATTGTTTTTATTATAAAACAATAATAACAGTGTTTAATTTTTGCACACCTACACAAAGGTCATTTCAGGTTAAATAGAAATATTATTCTGACAATAGTAAACCTTTGTCTTTAATAAAAGCAGTATCTCTCATTATTGAAGTGAATACAAGCAATCGTGTAACTTTTTCAAAAAGTGACACAATGTTGTGTTGTGAGAGGGGGGGAAAAACAGAGACAGTACTTGAAGCACATGACGAGAAAATGTTAATTATTGGTGACAAAACTTAGTACTTTTTTTTCCGTAATTCTTTTTGAGTAAAAAGGGTACCTAGGAAATAAAGTTCCATTTAAAAATGTTTTTATACTTTACTAATTTTGTGATTAATAGCAAACTTTGTAAATGACAGCACTTTTTGTTTGTTACTTAGCTTTCGACTCCACCCCCATCCAAAGAAAATTGTGTATTAAGTTCAGCGTTTCAAATACATTTTGCATACTAAACACTGATTTATTTCCCTTACATCCCATTAAAAAAATTATTTTTATAATAGATTTTATTCTGAGCTTTTTCTTTAAATCTAGTCATGGATTGTTGAGTAATGGTCACAAATACTGAATTGATTTTTGTACTCGTTAACGAGGAAAATAAGTCGAAATAATGACTCTCTTCAAGACTCCAACTTCCAAAACCCAAAGGAAAGAATAAAGACATTTGATGTTATTGTTGTTTTAAGGGGGTATATTCATAAATCATAAGTTACTTATGATATCGTAAATATGCTTAGGTAAAGAAATTCTAAGAAAAAACGGACTAAAAAACACTTAGTAGCAATGTCATTGGAATGGTATGATGGTTAATCGGCGAAAGTTTTTCTCGATAGTCTTACTTTCATTTTTTTATCATCTGGTTTTTACTTTAAGATTTCTTCATATGATTCAAAAATGTTTTCAATATTTTTTTAAAAAGTTATTTTTGCTTTTTATACTATTTTTGAAATAGATTAAAAAATTTTAATTCCCCCAGTTCAGACCTTCACAGCTAAGACCCGCCATGAATACTGGGACAACAAATCCTCCCCCATTTCATTTTTGTAGTAAGAAAGTTTTGTTCCGAAGGCTTCTTTCCAATGAACTCTCTTTTGTAGAACACTCTCATCTGGACGTTTCTTCTACTTACAAGCATAACCTTTTCAAGTCGAGCACCAACTGTTATATTTCCTTCAAAATCTGCAATACGTTTTTTTTTACAACCTCATTATTCAGTAACTCTCTATCTTTAGTGGCTTTGGTGATGGGGGTTGTATTGTGTGATCAAGTAGTGGTTGAAAAAAAAAACACTTTTTTTTACATATCTCGAACACAAACATCTTTCCTTTATCCTTTTTAATGATGTGTCGAAAAATGTTTCATCAATCACTGATGTTTTTTGTCTATTCTTGGTGTTGTTTTGCGTTTTTTTTTTTTTTAGTTTTCGGGCCTCTCAGACGAAAAACTGTTTCCTGTTCTGAAAAACATGTCTCCCAATAATTATTAACACAACACAATTAATTAGAAAAACAAAAAGTAGTTGTTACGACCTATTTTCTCATTAAATGCAGAGCTTATAAAAAAAAAACTTAATTTCTTTAAAAAATAAAAAAAATATAAAAATGATTTTATTTAAATTAATTATGGAAATATATTTATTTCTTTTCTTCATTGATTCGTATTCAATTCAAGTATAAATAGACAGAGTATAAGAAGGAAAAGTCTTACATTGTTATACGTTTCCTAATCGATGATAATGGATGATCACTAAAGAACAGAAATAAAAAGAAAAAAAAAACTTCTAGAAAGGAATAGAGAAAAGAAACAATAACTTTGTCCGGCCATCAAAATTGTCATTGTTTCTTTTATTTGGTTGGTCGTGTTTTTTTATGTTGCCAACTGGAATTGTTTTACTTTTTTTAATCAAAAGTAAAACTTTTTTTTTCCTTGTTTATTTTAATTCTGGTGGCTCTCCAAAAGAAACTCTTCTTCTAAGGTAGATGGTCTTTTTACTCTTTGTCTTTAACATTTTTTTTTGTTCTGTACAAAAATCACGTGATGATAAATTTCCAATTCTACACGTGCATAGATTCGGTTCAACGAAATGGCAATTCAGTTCGTGTGATTTCTATAAATATATACCAGAAATAGACAGTTTTTTACCGTTTGAGCAACTGTCTTTAACTTTAACTTCTGTTTTTGACTCTAAGCTTAGTGTGGTACAAAGACCATAAGTTCGGCACCCAAAAATGAATATTGAAATTAAAAATTGAACTCACAATAATAGTGACTTGATCTGTCTAGGGTTTTCCTTTTAATGTCGAAACTACTACACATTTCGAGTATTTTTTTTTTACTTTCAAAGCAATTTCCGCATGGTGAACTCTGAAATGGAGAATGACGTACATCTCTTCTCTCATATTTCTTTTCTTTTTAACTAGCTTCATATTCCGAGCCACTCTATATGAAATAACTTACAGAGAGAAGAGACCCACTGCTGTCGTAGCATCCGTTCATTGTCTTTTTACGTGACAAAAAGATGACATAAAATTTCTGAAAGAGATGGACTTTTGGAGACAAAAATATTTTTTATTTACGAGGAAAAATAGTATTAATTAATAAATTAAATTTTTGTTTGATTTCTAATACAAATGAATATTTAAGAATATGAGGCTAGGTTTAAAAAATCGTCGAAAGGAATTTTTTTTTTAAACCTAAGTTTTTTAGCTAGACATTCGATTTTTAAAATGTCACAAAAAAAAAAAATAAGTAACTTACCGAAAGTAAATATTGACGTTGGTGGGTGCAAATCAAATAACTCTTTAATTTTATTTATTTTAATTTAATATTTTATCAAAGACAAATTCCCTGTAAAAACTGCATATTTTTCTAAAGAATTGATAAAAGAATGCATTTAGTTTTAATCTGACATTTTTATTACTTTTGTTTGAAGATAGCGAGAGGTTAAAAATTCTAGTTCTTGATTACGGGGAAAATAACTGATACTTTTTTCTTTTTTTTTTAATACACGACATTTCAAATCGAAATGATTGCTCAGAATATGAGGCAAGGTAGAGAAATTTAAGAGGGTACGAAAGGAAGGTAATTCAGTGTTTGAGAAAGTTCTGAACGGTAAAAAAAAAAAAAATCAACCCCACTCCCATATGTGTCCGTCCACCACCACAGATTAAATGTCTGTCACAAAATTTTTGATCTGAACTTTGGCCAGGAGTTTACAATATTAAAACAATGACATTAGAGTTATGACCTACTTAAGAAACAGACGCTAGTAGTTGCAGTTAAATAATTTATTAGTAATTTATAACTTTTAGTGATTTTCTTGACATTTGATCATTTTCACTTATCTTGTGCTGTATTGGTTATCCTTTTCTCATACTTGTCTCTACTTTTCGGGCTGGGGTATATAAGAGACAGTTATAAGAAATGTGGAGGGTACACAGAAAATGTAATAAACATACAGAAGTAGGAAGCAATGTGAAAATTTATTAAAAGAAGTCAGTTGAGTGCCATACGTGATACACGCTTGGGTGATCATGTCTCAAAAGAGACGTGACTGGGCAGAAGACTATGCTGCAGTAGGTTGCCATTACTTTCTGCAGATTACTTTCTAGCTAAGGCTATAAAACTCAATCTGACCTGTAATTTAACCCATAACTGGAGGGAAGGGACGGATTAATATCTTTCCCACAGGTAATTCTGTGTAAGTGAATAATGCAAGGAATTTAACTGGAATTCAAACTCTGTTCCCCAATTTCTCATTCTGAGCCAATATTCACTGCACCACAAGGGATGTTATATAAGGTGGGTGGTTTTATATTTAATTTTTTCTTTTTTATCAAGTTTATCCCAAAGAGAAATGAAAGGTTACTGGGTGTGAAAGAATTAGAAAACAGAAACATTACTAAGGAGAGAGAACAATAGAAGAATAATCAGGAAGACAGATGATAACCCCTAGCAAGGAAGTAAAGCCACTAAGACACAAGAGGTTACTGGGTGTGAAAGAATTAGAAAACAGAAACACCATTAAAGAGTGTGTACAGGAGAGTAATCAGGATTGTCAATAGCAATCGATATTGCATTTAAATTTTTGAAGATTAAAGTTGAATGAAAAACATGGAGCTGGGAGAGTTCTAGAAGCAAGAAAGAAATTATTAGCATCAAACTTAGTTACATTGAGCCAACTTGAACTGTATATCAATAAGACCTTGGTGCCAGTCTAGTCAGTTAATTGCCATTTGTGATACACAGTTGGCTGATCATGTCTTGAAAGACATGACTGACTGGGCAGAAGAATTTTCTGCAGTAGACAGGTTGCCAACCAAGGCTATAGAACCCAATGTCTTGTTATTTGACCCATAGCTGGGGAGAAGACTGATTTAATATCTTTCCAAAGTGACTGCAACAAATTCAACTGGAATTCAAACAATAATATTGCTGATTCTTCCCTGAATTTTATCATGGACCACTGGACCATATTTTGAAGCAATATTCTAAGAATGGTAGACTTATAGATATGCAAAATAGATTCTGAAGAGAAAAAATGTCTAGCACAACACAGCGACCAGCTTTCTTAGCAGCTGACCTATCAATATGGTCTCTTTACTTCATGTCAGCTGAAAATGTTGGTCTGAGAAGGTGCGATGAATCTCTCTTCTGGGGGTTAGCATTAGCCATGCTGATGGAAGTCAGAAGAAGTTTTTCAGATGATTAATAAAGCGGCTTAGTTTTGAAGGCATTAAAATTAACAAGCCCTTCTTTGCCCTAGTTAACAACAGACTGTGGCTTATTTGTGACGTTAGCTGCCAATTTGGCCTTAACAAACCAGGAATAAATGGTTATGTAAGCAGCATAGATACCAAGTTCAGAGCTGATGCCATTGAGAAGGCCGTTAATAGTAGGACCAAGGATAGTCTTGGGGACACTGTCATTAGTACAAAAGGACTTAGAAGAGTTGCCATTCAAGATAACTTTCACAAATTGATAAGAAAGACTGGATCAGACCAAAAACTTGTCTAAAGACACTGTTACTTTACAAGGTGTGAAGACTTGTATGCTAAACCCTGTTAGAAACTTTCAAAATGTCCTGAGCTTCAACATCCTTATCTGGAGTTTGATACTCTTTCCACAATTATTGTCAGTTCGTCAGTAGCTGGCCCAGAAAAAGGAAAGTGTATTGCTTGTGTGATAAAAAGAAACCCTGCGATTTTTTTTTTTTTTTTTTTTTTTTTTTTTTTTTTTTTTTTTTTTTTTTTTGTCTTCATCCTATTGTTGTTATCACATTATGGGTGAATGTTGATCTGGCTCATGTACAGTAAATTCTGAACTGAACCCTTTAATTTCTTGGATAGACTGTTCTCATTCAACTGTTCATGTTTAGGGATGTCATCTAAAATATAACTCCTCACCCCAGAAATTCAGACAAAGATTAAAATAAAATCTTTCATACTATTAGTTAAGTACCATACATGATACTTGCTTAGGCGATCATTTCTTGAAAGAGACATGACTGACTGGGTAGATCTTTCTACAGTAGGTTGCTATTACTTTCTGCAAGGCTTTAGAATCCAGTTTCTTGCTTTTTAACACATAGCTGAAGGGAGAAGCAACAGATTAATACCTTTCTCAAGAGTATTTGCACATAACGAATTCAACTGCAACGCATTCAACTGAAATTTGATCTCTGCTCTCGATTTCTCATTCTGAGACAATATCCACTGCACCACGATAATCTTAAAGAAATTTAACTAAAAATAAGTCTCATATTTTCTAAGTGCTTTGACAAAGTCAAAAGTATTTCTATGAAGTCTTACAAAGGTTACAACATAATCTTTTAGGAAAAAAGGAGAATCCCAAAAACTTAATTAATAAACGGAGGACTTCCAATATGCATCGGGTGATAGTGAAAAATATCCAAGAATTAACATGTGCAGGCAAAGTTTTTTTTTTTTTTTAGCACATGAGAGTACATAACGTCTTAATGTTGGCAGATGTTGGATCAAAGACTGCTGAATGTTTACTATAACAGTGTTCCATTGGACAAACTTAGAGAATTCTCATTTCCAGAATTTTGGTTTATTTCCAAGAACGTGCTTAAAGCTATTTTAAGAAATACTGTTTGAACTTCTTCTGACATCACAATCACCCACATCTTGCATATTTAATTTCTTTTCTATTTTTTAAGACAAACATTTTCATTAATGTTGAATGTGTTTTGCAGTTTTCCTTTTTTTTTTCTATTTTTATGTAAAAAGGTTGATTATTTTCAACAGCTATTGCTGTAAGCTTTCTGATTCATTAAAATCCATAAAGACGTTCTGGTGGCGTGACGACTATTGGTGCAGAAAATCAACTTTGTGAGCTGTGTTTAAATTTCAGTCTAATTTACTGTATTCACTGTTGTACAAATTCTCTTGACGGAAAAACTTTCTTTTTTTTTTTTTTTTTTTTTTTATGCAAAATATACAGAAAATGATTATTGTTTAAGTGGTATGACTAAGAGGTGCATTTAATATGGATATGTGTGAAAGATAATGATTAACTCGAGGTTTAGAGAGGTTAAGAATTCTCCTGGGATTTTGTTTCACCAAGCAACAGTTCTTGATTATATCAGATATCATTGGAATTTGCTCCTTACTATTGGACTATGCAGGGAATGAGGGTAGTTAACCTAAATGTACATGGTGCATTGGGTCTTAACTGGGAGAATTTGTCTTTGATGCCCTGCCCCCATCCCAAGAAAATATTTTTGACTAAGAATTTTTTGGAAGATCATAATGATTTATTGAGTCAAGTCTTACTAATTAACCCATAGCTGAAGAGAGAAAAGGTGGATTTATACCTTTTTGAAAGGATATTTGTATACAAGTGAATATAAAAAACCCAACTGGAGTTGGAACATAACAGAAATTTGGTTGCACTTTTAAGTTCAAAATAACATTTTTCAGTTCTTGATAAAAAGTTGAGACGAGTTTTTTCGCCTCAAGATCAGGAGTTGGCAAACTCTTTTGGAAGTGAGCCTAATTGGCAATGTTTTCATGACTTGCAGGCCAAGGTAAACTTACACATCTATATGTGTGTGTTTTTTCATTTAACCAATATGGAAAATACTGTAGGAAAAAAATTGGGAATGCAACTGAAGAATATTTATTAAATTTACTGGTTTCATAGTTCTGATTTTTTTTTTTTTTTTTTTTTTTTTTCCAAAAATTGAGATGGAGAGACATGGCATAGCCATCTGCCCACAGAAATGGTCATTTGATCCCATTTTTGATTTTTTTTTTTTTTTTTTTTTTTTTTTGCATCTAAAAATATATTTATTGGCTCTGTAAATAAATAATTTTACTATCCAGTTCTCTGGCTGGATCAGTTTTAATATTTAATTTTCCAATAATATTTATAGGGTCTCCTTTGAGACTTTACCAATAAGTCTATTCCTTTTGGATTTTATATATATATATATATATATATATATATATATATATATATAATACAAATGAAGAAAAACAAAGAATAAAATTGTAATGTTCAAAACATTAATTTAAAACAGTGCTCAATATAAAAATAGAGCAATGAATATTTATTGTTGATCTGCTGTTTCTTGTTGACGTTTTTCAGCCACTCTCAGCCTCCCATGTTCGTTCTGTTGAGAACGAAGCAGATCTGAAGCTGCAGAACATGATTGTCGTGCTCGCAATCGTGCTTCCTCAAGTCTGGCTGCATGTCACTCTGCTGCTTCCTCAGCATGTATCTGAACCATTCTTTGCCTTCTTCACTTGTTTGCTGATGCCTGTTTTTCCTCACGTTGATTTGTTATTGCTCATCGCACTTCTGCTTTGCAAGTACGACAATCTAAGTTTGACCTTCTGTGAGGCATTATCATTATGAATTGAAGTAGATCTTTTGCACTGAGATTAGGAATCTGAAAAAAAAATGGGCCAATATCCCCATTTTAAAATTTTAAGTCCCCTCCTCTTCATTTTTTGACTATATAGGAACGACAAAAGGAAGTTTGTATTTTTCCGCTTATTTTGAAAAAGAATTATTTCTGGAAAAAACAAAATAAGCACCATAAACTTTTCTGTTACTGTGGTTTCTGCCACTGAAGTTTTTTTTTGTTTTTTTTGTTTTTTTTATCATTATTTATACATTACATTTACAGTATTAGTGAGAGGGTGGGGAGAAAAATATAATTTTTGGGACTCTCATCCGGGTTCATATTACTCCAATGTGTGTGTGTATTTTAAAATTTGTGTATTTAGGCATTAAATTTCTTTTAAACATGTCAGATTAAATAAATTGCAAACATTCTTATTTTTTAATAAAATCCGTTCATACTCTCAGATAATCTTTCACATATCATAATTGAAAGATGTAAGAAATGAGCTGTAACTTTGACAAATGATTTTATTCATTTCTTGATGTTCCAAGTACTTTCAATCCCCATCCGAGATCATTTTCAGGGATGTGAGTTGTGGTAAGAAAAAATAACTGCAAAATTGTGTTTCTAAAAATTACTGTAAATTTTCTTCTTGCTTCAAATATAACGGTTCGGTCCATGGTATTTTCAGCATCCTTCTGTAAAACCTCATTTCTGTTGTTTCAAGTCTCTCCTTCATCTTTGAAGAGGCTTACAGCACATCACATTGAATACACCGGTTCTCGCTCAATCACCAAAGTTAAGCAACATTGAGCCTGGTCAGTACTTAGATGGGTGACTGCTTGAAAATACCAGGTGCTGTAAGCGTTTAGTGATGGATGTGCATTGTGGTACAGTGGATATCGGCTCAGAAAGAGAAAGCGGTGAGCCGAGTTCGAATTCCAGTTGAATACCCTGCATTCATTTAAGCACTGGTACCCTTGGGAAAGGTATTAATCCATCCCTTCCCTCCAGTTATGGGTTAAATAACAAGGGTAGGACTTGGGGGACCCTGCCCTTTAAAACAAATTTCAATGATACTCGAAAAGAAAAAAGTATTACTAGACACAAAACTTACATAAAAACAACCATAAATTGTTGAAAGAAAAAGGTATTACCAGCAATAAATAAATAATTTAGTTGGCAATAAATGACCCTCCGAGGTTGATATGCCATAAAAACAAAACCAACCAACCAATCATCTTTGAAAAGAATGTCCAGCATTCACTGCCATATAGGAAGACATATGTCACATTAGCAGTATAGCCCGGCGTTGCTCGGGTGTAATGAAAGCTTTAAAACTAATCCATGGTCCTGGAGCTCAACTCTTTGGACGTTGGCACAAAAGACTAAAAAGCAATAGTTGTTTCCAGTTCAAGTGAAACTGTAGACTGAAAGAAAAATGAATGGATGCAAGTCAAATTTTGATTTCCTGGTATCAATATCAAATAAGTTTTTTATGTCGTAAACTGAATTTTGAAGGCTAAATAAGTCCTCTGAGTAAATGGTATCATGGCCGAGACTAAGAACTATAATTATATCCAAACCCGGAGCAAAAACTAAAATAAAAGGGCTGAAAAAAATACAGATATACAGGCAGATAAACAGACACACACACAAACATCTTGCCTTTTATTTATATATATTATCGGTTTTCTGCACTATTGTAAGAACTGCAACCTTGAAACTTCTGAATATCATTTCTTATGTCTTTGTCTATGAGTGTATGAAATTTGATTAAAATCGGACTAGTCCTTCTATAACCCGATTTTTTTTCTTTTTTTTTTTCGATATTTATCGGGGATACCTCGACACCAAACCTAGCTAAGAACACTCGCAGACGTTTATAGTACAACTGTATAAATTTTCAAGAAAATCAGTTCAGCCATTTCAGAGTCTATAGGTAACACACACACACACACAGTTCCATTTATAAATAAGTTTAGATAACAGTCCAGTATTCTTTTGTTTGTTTCCAATGAAATCTTCCTGTCTGAATACTGTGCTGAGCTTTTGAAATGCATACTTGACCATGCCAATGTGTCTTCTGATTCACTGTAACAGAAATAGATAACAAAGAAATTTCTCTATCTTTGAAGAGATTGTCCCTCATTCACTGCCATCACTCAATAAGTCCTGGGCCTGACATATGGTTGGTGCTACTAATAAAATATCCATATGATTTTTATGAAGTACTAACCTTCAAATGGCATGTTACAAAATTTGGGCCCAGTTGGATCATTAGTTTACAAATTAGTTATTTAAGTGAAGCTACTACTGCAAATTTTCAAAACAATGGGAAAATCTGAATTTCATGTGTTGATAAAGCATTGCTTTCTGACAAGAAAAAATACTGTTCAAGCAAAGCAATAACATTAGGCTGTACTCCATCGGAAACAACAGTTAAAAGGTGGTATGCTGAATCCACAGGTTAACCAAAATCAGTAGTTGTCCCAGAAAACAGCAAAATAAATCCACATACTCATTTTGGCCAATCGTAAATTGAAGTTGAGTAAGATAGCAGAGGAGTTGAACATAGAAGTGTATTCACCATTTTGCAGGAACATTTGTCAATGAGAAAGCTATGTTCAAAGTGGGTGCCACGTTTGCTCACAGTCGATCAAAAACAACAACACACCTACTATTCAGAGGGTTGTTTGCATCTATTCCAACGCAACAAGGAGCTTTTGCATAAATGTGACAATGGATGAAACATGGATCCACCACTTTGTTCCAGAATCAAATTGGCAGTCAGCTGAGTAGACAGCAGCAGGTGAACGCTGTCCAAAGCAACCAAAAATGCAAACATCAGCAGTCAATGTTTTGGCCCCATATTTGGGGATAACACAAGATATTTTGTTAAATAAAGGAAGAACCATCAATAGCAAATATTATATGGCATTATTAGTGTGTTTTGAAGGAAGAAATCACCAAAAATGGCCACAAATGAAGAAAAAAGTGATCTTTCACCAAGACAACACACCATGTCACAAGTCGATTGCAACGATGGCAAAACTATGAATTGCAGTTCAAATTGCATCTGCATTTACCCTATTCTCTGGATCTTGCCTCCAGCAACTACTGTCTGTTTGCAGACCTCAAATGAATGCTCCAGGGAAAAAAGACTTGGCTTTAATGAAGAAGTCATATCAGAAACTGAGGCATATTTTGAGGCTAGACAAATCATTCTACAAAAAAGGCATCAATTGTTAGAAGTGTTGGAATCAGCGTATCACCCCAGAAGGAGACTCTTGATGTATTAAGTCGAATTTTGCTGAAAAGTTGTTTATTTTAGGTAGGCCTGGTATTTGAGTGATGTGTTATCATATAACAGTTTAATATTCTTTTCTTTGTTTCCAACAAAATCTTCGTGTTTCTCAATACTCTGTTTAGCTTTTGAAATGTCCTTGACTATGCCAATGTACCTGTGGATCCACAGTAACAGAAATTGGTAACAAAGAAATGTTCTTTTTTGCAATATACCTGTTACCATTATTCATGTATCATGGTGTCATGTTTACCAATATTGCTTATATACAGTAACTGCATGGGAGTAATTAGTGGTATAAAAAGAAAATCAAGATATATTTCATTTTTGTTAAATTCTTCTATGCACCTTGTCCTTTCAGGACGTAGTCAATCATGGCTTTCTACGTCTCTTTATCCCAGGTGGCTCTTAGCATGCTTTCTCCTGTCACACTATGGGACCCCCTTTTTGTCATACACCTGCTCAGGCTCTTCAAAAATGATGTCCACTGCTTTCCCCTGTCTCTTTTTCCCTCTATCTGGCCTGTTAGTATCAGGTTCTTCAAGCCCTCCTTCCTCATTGCATGTCCCAGGAACTTCAGCTGTCTCTTTCTGATGTTCAGTATTAATTTCCTTTTCATTTCTATCCTTTCCAAAACCTCATCACATGCTCGATCTATGATATCGGCAGCATCCTTCTGTAGAACCACATTTCAGTTGCTTCAAGTTTTTCCTTCATCTTTGATAATGTCCAGCATTTACTGCCATATTGTAAAACTGACATCACATAGCAGTCCAGTACTCTTTTCTTTGTTTCTAGCAAAATTTTCCTGTTTGTTCCTAGCAAAATTTTATGAAAAGTAAAAAAAAAAATAAATCTGGTTTTTCTTATCTTATCATGAAATGAAGGTTATCCTCAATGGCCACTCTTCTAAATCCTTTTGCACTGTTGCAGAAGTCTTCAGGGTTCTATCCTTGGTCTCACTTTGTTTTTGATTTTCATTAATGACCTTCCCGATAGCATCAGCTCTCGACTTTGTATCTACGTTGATAACACAACCACTTACTCCTGTCTCGATACTAATTCTGATTGGTTCGACAAGTTCAAATTAGCGACTGATAACAACAATGACCTTCAATCTGTTTACTAAGACAAAGGATGGCTTGTTAATCTTAACACCTCCAAAGCAAAACTGCTCTTTTTTTTTTTTTTTTTTTTTTTTTTTAAATCATATCACCCCAAGCAAGGCGGTAACGCCACTGATGTGCAGGGGGCTACGTAAGAGTGAAAAGATTGGAAAAGAGAAGGCCGGAAACCACATCCTAAACAGGAAACAAGAGATGAGCCTCTTCATCTGTTCAATAGACGTGGGTGGAGTGTGAACCGGGCGATAGTTTGGTCTATCTACTCCAATTATGCAGAGTTGTTATTCTTGCCACATTAGTGTATATACATAGACTAGCAGTATAGGCCAGCGTTGCTTGGGTGTAATGAAAGCTCCAAAACCAATCCATTGTCTTGGAGCTCAGACTCTGCCTAGAGAATATTTGTGTGAAGTTTGGTGAGAATCTGATAAAAATTATGGATTTGTATAAAGGACATACAGAGAGATAAACACACACACACACACACACACACACATCTTGCCTTTTATACATATATATATATACTGTCGTATAATGCTCTACATTTGTATCGAGCACTCTTTATAAAAGTAAATGCATGAACAAAAAGGTAAATAAACCTACGAGTTCAACAACTTAGTTACAATATATATATATATATATATATATATTATTGATTTTCTGCACTATTGTAAGAACTGCAACTTCGAAACTTCCGAACATCGCTGCTCATGTCTCCGTCCATGAGTGTATCAAACCTGATCAAAATCGAACCACTCCCTCCACAACCCGATCCCTCTGATTATCGATTTTCAACACTTATCGGTGGTACCTCAACACAAAACCCAGCCAAGAACACTCACAGACACCTACAGCACAACTGTGTAAATTTTCAAGAAAATCGGCTCAGATTGCATAACTATGCATATACTATTCATCCATGCTAAGAATATTGCTGCCCCACACGGTCTGGTGCTCCTGCTATTTATCTAGAGATTCTTGATAAAATTCGAAGAATCAGCAATATTTTTAGTCCTGATCAAGCATCTCAGCTTCAGTCACTTTCCCACTGCTGTAAAGTTGCATTGGTGCTACTATATTGTGAGGTCTCTCAATATATAATCTACCCAGGTACCATGTGGAGGTCTCCTGTACCCCTCAGGTCAGATGATGTCTAATAATATTATACTATTGTATTATATTATAGTTCGATCCTGGGGTAGATCTCACGCTATATTAAAGTAGACCTCTCACTATAGTAGCACTTATCTTCCTGTGCCGTTTCTATAAATATTTTCATTAGCAGTGTTAGTAGGTAGTAGTGTTAATTCAAGCAAGTTTGTTTTTTGTTTTTTTTTTAAGATATAACAAAAGATGTACACTATTTACATTATTTAGGCAGTTGTCCCCATCTTTCTTGCCAGTTGTACAATGTTTTGGCTATTGTACATTCCGGCCTTCAAGTGAATAATGTAAATAGTGTAAATACTACCTCATCTCAGAAATATAGACAAACAAAAGATGTGTTATAATTTTTTTGATTCTTCATCTGTGTCGTGTCACTTCAGGATGTAGGCAGTCATGGCTCTCCACGATTTCTTGTTCTTTGTAGTTCTTAATAAATTTTCTTTGTATTATTTCTTCTGAACTCTGTTCTGCCATCCATTTAATTAAGCTCTCTAATTATGTTGTTGTTGCTAATTGTTATTTCTATTCATGTTGTTTTTGTTGCTGCAACTGTTCTTGTGGTTTTTGTAGCACCAACATTTGAATCATGATAGATTTTAGTTCTTCCGTTTTTCTGTGCTCTTGCTAAATATTTTTTAGATTAATTCTTGAATAAATTTGCCTGATTATTTCTCTGTAGTCCTATGAATATGACGCCTCTTTAGTGAAGTGGTAAATATTACTGAATATCCTATTACATGTGTGTGCGTATATGATTATTTTTATTTCTTCCTGTTTCTTTGTGTAAATTCAATTAATACTCGTCGCCATTTTTGTAAAGTCACAGATGTAAGAATAACACTTTTTAATAATACTGTGTCAAACATTTATTCTATGCACCACTAAGCCCCGAATGCTAATATATACATATAGTCATCCGCAGACAGATCTGTTTCTCCGTATCACAGCTCATCAGTATGGTTAGACTCCGATTGATTTTTTACCCAGGATTGAAACCTGACCGAAATGGCGTCAGTCAGCGACTCTACCCCTGGGCTATGGGCGTTCGGTGGAAGTAGGCAGACTTTTTAGCTCATGTCATTATATGCACCAAATAGCTAGAGCGCTCTAATTCATTTCACTGAATGAGCGATGCGTGCATGCCAGAGTAGCTACTGTTTATCAAAGTCTACTGTTTTTCCAGAGTGCTCAATCAGGGTGTGAGAGCGTAATTGATTTTACACGTCACATGATTCCAGCAGTACGATACCTCTAATTACTTCAAGACATGGTCGACTGTGTTTGCTCTTTGGCGATTTGTGTTCAAAACCAATAATTGGAGTAGATAGATCTATCGCCCGGTTCACACTCCACCCACGTCTATTGAACAGGTTAAGAGGCTCATCCCTTGTTCCCTGTTTAGGATGTGGTTTCCGGCTTTCTCTTTTCCAGTCTTTTCACTCTTACGTAGCCCCCTGCACATCAGTGGTGTTACCGCCTTGCTCGGGGTGATACGATTAAAAAAAAGAAAACTGTTGGCAGTGGCACTTTATTCCTATGTGACAGTTATGCATTGTTTTCCTCTATCCCTCTTGCTTTCAATCTGTCCTGTGAGTGCCATATTTTACAAGCCTTTTTTATGTGCCCAAGAAATTTTAACTGTTTTTTCATGATGTTAAGTAGAACCTTTTTTTTTTTTTTTGTTTCCATTTTCTCTAAAACTTTGTTTTTCACTTATTCAATCCATGAGATCTTCAGCATCCTTATAAATTACTTTTTCTTATTGATGGATTTCAACAGAACTTATTTTAAATATATATTTATTGGTAGCAGCATACTTTAGCTGTAGGTGTGCTTTCCCTGATGAAAAAGAGGATACAGGTTTGATTCCTGTTGGATGGCACAATTTTTATATCATAAGATTTCTTGATAAAGGTCAGTTGTTATTAATTTCGCTTTTTAAGAAAGACAAAAAAACAAAAAAAAAAAAACAAAATGGTAGCAATTCAAACATGTGCTCACTAAAAAATATTTCTGCATGCCATGTCCTATGAGTGTAACATTTTCCAAGTCTTTCTTCATTATGTGCCCTAGAAATTCCAACTGTCTCTTCCTGTTATGTGTAATTCTCATTTTGTTTCAGTTTTCTCTAAAACTTTTTCATTGCTTGGTCCATTGTCATTGTTCAGTCCATTATATTCTCAGCATCCTCCTGTAGAATCATCTCTGTTACCTCAAGTCTCTTCTCCATCTGTGAGAGGTTTTCCTGCATTCACTGCTTTATATTACCCAACAGTTCAGTACTTTTTTTTTTTTTTTTTCAAAATGTTCCTGTTTAGTGACTTCTTTTGTTCTAAGAAGGCCTGTCTGACAAAATTGACTAAAATTCCATCTTTCTCACCTATTTGTACTATTTGTTCTCAAGCCTGAATCTTTTTTTTGTCCTAACCAGGAGTGACAAAATCTCACACCTGTACAGAAGGATGGAGATGAGTAGCAATTTGTAGCTCTTGATCTTGGTATAGAATAAAATTAATGCACGATTAAAATATGTATTTTTCTAACTTTGATTAAGACTATTTAATATTTCAATCATGTGACATTTTTGTTCTCCCATTTAGTTCCTTAAAGTGTATTTTGTTGATCCAACTAAAGAAAATAATTGTTTTGCTAACAGGTTTTTTTTTTGTTTTTTTTTGTCTCAGAAGGGTTAACTGAAAGGTTCCTCAGATATTTTCCCTCTCTTTACTATTGAGATATTTACGTCAATTTTATTTAAGACATATGCACGTGGTAGTGGGTATCAGCTTGGAATGAGAAATCAGAGCTGAGCTTGAATTCCAGTTGAATTCTTGCATTCACTTATGCGCAAGTACCCGAGGAAAAGGTATAAATCCTTTTCTTTCTCTAGCTATGGGTTGAATAGCAAGATACATTGGGTTCTATAGCCTTGGTTAGCAACCAATCTATTGGAGAAAGAAATAGCAACCTATTGCAGGGAAAATTTTTGGCTAGTCTGTCATGGATTGAAAGAGCTTGTATCACATATGGCATTTGAGAGATATATATATATATATATATATATATATATCATCAATCTTAAAATTTGTATTTAGGCAGCACATTTTCTTTTAGACATGTCTGATTAAATATATTGCAAACATTATCTGCTTATTTTTAATAAAATCTGTTCATATATAATCTTTCGTATATTATAATTGAAAGATGTAAGAAATGAGCTGTCACATTGACAAATGGTTTTATTATTCATTTTTTTCAATGTTCCCGAGTACTTTCAATCTCCTTCCAAGGTCATCTTCAGGGATGTGAGTTGTGGTAACAAAAACAACTGCAAAATGTGTTGCTAAAAATTACTGTAAATTTTCTTTTTGCTTCAAATATAATAGTTGACAAATTGCTTAGCTTTTATTAGAACGTGAAAATTATCCAAAATGGAATTTTTTTTTTATGTTGTAATGTCATGGTCATGCACATGTTAAATGAAAAAGCTTCTTTTTATATACATTTTAGAATATTACTACAGTATTAATAGCCGATTCTATTAATTCACGGCTTAATTTTTTTTTTTATGAATCTTGCCTTGAGGATCTGTAGCTTGCTTTTGTTGTTTTTTTTTTTTTTTTTTTTTTTTGGTGTAGGATAGTTGTTATCCATTATTTTTTTATTTTTTATATTGTGAATGTAGGCAGGAATGTTGTTGTAGATGTCTAGAAATGGACTAATGGTCAGACATGTGGAATGTAAGATGTCTGGTTAATGTAGTTGTTGTAAATCCAACCTATTATATATTAGTTTTTCATTTTTTTTTTTTTTTTTTGTCAGAGATAGATTCTCCCAATGGACATTGACTTGATATATAATGTTGGTTTTACGTAACACATCAGTTGGTGGGGAGGAGTTATTACGAATGATTAAATTAGTAGTGTATTTTTATAATATTATTAATTTTAATTTTTTATTAGGATCAATGGAAGATATTAGTACAAATGAGTTTTTAAAAAATTTTTTTTTCATATTGTTTATAGTTATCATGTATCTGGTTGCAATATATATAAGCAAATAATTTTTTGTGTCCCCCCCCCCAAAAAAAATCCCAAATATATTTTTATTTATAAAAAAAAAAATGGTGTCAGATTAAAAATTCAATAACTGCTTTAAAATTATTTTGTTTACATTTCTTGTTCCAAATAAAGTTCATAGATGTAAACTTTAGATGGGCTCCATGAAAAAAGTATTTTCTAAAGTGGGTAATAGATATTTTCTGCTATGGTTTTCTATGTCCTAATGGTAAAGCACATATAGCTTAAAACTGGTTTCTCTGATTTAAAGAGGAATACAGGTTTGATTCTTGTTGAAAGTATTTCTTTAATAAAAGGCTTATGATCTCTAAGCCAGTTTACAAATTTCGTTGTTTAAAAAAAAGATATCTACTCAGACAAACCTGCATACTAAATATTACATAGTTATAAAAAATGTGTGTATATCGTATCTTTTGTATAGGCAATGCGATGTGGTGTAATGGTCAGCAATTTTGTAAATCAGTTATGGCTGATCCCCAGAGTGCTCTTAACTTTTGGCCTTGTGCCAAATCTAATCTTCACTTAGGAAATTACTATACATCTTTCATATGCTAAATGTTTTTTCTTAATTGAAATCTCAACTTTTCTTTTGACCTACTTTAAATTGAAAAAAATTTTTTTTTTTTTTTTTTTTTTAAAGGCTTCATCATTAGTAACTGCTTTTTACTATCAATACAAAGATTTTATGTTTACACTAATAAGTAGATTTTTATCTTTTGGTATCACAAGATTCGGTCCAAACTTCTTTCCACTCTCTACAATTCAGTGTTTCTTAAGCTTCTCTTTCTTTTGGCCCATTTTTTTGTTAAAAAACAAAAGAAAAATGTCAGTCTCAGATAAGCACAAAAAGAATTCCCAATATAACAGGAAATAGTTTTGCTTTTGAAAATAAAATCTGAGTAGAAAGTATAAATCCTGACTAGACGGATTAAAGGGAGTAAATTTAAATTAAATTTCAACCATATCAGATGAAAAAATCTAAAACTGGCATTGCCTATGAATAAGAGTTTGTAAGTTATAAATAATGGCGGAAAGGTGGACTGAGAAAACTGATACAATACAGATGAAGTAATACTGAAAGAACAATTGTCAAGTTACAATATGACAGAATTAATTAATAACCCACATTAAATGCATAAAAAAGCTTGTGTCAAATAAACAGTCTTTCTACTGCCACACAATAAAACAGAAATATGTTTCTCAGTCCATTTGGAAATACTATTTATTACTAGAATATATAATGTTCTAAATAAAGTATAAAAAAATTATTAAACAAAATACATACAAATAAATCAGATTCCAATTTCCACCCTCACTGAAAGATTTAAGCCACAAAATGTATTACAATCAAGCTATGTTTTTATTGACTCAAAGTGGAAACGTGACAACAGCATGTATACATCTTTGCCTCATTTTGAACAATTTAATCAGAAATGTCTACTGACATTTTATAAACACATAAGCACGCTTATAGTAACATTGCCAACCAACAAACGCACATTATTACACTACCATTCAAGAGATTACTCACACATGTATATATGTATAATCAGTCAGTTAAGTGCCATAAGTGATACACGCTTGGGCGATCATGTCTCGACAGAGACATGACTGACTGGGCAGTAGATTATCCCACAATAGGTTGCCATTGCTTTCTGCGGTAGACTGGTTGCCAACCAATGCTATAGAACTCAATCTGTCCTGTTATTTCACCCATAGCTGGAGAGAAGAAACAGATTAATACCTTTCCCAAGGGTATTTGAGCGTATATAATTGTAACAAATTCAACTGGAATTAGAACTCGGCTTTCTGATTTCTCGTTCCGAGTTGATATCCACTGGACCACAATGTACATGTATGTTTCATTAAAAAAGAAAAGACAAGGTATTATGGTTAAGTTTTTATAAAAAAAACATTTTTCTTTTCAGGACATAAATTATATAAAAATTGTCAAAGTGATGTTTTTTTTTCTCCTAGAGCTTTTAGTTATACTTTTAAGCATTATTAAGGATCGATTTTATTTTACATGTGACTGAATATGTGTAGTTTATGTGTGTGCAGAGTCATGTAGGGTTTATATTCCTGTCATGATGGTAAACTGCATCCAGCAACAAGGCCTCTGATTTCAAGGTTGTGAGATGCATGGAACCACCTCTTAATTGCCGTTATTCCCAGGTACACCCTGACCCAGGATGGTAGTACCTGTTATGGTCCCCGCTATGGGCAAATAGTAAACCCTTCAAACAGGGTTCAAAATACTATGGAAGTATAAAAACAGACTTTTATGAAAATATATACATAAAAAGTTTTGAAGGAAAATTATTACCAACAAAGATATGGTTTTGAAGGAAAAATGTTGCCGGCAGAAATATGGTTTTGAAGGGAAAATTTTATTGCCATAATACGTTTTTCCATATTAAAACAGCTAATGCTTCGGTATTAAATGACCCCTCTGTGCGTTGTGGTGCAGTGGATATCGGCTCGGAAGGAGAAATCAGGGAGCCTAGTTCGAATTCCAGTTGAATTCATTGCATTCACTTACGCAGAAATACCCTTGGGAAAGGTATTAATCTGTCTCTTCCTTCCAGTTATGGGTTAAATAATAGGACAGATTGGGTTCTATAGCCTTGGTCAGCAACCAGTCTACCACAGAAAGCAATGGCAACCTACTGCGGGATAATCTACTGCCCAGTCAATCATGTCTCCTTTGAAACATGATTGCCCAAGCGTGTATCACGTATGGCACTTAACTGACTGAAGTGGTTGATATGCCATAAAACAAACCGAACTGAACATTGTAAATACATTGTTGCCATGTTCATAGTTGATATTAAGTGTTCAATTATACTTTTTTTGTTAATGCTTCCATTATTTTTAGCCTTTTTTTTTTTTTTTTTTTTTTTTTTTGTTCATGTAGATGATGCTATATTTGTGTTAACAGCAAGCATGCTGTGGATAGTTTTGTAGATCTCCATGAGTGTTTAAATGAGTTTGATTTGAACAATAGTTTGATAGGTGCTATTTTAACCTTCTTGTCAACCTCGTGGTAGTAAGTCCAATGTAATTATTTGCAAAATTGGATTGCTCAAGAACACAGTTCTTCAAAGGACATGTAAATTCATAAATAGTTTTGGTTCTCTGTAATTTAGAACTTACAGGGGAATCATTTTTGATGATTAGGTTAGCAGTTTTAAATTTTGTGTAATAGATAATTTAATTTTTTTGTTTAAGTCAGTAGGAGTTGCATATTTTTGAATGATGTTTTGAAGTGAAGATTTATTTTGTGTATAATTGCTATGCATTTGGTTTTTGTAGAAATCATCAATTTTAGCATTTTTTTCCGTATGTTGGTCACATTAAAAAGAAAAAGTCTAATACGGTAGTCAATAAGTTGATTGGTGAAACTGCTGTTCACAAATGTTTGTTTAATGTGGTGTGTGTGTGTACATATATATATATATATATATATATATATATATATTAGATTAGATTATTACGATGGCTAATACATATTTCACTGTGTCCTGATGGTATTATCGCGGCTCGTCAGATCTAGATGATACAACAGTTGGTCCTCAAAATACAACCCCGACCAAAAAAAGTTTATTTTATTTTACATAGACACTCACGTGTCCATATTAAAATAGACATGTGTAACGGTTGTTTATGAAAATTTCTCGCTCATTTGAAAAGAACCTTAAAGAAAGAAAAAAAAAAAGGATAAAGATAGACAATTAATGTAAAGAAGAGAAAAAAAGGGGAAAAAAAGAAAAGAGAAGCTTAACTGTTTTACCATTTGGGTCTGACGAGCTGCAATAATATCAGGATGCGGTGAAATATGTATTTCACATTGTAATAATCTAAAACCTTCTATAAATTATGTTACTCTGTTAAATTAAATAACTGAATTTAACATTGAGTTCTCTTGAGTTTGTCTCTATTGGAATTTACCTGAATTGTATACCATGTGTGCTACGTTATATATATATATATATATATATATACACACACACACACACACACACACACACACATAGTGGAACCTCCACTTATAAAAGAACTCACCATATGAAGAAAAGTTTTTCAGAAAATCTGTTTCCACTTAAGAATTAATTTTGACTACATGTAATGTGATGCTACAAGCATTGCTCAGTCCTTTTTATTACCTTGTAGAATAAACATTTGTAGTGTACACATATTTGTGATTTATATTAGTGCAAGTCTAAAAAGAAATTAATGTACAGTTTGTGGTGCATTGGTTATCGGCTCGGAATGAGAAATCGGGGAGCCAAGTTCGAATTCCACTTGAATTCATTGAATTCACTTATGCGCAAATACCCATGGGAAAGGTATTAATCCGTCTATTCCTTCCAGTTATGGGTTAAATAACAGGACAGATTGGGTTCTATAGCCTTGGTCGGCAGCTAGTCTACCGCAGAAAGCAATGGCAACCTACTGTGGGATAATCTTTTGCCCAGTCAGTCATGTCTCTTTCAAGGCATGATCGCCCAAGCGTATATCACGTATGGCACTTAAGTGACTGAATGAATACAATATATGTACATTACTGTGCAGTACAGTAACATGTAAGTGTTAAAATTTAAAAGGTAAAATGTGACAATGCTGAGTTTGTTTCATTTAATCTCTATGTAATGTAAAGTATGTTTTAGTCTAATATACAGTGTATAATCATTGAATGCTAAATGGATATCAATACAGTACAGGAGAGAAATGTTTAAAAATTATAAAGTTTAATTAAAATAAAATGAAGGTACAGTACGTAAACTATAAAGCAAAATAAAGTATGCATTCAGTTCAAATTGATTTTTATGGTACATTTCATCACTGCAGTTTTTTTCCTTCACATTTTTGCATATCATTACTGTCAATCAGTTAAGTGCCATATGTGATACACACTTGGGCAATCATGTCTCGAAAGAGACATGACTGACTGAGCAGAAGATTATCCCGCAGTAGGTTGCCATTGCTTTCTGCGGTAGACTGGTTGCTGACCAAGGCTATAGAACCCAATCTGTCCTGCTTTTTAACCCATAACTGGAAGGAAGAGACGGATTAATACCTTTTCCAAGGGTATTTGCGCGTAAGTGAATACAATGGATCCAACTGGAATTCAAATTCGGCTCCCTGGTTTTTTCGTTCCGAGCAGATATCCACTGTACCACAACGCACATCCTGTACCACAACGCACATCCACCATTACTGTACTGTGCACTTATTTATTATTATTTAATATATTTATTTACCTTATTTGTGTATAATCTTCTAAAAAGATTACTTTAAGATCAATATTTTGGGGGCTTGGAACAAGTTAATTTCTATTTTAAATGGTGGAAAATTGTTTTGACATCTGAAATTTTCATTTATGTGTCCACTTCTGGAACAGATTAAATTCATAAGACAAGGTTCCACTAATATATATATATATATATATATATGTCATCTGCAGATAGCTATTTCACTGTATCACAGCTCATCAGTACGTTTAGACATCCGATTGCTTTTAGCCAGGATTGAAACCCGACCAGATTGATATCAGTCAGTGATTCTGCCTCTGAGCTATGGGTACTCGGTAGAAGGAGGCAAACTTTTAGCATGTGATATACCATGTAAACATACGCTAGTAGCTAAAAGTGTTCTAATTCATTACTGAATGAATGATGCACAGACACTAGAGTAGCTACTGTTTTTTCAGTCTACCATTCTTCCAAGGTGCTCAATCAGGGTGTGAGAGCGTAAATAGTCATCTGCAGACAAATCTGTTTTGCTATATCACATCTCTATGGCTAGGCATCCAATTGCTTTTATTTGAACAAGTTCTTTTTTCTACCACACCAAAATATAATTGTTTTAAAAAAGATCATTTTATTAAGATGGATATAAAGGTATCTCGCTTAAAAAGAAATGAAGGGGGGGGGATTTTTTTAGGATGCCTTTCAGCCGACACTTCATCAGAATAGAATCAAAACAAAAGTTGCCCGCCCAAAAAAATTTTTCAACAACATTTGAGGTTAATACACAGGAATAATAACAAAAAAAAATAAAATGTTAAAAAAAAAAAAATTGTAGTACCTATGTTGGGTGGTATTCTCCCAAAAAATTCCACCCAACATTTTTTTCTATGTCTTAACCTCAGATGTTAAAAATTTTTCTTGGCAACTTTTCTGTTTTAATTGCTGATGATTCTATTTTGACGAAGTGTTGGCTGAAAGGTGTCTTAAAAAAATTTTTCCCCCCTTTTTTCTTTTTAAGCAAGATACCTTTGTATCCATCTTAATAAAATGATCCTTTTAAAACAATTATAGATGTGTGTGTCAGTTATCTGATTTGTTACATTCAACACCCTGGCTTCAGAGTTTTATAGATGAACCTTTTTGTAATTGTCTGGTCCACTCATCAGGAGGCATCAGTAATTGTCTACCGATTTTTCTCATTTTCATTATTTTTATGTTAAAAAATAATTTGTGCGGCTATATATAAAAATTATATCTGCCTGTTCGTTATATGAATATCCTACCATAGTTAACCAAAACACTTCTCAGTTAACTCACTATTACACACATTAAACATTGAAGACAGACTAGCCACAGATGTATACAAATGACAAATGTAACCTAGTCTACATTGCAACACAGTGCTATCTACTGTAAACTTTCTTTTAAACTTAACTCAAAGATTAAGGATTTGCAGACATACGCTTATATTGACTTTTGTCCTTGTTTTGGTTGTCCTGTCTATGACAGACTGCATCTGGCAGCAAGTTAAGGAAGTTGTGAGGAGCATAGAGCCACTTCCTAATTGTTGTCATTTCTGATCCATTCTGACTTGGGGTGGTGTAACACCTGTTAGGATCCCAGCTATGGATAAATAATTAGCCCACCAGACTGAAGTCAAAACACTATAAAATTATAAAAATAGACTTTTATAATAAAAGTTCCAATACATTTCCAGTTTTTTAAAGGGAAAAAATATTACCAGCAATACATCTGATACTCAATAAAACCCACTTTACAAAAATACGTCAATGAAACCTGATCTACAAACTTATTTCTTACAAAAAATATATATTCTATTCATACAAATCTATTGTAAAAATTTTGCTGGCATTATATTGAGGTGTTGATATGTTGCAAACCAAACCTAGTTTTGGTGTGGGCAGACATAATAATGCAGATATGCTTCATCAACATATCATGGGGGTCCTGCAAATCTGCTCAACACCATGTGTGAGTATTCAGAATAGTTGGCCACTCAATGATCTGTCCCTAGTGGAAGACATTTTGAACATTTATGAGTTGTTTTGGCTAAAAATAATAGATGCATTATTAATGAAAAAGAAAAATTGAACACTTAATAATATCAACCATGAACATGGCAACAAGCACATGACTCTACACACATACATAAACACTACACATATTCAGTTACACATAAAATAAAATCCATCCTCAATAATGGTTAAAAGTTTATGTGAACGTTTTACCTTATTTTGGTCTTTGAAATGTTGATTGATTTTCCTGTTTAAGAACATATCAACTCCTCATGGGTCATTTAATGCTGAAATTTAATTTTCTTATGAGCTTGAAAGCAATAAAAATATGCTTTTATATCATTTTCACTATTGAATACATGGTAAATAATACTAAGCTTTTGTGCATATATTTATTTGTGTGAACGTGATTACTAAAGGCACTGATATCTGTTGTATGCAGTAGTTTTATAGAATTTATATTTTGGAATACAGTTTGATTTAAGAAATTGTAAGATATATGGATTAATGTCATGGAAAATGTTCTTTCATCTTGGTTGTTTGGTAGTGATTTGGGTGAAGTCACTATGAGTTGTTAATATGTGTGTATTGCTGTTAATTTTACTGTAGAAAAGTATTGGTGTTTTGTTATAAAAATGTATTACTGTTAATTTTGCTATGAAAATGTTTTACTGTTTTACTTTAAAAATGTTTTACTGTCAGTTAATACTCTAAAAAATGTGTTTTTTATACTTTCATATTGTTTTTTTCCTTGGTGGGTTCTTTATTTGCCCATAGTTGGGACCCTAACAGGTGCTACCACTTTGGGTCATGGTGAATCTGGAAACAACAGCAATGGAAAGATGGTCCCACGTTCCGCAAAACCCCCTAATCTACTGATCAGAGGTTTGCTGCCAAATGTAGTTTATAGTAATTTTAAATGCAGCTTTTGAACTAATGCCTGGGTGTACCTAACAGCTTTCCTACATTACTGACAGCACTTGGTTCTTAATGCCTGAGACAAGGTGTTCATAAAAAAAATAGATTTTTTTTTTTTTTTTTTTTTTTTTTTTTAATCATATCACCCTGAGCAAGTCGGTAACACTACTGATGTGCAGGGGCTACATAAGAGTGAAAAGACTGGAAAAGAGTCAGAAACCACATCCTAAACAGGGAACAAGGGATGAGCCTCTTCACCTGTTCAATAGACTTGAGTGGAGTGTGAACCGGGCGATAGTTTAGTCTATCTACTCCAATTGGGAAAAAAAAAAAAAAGAGTAAAAAGATTGGAAAAGAGAAAGCCGGAAATCACATCCTTTATAGATGTATGACTTAATTGAGAATTAGAAAAATGCAATTAAAACATTAAACAGGCAGACCTTGTTTCCAAACCAGTATGACATCATTATTTTATAAATACATTTGTTAACCAGTTTTTGCTGTGTCATATTCTTTATTATAAAGTATTATAATGATTACTGAATTTTTTTAGTTTAAAGTTAAAGTAGGAACATATCTAAAATGTTAGAATTTTATAATCAGTTAAGTGCCATATATGATACATGCTTAAGTGATCATGTCACTTTCAAAACATGACTAAGGCGAAGATTTTGCCATTTCTTTGGTAGAGTGGTTCCCAATTAAGACTATAGAATCCAATCTGTCCTGCTATTCAACCCATAGCTAGAGGTGGAAGAGATTTGCACGTAAGTGAATGCAATGAATTCAACTGGAATTAAAATTCTGCTCTTCAATTTCTCATTTGGGGCTAATATCCATTGTACCACAGACATCCAGGTACCAAAAGAAACGAGTCTGAACAGGGATGAATTATTGGTAACCTTTTTAATGCACCATCTAACAATTGTTTTTTTTTGTTTTTTTTTTTTATAAGCGTTTCACCCCGAGCAAGGCATGTCACTGCCACTACTGTGCAGGGGGCTACGTAGAGTGGAGAAAGGCTGATTAAATATAGGAAATAACAGAGGGTGGGTGATAGGCGGGTGAGGATACTGAGAATGAGGGTTGGGTAGATGAGTGTTGTGAGAATAGTTGGGAGTTAGTGTGATAGGAGGTGTCTATTGACCCTACATTTAAACACCTGGAGATTGTAACTGTCGGGAAAGCAGACTTGTGGAAGGGAGTTCCACAGGCGGGAAGCGCGAGAAAAGAAGCTGTTGGAGTAGAATTTACGGTTACATCTTATTTGTTTAACTGTAAAAGGGTGGGACCTAGTTGCTAATCTAGTATCTCGTGTAAATTCGTGCTTAGGCAGCACCAGTGATCTAAGCTCATCGGAGCAGAAGCCATGAAAGTACTTGTAGAAGAGGCACAGGGAAGCTACATCACGCCGGTGTGAGAGCGGCTGCAGCCGGTCTGCCAAGTCAGTATCAACCACGTTACAGATCCTCCTTTGTATTTTGTCAAGAAGCCCAAGGAGAGCAGCAGGGGCACCCGACCAGATATGGCAGCAATATTCAATACACGGGCGGATGGTAGATTTGTATATGTGCAGAATAGTTTCAGGTGGGAAAAATTTCCGGGCCCTGCACGGGAGCCCACTTTCATAGCAGCAGATTTGGCAATGGATTCAATAGCATTTCCTTATGAAACTGTGGATGGAAATCTGTATTATGCAACACAGTAAACAGTGAGTTTACATTTGTTTATATTTCTGAGATGAGGTAGTATTTACATTATTCGGACTGTTGTCCTCATCTTTATTGCCATGTTCGATGTTTTGGCCGTTATATTCTCCTGCCTTCTTGAGGTCCTAGGAATTTTGAGCTGAACCCTTTTTAATCACTGGGATATATCATTTTCATTTCATGTGTGATACCACTTCCGGTAGTCATGTAGTTATTTCCCTTTAACTTAATTTTCTAAGTTATTTGTTGATCACTGCCGTAGCCTGGTATTGAACTCTTTGGATCGCACCTATATCCACTGGGTCATGTGTCCCTGAGTTTATATGTACTTTTGATGAATTTCAACTTTATTCTCTCTATATTTATAAAGACATGTATATATTTCCCGCCCTTCATGCTCAGAGAGTTTGGTTGTTTTTTTTTCTATGTCTTAAGGTGAGTTTGTTTTGTTTAACGGCATATCAACCTCTGTGGATTATTTAATGCCAAAAAGATGGGGATATGTTTTTTTTGTTTTTTTAATGTTTGGTTATAGTGATTGTTGATCTAGTCAGATTTTGATGAAAAAAAATTTTATTTATATTTTTAGAAAATTGAATATGTCTTCTAGCTTTGTATTCCAAAATGTATTGCTGGTAATGATCCCCCCCCCACCTTCAAAAATGTGTTATGGTAATGATTTTCCTTTTTTATGTATATATTTCTATAAAAGTCTGTTTTTATACATTCATAATGTTTTGACCCCAGTTTGGGGGTTAACTATTTGCCCATAGCTGAGACCCTAACAGGTGCTACTGCACTGGGTCAGGGTGGACCTGAGAACAACAACAATAATTAAGAGGTGGTTCTATGCTCCTCACAACCTCCCAATCAGAGGTCTTGCTGCTGGATGCAGTTTATCGTCATACACAAGACCCTTAATGTAAGATACTCAATAGTAGGTACAATGATATATATGTTGCTGTCATTTTAGACAGCATATTGATATAAATATTTTGCCATTATTTTTGATGGCATAAGCCCACTTATTTAGAGAAGAAAGAATTGAAATTGAGCAAGCAATTTTCATTGTTTCTTGGGACAATGTCAGAAATGTTGACTATTGATTGACAGTTCTAATTTTAATGTTTGCTTTATAAAAGAAGGAAAAAAAAATTATTCTAAAGCTGTTAAGTAATCAATTTTCCTACAAGCAAATCAGGCAGTGGTGACAGGAAGAAAGAAACTCCAAAGAAAGTAAAATAAAAAGGCTAAAAAACTGGCTTTGTTAGCAAGTCAAACAGAAAAAGCAGCCGCAAGATTGAAGACTATTTTTCAGAATTGCATGTCGAGATGTGTGTTGTGGTGCAGTGGATATCGGCTCGGAATGAGATGTTTGGGAGCCGAGTTCGAATTCCAGTTAAATTCATTGCATTCACTTACACGCAAATACTCTTGGGAAAGGTATTAATCCATCTCTTCCCTCCAGTTATGGGTTCAATAACAGGACAGTTCTATAGCCTTGGCTGGCAGCCAGTCTACTGCAGAAAGTAATGGTAACCTACTGTGGGATAATATTCTGCCCAGTCAGTTATGTCTCAAGAGACATGATTGCCCAAGCATGTATCACATATGGTACTCAACTGACTGACATGTTGAGAGATGGTTGGCCGACATGACCCACCTTCTCAACTAAGTAATAATAAGAAAAATTAAAAAAAAAAAATTGTCCTGTAAAAATTTGCTATGTATAATGCTTTTTAGAATTAACTCTTGCATGTGCAACTTAGTCTTTATTGCATCAATTGTACATGTGTGTCCAATCCCGTGATGGGTCATTTATTACAAATTTAGTCTAGGTGATTGAACATAGATTGCACTCAAGGGAGCAACAATATAAAAAATACTCACTATTGATCAGCTAACACTGCGAATTGCTACACAGCATTAACCTGAAAACTAGTCATATTCTTAAACAGACTTGTTAGATTGAGATGTTAATATGAATGTCATGCATGGTGATAAACCTGTTCAAAAATATCTAAGCTGTCAGCAACTGCTTTCTTATATCAAGGGTTAAAAATGGTTTCAAGCAAATGACACGTGTCATCCAGTCTTTGAATTTCATGGACTGGCACTACAGAATCATAGAACTGTACTAGAAACTTGACATTTAACAACAGCAAAACTAAAAGTGATAACACCATATATATTTACATATTTTCTATCCCATCTGTAGTGGAAAGGGAACTTTAAATCAAGTTAGGGAAGTGATTATTTATAAATTTACTTAATCATTGTTTATACAAATTTTAAAATATTTATCTGAAATTAGACAAAATTACTTCCACAACAAAATGTACTGTTTAATTATCAATTGCTTTACTTTTGTTTCTGAAATTGCAGTCTTATTTGTTCAAGCCTTTCATGTGAGGCACAGATGCATTTGTCTATTATGTGATCATCTTGCTTCAACTTGGTTTTGAAATAGTCTTTCATTCTTTTGTTCGTCATTTCATTCCAGGAGATATTTCCATGTCACTATTAACACTCAAAATTTGTAACATGAAAAGATATTGAGCAAAAAGTGATTTTCATGATACTAGGAGTAATCAATTAATCATAAATACCTTTGAATATATATATATATATATATATATATATATATATATATATATATATATATAATTTTCTTTATTCTTATTTTTAATTTATTTTATTTTATTTATTTTATCAATATTTAGAAGTATCTTTAATTAGACTAACTTTATTAAAAAAAATTTTAATACTTATATCTATTTTTTCCCCAAAATATGCTTTTTCTAAAAAGTCTTTTTTCTAATACTTTAACCCATGTATAAGGTTAGTTTTGTTTGACATGTATCGAGCGTTTCTAATATGACATTTTTTCCTTTCTTTTCTTCTTTCTTTGTCTTTATTTTTCTTACTTCCCACTTCCTCTTTTTGTTTTATTTTGTTTAACCCTGTTCTCAATTTAACACCACTTCTTACCCGCTTTCCTTTGTAAAGCTAGACAAAACTAAATTTTCCATTTCTTCACTTACAACTCTATCTAAAAGTTAAAATCTAAAATTAGACATGATTTACTTCCAAAAAATTTTTGTGATGTAAATTTCTCAAATCTTAACCATCATTTTTTTTTTGTTTTTTATTTCTTTTTTATTATTTTTTATTCCCCCTTTTATTCTTAATTTTTATCTCCATTTTGAAGTATTATGGTTGCTGAGATGTGAAATCTCTCTTAGGGATTTCATGTTGAAATGTTCATTCAAAATTTTTGAATATTGAAAATTTATTATCTCTCTCTCTCTCTCTCTCTCTCTCTCTATATATATATATATATATATATATATATATATTTGTGAGCAAATTTTCTTTTAAACATGTCAGATTAAATAAATTGCAAACAATATGTTTGCTTATTTATATTAAAATCCATTCATACTCATGGATAATCTTTTAGCGTATTACAGTCAAAAGATGTCAGAAATGAGCTGTAACATTGACAGATGTTATTTTCATTCATTTCTTAAGGTACCCAAGCACTTTCAACCTCTCTCTGAGGTCATCTCCTAAAATGTTTGTAAAAAGAACAGTTTTTCATGCTTTAACATGTGCATGACCATGACATTACAACATATAAAAAAAATTCCATTTTTGGGTAATTTTCACATTCTAATAAACGGCGGCAATTTGTCAACTGTTATATTTGAAGTAGGAAAAATTGTTGGTTGGTTGTTTTATGGCATATCAACCTCGGTGGGTCATTTATTGCCAACTATATTTATTGCTGGTAATACCTTTTTCTTTCAACAATTTACTGTTGTTTTTATATAATTTTTGTGTCTAGTTATACTTTTTTCTTTTCAAGTATCAAGATTCATTGGGATTTGTTTTTAAGAGCGGGGTCCCCAAGTCCTACCCTGTCATTTAACTCATAACTGGAGAGAAGGGATGGATTAATACCCTTTCCCAAGGGTACCAGTGCTAAAGTGAATGCAGGGTATTCCACTGGAATTCGAACTCGGCTCACCGATTTCTCTTTCCAAGTCGATATCCACTGCACCAAAATACACATCTGTCACTAAACGCTTACAGCACCTGGTATTCCCAAGCGGTCACCCACCTAAGTACTGACCAGGCTCAACGTTGCTTAACTTTGATGATTGAGTGAGAACCGGTGTATTCAACGTGATATGGTCGTAAGCTGGAAAAAAATGTACAGTAATTTTTAGCAACACAGTTTTTCAGTTGCATTTGTTACCATAACTCACACCTGTGAAGAAGTTTAAACAAGGCAGGTGTTTTAGATCCCTAGATAACTTTAGTCATTTTAATCCCGTTAAAGCTTCAGGAAACATTTCTGAAGGTAACAAGTAAAGGTTTAGCTAATTTCTTTTTTTCTTGCATTTATTTAATTATTTCACATTTTCTTTGTAACTAGAGTTGAGATTGAATTTGTCTTATGTTAAATTTATGTCAAATATCTCTGTTAATAATATAATCAGAGACTAGAGTCTGAGGGAATAATTATTTTCAACATGTAACCTGCCAAGGCAATCTACAGTTTGTAAATGGATTTTTTTTCTTCTTCCCTTGACCTGACCGAAGGAGGTGGGGGAATTCCTAGCAGTCCTTATGTGACCTGTTTGAATTTTTACTTCCCTTTATTTGACTTTCAAGGTGGCTTATTGTTAGGTAAGTTTCCTAGCTGGCAATGTGCAAACTAGTTGAAAAAAAATTTTTTTTTTTTTTTTTTTTTTCTCTCCCCTCTTTACTTGACTTTGCAGGGTTGTTTCCTAGCTGTCTCTATGCAACCTGGTTAAAAATTACTTTTCTTTCTTTCTTTTTTTCTTTCTTAAGGCAATTACCATAATAATAATTTAAACTTTAGGAATATAAATACATGCCTCCAAATAGAAAATACAACATTAATAAAAATCACAAAAGCATAGAACAGATAAAAAATCTGTGAAATGTCCTGGTTTGGTATTTTGAATTAATAGTATATTCCAAGACTAGAGTCTCAGAGAATAATTTTCAACATGCCCCTACATACGCATGATTTGAGGGGGGAAAAAAAAATGTTAGTCAGTTAAGTGCCATATGTGATACTTTTTGGAGAGAAATAGATAGGTTTTCTTATCGTCCAGTTCATGCTCATCCACAGTCTGTTGAACAGGAGTAGAGGTTCAACCCTTGTTTCCAGTTTCAGATTGAGTTTTCATTTCCTCCTAAAGTCTACTTCAGTTCTATACTTTTAACGTGTCTGCCTGAACTATGAAATTTTCTTTGTTAATTAAATCTTGACATCTTCATGTCTAGAATTATGTCTTTCCTGTTATCTTACCCTTTCTTACACTAATACAAATGGGGCCTTGTATTGGGTGAACATTGCATTAAAAAAACAATGCATAATTGATCGTGTCTCTTTTGATTAATAACTGAAAGAGATGGATTCATGCTTCTCCCCCAAGATAGGTATCTCCACTGATTTGCTGAAAAAACTCCATTGCATGATGAAAAAAGGTCCTAAGCTTAATAAACAGTTTTTTTCCATTTAAATGTTCTTATTAAGAGGAAAGATCAAAGTATTTTTTTTTTTAAATCCTTTTTAACACACAAAATTTTGGTAAATTTCTTTTGGCCAGTGGGTGACATGATTTTTACCAGAGTTTATTATAGATGATGTAATCATAGTAAAATGCCTTTGTTTCTGCAAAAATCAAATAATTGTTAAATTTTAATTAAACTTTTAGGACTTATTTACAAATGAATTAAATTATTTTAGAAAGTATTTTTAGAAAATCTTGGTAAAAAAAGGTTTTTTTTTTTTTTTTTTTTTTTTTTGTTATGCCCCCACCCTCCATATAACCATATAATTTCAAGAAATTAAATATTGTTGTGAAAATGTTTTATTAGTTAAACACAGGACTCCTTAGGGAATGTAAATTATTATTTTAATTTTTTTAATAGTAATTGTGAATGTAGTTATCGTCACTAATTCATGATATCTAAAGTTTAAAAAATAAAGGTTTCATAATTAAACAAAATATTTTCACAAAATTTTTTCATTAAATTTGGTGAATTGTGTATGGTAATTTTTTTTTTTTTTTTGACAAATGAGATTGAGCAAAATTTAAGGAAATCTAACACTTTGACAGTTATTAAATTTTTAAATTAATTTAAGGAAATTTTATTTTAAAGTACCTAAAATTCAATAAAATATTAGATAACTGCTGAAAATATTGTTATTTTTAAAAATTACTAGGTAGTTAAAAACCAAGGAAATTTTTCATTTAGGTTTCTTCAATTTATGCCAATTCTGGTCAATACTTAGCTTACCAGCATGTCTAGCTGTCAGTAATCACTTAACATGTTAGAAAAAAACTAGACATCTGTGATTAAGAACTGATTGTATATTCCATTTCATACTTTAAGCAAGTAATGTTTCAAATCAGATTAATTTAACTTTAAATTTGCTAATTATCTTGTGTCACAGATCTATATCTTAATTTTGCAAGGTTTTTAAAACTGAGAATTTTGGTTGCAAACTTGTCTGTCAAAAAAAATGGTTGTTTAAAAATGCTTAAAAGTTGAAATTCTAATCAACATAATTTCTGTTTGAAATACACCAGAATATTTTACTTACTGGACATAATAAATTTAATGATTTAGCTTTCAATTAAAGCTCAAATGAAAACTCAAGTTATAATGCAATCAAGGGAGGCAAGCGTTTTCTTCTTTTGATTTTTCTTGTTCTCCAAATTGTTTCTTGTGCCACCAGCATTCTTTCAATTATCAGTTCTTATATTTCTTTCAGGATGCTTTGCTTGTGGAATGGAAGGAGGCTTTCGAGTCTACAATGCTGATCCACTGAAAGAGAAAGAACGACAAGGTTTCTATGTTTCTTTTTAATCTTTTTCCTTTCTTTTAGACATCCAGATAACCACTGGGTTAAATCCCTTGAAAGGGAAAGGATTATCAACTCCTTAAAGATTAAAGAATTTAGCATCCAGTTTAAAATAACAAAGAATTGACTTAGACATGCAAATCATGTGCTTGATGTCTGTAGCTTTTTAAGAATATTTTTTTTTTAATATAAAAATAATTCATCACTTACACACTCCAAGTTAACAGAAGAGTATCAGTGTGTTCAGGTGGACTGGTTGAGAAATGCTGGCCTGTTCAGTTTTCAAACTGGCCTCCCAGACTGTCTATGTATATTTGGTTATAGTAGTGAAGGCTCATCTAGAAACAACCACATATTTTTGAAAAAATAAGATAAATGATGTACCACAAGGTCTCCAGACAGTTCAAGCTCCCTTATTTAATCCTTAGCTGTGGGGAGAAATCATTTGTAAAAAATTAAATGCAATAACTTCAGATGTATGCTAGTCTCATTTTGTACATTCATAACCACTACAATACACATACCCACACACAGTGTGCATGCTTTTAATTTTTTTTAATACCTTTTGTCAATTTTCAGGCAATTTCTCTTTGTATTTGTTTATATTTTACTTTCTATTTCTTAACATGTACATTTTAAATAATTAAATGGTAAATTTTTCCAGTATATGTTTTGCTGGAAAATAAATTTCAGGTCCTAGGTGATAGTTTTATTATTTCTACAGTGTGAAAACAGATTAATTTTTAAAAAAAAAATTTTTTTTTAGCTGCCATGCCATGCATGTTGTATCGAATCACTCTCGTTCCCTTCATATTTTGTTGGTGGAATGTAGCTTCCACTCAAGCAGCCTATTCTTACAAACCACTGGTATGTGGAACTGACTATCAAGGGGGGATGCTTCCACAATCACTGCAATCTTGACATGCTCACCGGTCCGGGCTTGGCATGCTCACCGGTCCGGGCTTGGCATGCTCACCGGTCCGGGCTTGGCATGCTCACCGGTCCGGGCTTGGCATGCTCACCGGTCCGGGCTTGGCATGCTCACCGGTCCGGGCTTGGCATGCTCACCGGTCCGGGCTTGGCATGCTCACCGGTCCGGGCTTGGCATGCTCACCGGTCCGGGCTTGGCATGCTCACCGGTCCGGGCTTGGCATGCTCACCGGTCCGGGCTTGGCATGCTCACCGGTCCGGGCTTGGCATGCTCACCGGTCCGGGCTTGGCATGCTCACCGGTCCGGGCTTGGCATGCTCACCGGTCCGGGCTTGGCATGCTCACCGGTCCGGGCTTGGCATGCTCACCGGTCCGGGCTTGGCATGCTCACCGGTCCGGGCTTGGCATGCTCACCGGTCCGGGCTTGGCATGCTCACCGGTCCGGGCTTGGCATGCTCACCGGTCCGGGCTTGGCATGCTCACCGGTCCGGGCTTGGCATGCTCACCGGTCCGGGCTTGGCATGCTCACCGGTCCGGGCTTGGCATGCTCACCGGTCCGGGCTTGGCATGCTCACCGGTCCGGGCTTGGCATGCTCACCGGTCCGGGCTTGGCATGCTCACCGGTCCGGGCTTGGCATGCTCACCGGTCCGGGCTTGGCATGCTCACCGGTCCGGGCTTGGCATGCTCACCGGTCCGGGCTTGGCATGCTCACCGGTCCGGGCTTGGCATGCTCACCGGTCCGGGCTTGGCATGCTCACCGGTCCGGGCTTGGCATGCTCACCGGTCCGGGCTTGGCATGCTCACCGGTCCGGGCTTGGCATGCTCACCGGTCCGGGCTTGAGTGGCTCCTGGGCCTTGTATAAGGTGAACATTATTGTAGAAAAAAAAAAACTTTAATTAATATTAGTATTATTATATAAAATGCTTAAACTGATAAACTTAAAAATTCTGGATTGTAAATACTTGCAGCAGATATTTTCAATTACAACTTTCAAGGAATTGTTAATCATTGTACTTTATGAATCATATTCCTTCAGAATGTGGACAATGATGGCTTTCCAAAACTTCTTATACTACTTATTTTGATATGATCATGCAAATAATACAAATAAAGATGAAAAAGTTCTACAACTTTTCAAACATGTGTAAATTCGTCAATGGTGTAACCTAATATAAATATCAGTCAGTTAAGTATTATACATGATCCACAATTGGGTGACCCGGTCTCATTACTAACTTTGCCAATCTTTGTTCTGTCATCCATTTACACAAGTTTGTTAGGTAGGCCCTTTAGCTGTTTGCCTCTTCCTATCCCACTTTCAATGTTCTGTGAGTGTGAGATTTTCCAAGCCATCCTTCCTCATTATTTCAGAAATTTTAACTTTTTCTGACTTTAAGCATGTGTATTGAATTGGTACTTTGAACTTAATGAGAACCTCTTGGTATATTTTTGTTATTACCAGAAAATGGTTACCAATGAAAAATAATCATGCTATAACAACTTTTTGTTTGTTATGAAGAATTCTTTTACCATGACACTAATAATTTGTATAGTTATTTAAAAAAAAAAATCCCCTAAATTTTTTTTTTTTTTTCTCAGTCATGTCATTTCACCAGGGCATTACACTCACCGACACCGAATTACTTGAAATTTAGCACAAATATTTCCCTTCATGAGTTAGGAAAAAGTACCAAATTATTTTGTGCTAGAACTTACCTTTCTGATTTTTTTTTTGGGTGGGGGGGGTGTAAAATTTTCATAATTTGTTTCTAAATTAAGGCTGCGAAACGTTACAGAATTTTTTGTTTCATGAAAATAATTAAAATAAAATTTTTCAAATTTTTCTTTTAATTTCATGTTTAATGACATCTACAAATATTCTATCCAGTGTTGATCATCATGCATGAGTCAATGTTTATCATTTGTTAAAGACAATCTATCCGTACAATACAAAATGCAATATCTGCAAAATATATTTAAATTATTTTATTTTTAAATTAATAAAGACTATCTTATTGAATAGTTTGAGAACTCACTTAGCACAATATGAACATTTGAGAAGTCCTGGAGCATTAGGATGATTGTCTTTATCAATCTTTCACTGAATTCCTGTACATACATAGGAAAAAAAACTATAAATTTGGCAGGGTCATATCTTTTAAAGTAGACTTGAAACTCTCACAAAATTCTTTAGAGAACTTAAGCAGTCATAGTAGATGCTAGGAAAAAAATATGAAAATTGAAGAGGACATATTTTCTACAGACTGGCCAGAAGCTACATAGGTAAAAAATTGATGATTTAGGGGGCATGCTTTTGGGTGAGCAAAATTATATTTTCTCTCAGGTAAAGGGTTAAAATAATTAAATATTTAGATTCTGCAGTCCTTATTTTTCCTTCCTACCAAATTTCAGAAATATTGAATATGTGGAAGTATTTTTTTTTTTTTTTTTTTTTTTTTTAATTTTTAAAAAACACTGAAATTCTGTGACATTTTGCAGCCTTAATTTAGAAGCAAAATATGAACATTTTACACCCCCCTAAAATCAGAACGGTAAGGTCTAGCACAAAATAATTTGGTACTTTTTCCTAGCTCATGAAGGGGAATATTTATACCAAATTACTTGAAATTTGGTGTCGGTAGGTGCAGATTTCAACTTTTGCTTGCGTTTTGACATGGAATGACCCTCAAAACAATTTCATAAATGCCACTAAGTCCAAATTGGTTTCTGTGAGTGAAAGAAAGACAATTCTAGTAAAGAGAAAGGACAATGAAAACACAGGGGTCAGGAAGACAGAAAATTGTGATTGCCATTGCATGTGTTTTTTTAAAGATTCTAAGTAGTAGGGAAGCAAGGAATTACCCCAGGGAAGTTATACATTTGACAAGTATGCAAGAATGTGCATTAGGTATCGGCTCGGAACGAGAAATTGTCAAGTCAAGCTCAAATTCCAATTGAATTTGTTGCATTCACTTATGTGCAAATATCTTTGGGAAAAGTATTAATCTATCTCTTCCCTTTTTTTTTTTTTTTTTTTTAATCATATCAACCCGAGCAAGGCAGCAATGCCACTGATGTGCCAGGGGCTACGTAAGAGTGAAAAGATTAGAAGAGAGAAAGCCGGAAACCACATCCTAAACAGGAAACAAGGGATGAGCCTCTACACCTGTTCAATAGACGTGGGTGGAGTGTGAACCAGGCGATAGATCTATCTACTCCAATTGAAAAAAAAGTGAAGATTGGAAGAGAAAACCGGAAACCACATCCTAAACAGGGAACAAGGGATGAGCCTCTACACCTAAAATGTTCCTGCAAATCGTCCCCTTTCCTTTTATTTTTTAACAAAGAATTCTTCACTTTCAGATATGATTTCTCTTGCTTTCTCCCATGATAACTGAACCTCTTTATTTCTGTCTCTTTTATTACTATTATTAACACATTGACTGCCAACCATGAGTTATTACGTAGTTACCAGTCTTTATGATGCCATATTTTCATCTGCAGGCACCAACAACAATTTTATTTTTAGTAACATTTTTAATGTGAAAGCAAAGTTAAGACTTCAGTTAAAATTATGAATACATTAATAAAAATATTTTTATTGCCTAAGTTGGATATTATAAAGTTGGCATTTGAAGTCAGATTTTGTAATTGACTTCTAGCAGTTAATATGCTAAAAGACCTACCAATATGGTAATTAAAGATAAAAAGACTGCCATTTTAAACATTTTTATATCAAAATTTCTTCTGTTCATTCTTCTTACAAGCAACACAAGCATTTCAGAATTAACGTTTCATTTTTAGAATTAACGTGTTTTTATTAGATGTTACATATTCTTGTTTTTGTTAAAGTGTGTAGAGGCACCAAAACAATTTTAGAAAGTATAATAATGGTAGATATTAACGCTACAAAAAATATTGCCTACCTTCACAACATTATTTGAAGTTTGGAATCTTTTCTGTTAATTTACCCAAAAAATAAAAAATAATTTATATTTACTAAAATTCACATAAAATTCTCCAAGAGCAAGGCGCTTCCATTCCACTTCAGTTGGGTTGACCTTTATGATTGCCCCAAATGTATGTGATTCAGTGTATTTCTAAGTGTGGGGTCAGTGTTTGTGCTCATCCAGTAAACAACTAAAAAAAGATTTTTTTATATTTTTATTTTAATTGTAAAAAATTCCTTATAAATGTTAAATCCTTAATTTTTGGTAATTTTTTTTTTTTATTCTGAGGGTTGGAGTTGTGAGGCAAAACTAAACAAATTTTGATTCAAAATTTATAATTTCTAGGGGTGACTTAATATTTGTGATAACTTTACATTATTTGGAGTGAATTAAAAGAAACGATGATAAATATGAATTTGAACTTTTGTTTGGATGTGCAAAAAGGGCAATTATACCCAACCTCAGAAAGAGTTGAGATTTCTCAGTCACATGAGGAGGAAAGAGGGCTCCAAAGGGCATAATGAAGTCAGGAGAGACAGAGAAAAGCAGCAGGTAACCTACCTAACAAGCTTATGTAAACAGGTGAGACAACAGAGACTGAGAGAGATAACAAAAAGTTAAAACTTACAAAGTGTTACAAAGGATGCCATGTTGGCAGTCTAAATGGCACACATTCTGAAGAGACATAACACAAAGAAGAAAGGAGACATTGAATTTAATAAGATGAACACCTCTGTCTCTTCTACAAATACTAACATGGATTTTGCTTCAACAAGCCTAGCTCCTTGATGCCCCCCCCCCACCATGCGAGTTTACTTGAGCTACTAGAGTTGAGACAAGGTCCTACCCTTTTACTGTGAAAACAATCAAGTGTAACCACAACTTCTACTCTATCAGCTTCTTTTCTCACACTTCCGGAATGTGGAACTCCCTTCCGTATTCTTGTTTCCCTGATAGCTACAATCTCCAAAAGTTTAAATGCAACGTCAACTGTCATCTCTTATCTGTTTGAGTCACATCCTCCTTCTCATTTTACACTTTCCTCTCATGTAGCTTTCTTTACACCAATGTATCTGCCCTTCTCTTACCCCTTCTCTGACATCTAGTGTCTCTTCTCTCTTCACTCTATTATATACCCTGCGCACCAGTGGCAGTACTGCCTTGCTTGAGGTGAGACAATTATAAAAAAACTCATTGATATGCATACAGATTTTAAAACTAAAATCACTGTTCAAAAGTAAAAGCCTCAATTATTACTGAACTTAAACAAATTCTTGAAATGATACAGTATTTGTCAGATTATCCAAACGAGTCTGAAACAACAAGCATGTGAAGACAAGCAGTAAAATCAATGGTTGCAGAACTATAGTACTACACCCCCTCCAGTACAGCTTCTATTGTTAATGCTTAAGGCTTCTTAAGCACTTGCATTAGCACCTGCTTTCGCAACATCCTGAATATCCACTGGAATAATTTAATTTCCAACACTGAAGTTCTAGAACAGATAGGCTGTCTCTAGAATGAACAACAAATGCTTGTTGAAGATTATGCAGCATGGTCAACTTTCCACTTGACATCAAGCATGTGAAGACAAGCAGTAAGATTTTTGGTTGCAGAACTATAGTACTACACCCCCTCCAGTACAGCTTCTATTGTTAATGCTTAAGGCTTCTTAAGCACTTGCATTAACACCTGCCTTCGCAATCCAGCTATAGGTTAATTAACAGGACAAATTTGGTTCTATAGCCTTGGTTGGTAACTAGTCTACTGCAGAAAGTGATGGCAACCTACTGCGAGACAATTTTCTGCCCAGTCAGTCATGTTGCTTTCAAGACCTGATCACTCGAGCATATATCACATATGGCACTTAACTGAATGACTGTAAAATCCATGTTTTTGACAAAGACTTTATGGACCACAAACACACTCAGATGTGGAAACTGATGTGGTAATGGAGTGTGACACGATGGCTAGATATATATGTATTTTGTTATAATAGATTAAAATAGAAAATAGATTAGAATAGAAAATAGTTTAGAGGGCATATCTAACAAAAGTGAAAAAGAAGAGGAAAAAAAAATAAAAAAAACGATTTTTCTTTTTGAGGAAAATTGACTCAGTGATAAAGTTCAGCGAGTACGATGACCCGGTCAAAGGCTGACCTTACTGTATCTTGACCTCACATTAAGCCTTTTCCGGTGGAAGCCTTATTAAGATAAACAAAAAAAAAGATACCTGAGGTTTCAGACTTACAGTCGCAGTGACCTTACTGTATCTTGACCTCACATTAAGCCTTTTCCGGGGGAAGCCTTATTAAGATAAACAAAAAAACACCGGTGGTCTAGAGCATTTCCGGATTTCCTTGTTCCGGTCGATTTTTAGATAAATTCAGGTGTTTTTTCCGAGTTGGGCAGTTAAGTTAAAGACGAGAGAAGTGAAAGGAGTAAGCCGGGTGCGAACTTGAAGTAAGGGTCTCCGTTCGTCTTGGTTCGTTCAGTTCGGGTTTGTTGATCTCCATTAGAGTTGGAACTGTGTGTCACATTCGCCTGCCCCAGCAGACAAGGCCAGCTCTAAACGAATAAAGCCTTCTTTTCCACTCATCCAAATCTTGGAAGTTCGTTCCTTATACCCCCAGCTGTCCGGCCAACATTTTCTACAAAAATCCGGCAACATCACAGTGTGGAGAACGGCCGCCGGGAGAGATTGTTAGGACGGACCGTTGGGGTATTACAGGAGTAAAACAAAATATATTCCTCCCAATAAAGGCCATTGTGTTATTTATGGCCGGTAGTGTACATATATGTACACTACCGGCCATAATTATTAGGCCACCCTAGTGTTTTAAAAAATGATGTATTTCATACTATTTTTTAGTATTGCCAAGTGAATAAGTGTAAATGAAAACATAATGGTTCTTTAGTTAATACTGCACAATAACATGTGCATCAAATGAATTTATAAACATTTAATAATTACCTATATTACAGTTTCATTAATGAAAGAGTGAAGAAAATTTAGGGTGATTTGAATGAGTTCATCTTTGCTTCCTTGCCTTGTAAAATTTTGCAAAGTAATAACAAAAGGACCATTCTATTTTCATTTAGAATTATTCACTTGGCAATAAATACTAAAAATAGTATGAAATACATCATTTCTTTAAAAAAAAAAAAAAAAAACTAGGGTGACCTAATAATTATGGCCGGTAGTGTGTGTGTGTGTGTATATATATGTATATATATATATACACACACACACACACACACATCTCTCCTGTCATACTAATGGTGAGAGAAACAATAGCAAAACAGCATTGGTTTAGTTTATTCTCTTTACTACCAGTTACAAAAGCTCTTGCCACGAGTTGACTCTGTAACTCTTTAGCAATAGCTTATTTATTTATTTTGCAGTAATTATGTCAAGTAGTGATGAAATATATGATTTCCCTACTGTCACACTCGAGGGGGGGTTCTCATTTCTTAATGTAAGATACTCAATAGTAGGTACATCAATATTTATTTTGCTGTCATTTTTTTACAGCATGCACCCAGTCATTAAATAACAGATTAAGTCTTGTGTTCTTGTTAAGACTCGTTATCATTTGACTGGCACAAATTCATTGCACTTTTATAATGGCAATTACTTTGTGCTGGTGTGCAAGGCGACTAGGCATATAAGAAAACCTTAAATTTTCAATAGGCTTTGTTGGTATATTTGCCATACAAAATGACCACTCCAATTGTTTTCAAATGTATTGAATTTATTAAATAAATTCAGTAAGCATATACTTTTTCACTTTATTTTTAATGAAATAAAAAAAGTGTGGAAATATTGTTAATTAACAACCACAATCTACACTACCTCATAAGTGGATGCTTTGTTTTCAGTAGCCTGAATGACTTTTTTGTTTCACTTTAAATGACTTGTTGAAAGACACATCTGAATGGTGAACATCACGAAAAAAAAGAATTGAGGCAGGGCTTAGCATTGAAGATTTTTGACAATAGGCTAACAACTTACCATAAACCACAGGATTTATGGTTCACTTTTTATACCTGGAGTATGAGACAGCCCCCTATTTTGGGGGAGATCCTTTTTTTGGTTTAAAAGGTTGCCTTGTATGCCGACATATACAGTATTAAATTGAGATAAGCAGAGTTTGAATTTTCTACTCTCAGTATTCTATTATTTATTTATTTTTCTAAGATGTTGTCTTTTGTTTCAGATTTTAATGATGGAGGAATTGGTCACATTGAGATGCTGTTCCGTTGTAACTATCTGGCTCTTGTTGGGGGAGGCAGAAATCCCAAATATCCCCCAAATAAAGGTTAGTAATGAGGACTACATTATTGAGGGCAATGATGATTTTTTTTTTTTTTTTAAGAAAACTGTTCCTTTTTAACTTCCTCACAGACAATTTAATAGTGTGTTTGACTTCTTTAATTAAATTCATGTATATGTTTTTGTTCTAATTTTTTTTATTTTTTATTTTAACCCTCTAGGGCCATTCGTATCATATTTGATACAGTATAAAAACAAGCCTTGAAAGAAATATTTTCCTGAAAAATTTTTTAAGAGAAATATTTTATAAATTTCAAATGAAAGCAGTACTGACTGCTCAGTCAATGAATACCAAATGTTTCCTTATAGGGAAATACCAAATGTTTCCTTATAGGGTTAATCACTTCACTGTAAGCAAGGTCATAATGCCACTAAGATGCAGGGGTTACAAAAAGTTAAATGCAAATAAAAATTTTGTGAAGAAAAGGGCAAAGAAACTGGATTCAAGAAGAGAATGAGGTTGCTACCTAAATATGTAATGTTAAATATATGGAATAGATCTGTTAAATCAAATAGACAGGAAATGTCTGTCAAGCCTTCTGGTGAGTTTCTCTTGATGTCAAATAAGTCTGCTGATCTTGGGTGGAAACATAAACAATTGTTCATTTCAAATTTTGGACCATTAGCAACATAAATCTAGAAAACTATCCCACCTTTTTTTGAAAATGACTAACAAGAGTCAAAAGTACTCTGAACATGACATACTTTCAGCAGTTTCTACCTGACATCAAACAACTTTTTTTCGATACCATGAGACACCCCGACAGCTTAAACAGATATTCTGTGTCTGTTCTCTTTAATAAAACATGTTGAACTGCTTAGATATCTTCAATTCTCTCTCACCTTTCAGTGATGGTATGGGATGACCTGAAAAAGAAGCATGTTATTGAGTTAGAATTTTCTGCAGAAGTACGGAGTGTGCGGTTGAGAAGAGACAGGTAAGGCTACAGCAAAGCTTTCTTGTTCTATCTGTTCTTCTTAGACATGACAAAGAACTTACTTAGTAATGCAAGGTGTGGTCTTAATTGGGGCAAGAGCAATTATTTTCTTGGTGAAGTTGTACAACAGTCATATATAAAATTTATTCAAAAATGTAATTTATGCTTAGATGAAAAAATTAGAATAATCAAATTCAGAAAAAACTAGCCAACTGTTAAATCTGAGAAATTAAATCATCTTTGAATGCTGTCATAAAAATAAATTTAAATTAGCTGTTAAACAGAATTTTAAGTTTACCCCACTCTATCGTAATTGTAGATTTACTCTCATTTTGTGTTGATCATTCTTTGTTAATTTTTGTGTATTAAGGAAATTATGGTTGAAATTTGCTATGTATTTGAGATATATGCCTGTATATGTACAAGTACTTTGTCTTATGTATATGTAATTGAATGTAGGCCCTTTTTATGTATGTATGTGTGTGTGTGTGTGTGTGTGTATGTATATATATATATATATATATATATATATATGAAAACCTTGTTTATATACATGTGTATATATGGTTTTCATAGGTGGACATGTAAATACGAGTGTGTGGGTGCTTGGTTTATCATTCTGTCTATCAAACCACACTTCATAGATAAACTTTTTTCCCCCTAACCTTTTGTGACTTTAATGAGATAACAAAGATTTCCATTCTGGGTCATATTACATTGCTATTTTTCTGAAAAATTTTAAACCAAATGAAATATAGTCTGAAGAGAAGGGTATTTTTTGTTTGTTGAAATAAATTATAACCACTTCAAATGATGTGTTGAGCTTGAGCTTTCTTTTATGTATATCATATTGTTCTGGAAAATATCCATTGAGCCCTTTATATTTAAATAGATAATTTTGGATTATACTCTCTGTTTGCAGACTTGACATCATTTTTATATATATATATAAAAACTATGAAATTTCCACAAATATCCTTAAATGCTTATAATTAATAAATTGTTTTATTCCAATGGCTTCCCATACTTAATATTTCTTGTTTTCACTCTCGCTTATGCGATATTCGCTTCCAGCATCTTAAATGCACGAGTTGCTGCTTGGACATCTTCCATGTAAATGAAAACATTTCTTTCTTCATTTAATGATAATGCTATTAAGCGTATCAGAGAATATGAAACATTTACATAAAATAAATAGACAAAACTTCTCTATGTTATTCAATGAAACATGCATTTTATATATATATATATATATATATATAATGAAATTTTTATGAAATCTATGACAAAATGGATTAAATCTGACATATTTAATTTATTTAAACATTACTTTTAATGGATATTAATATTTGAGTTGATCTTTTTTTTTTTTTTTTAAACAGTAGATGTAAATAAATATATTGTTTAATAATAATAAAAGAACAGCATCTAATCAAATATGAGTACCCATTAAAAATAATGTTTTAACATAATATAGGTTGACTTTTTGATGTTATTTTTATATTTATTTTATAAAAGTTAATGGGGGGGAGGAGTCCTCTTTGCTATGTAAATTGATTCTATGTAAGAAAACCAAAATAAATAGGCCCATATGATGTGATTTCTTAAAATACAAAAAAAAAATTTGTAAAATATAACCTGGATTTTCTCTTTTTCATATACTCTTATTTATTACACGTCTACGGATATACTGTGTTGAATACACCGGTTCCCGTCCGATCACCAAAGTTAAGCAACATCGAGCCTGGTCAGTACTTAAGTGGGTGACTATTTGGGAATACCAGGTGCTGTAAACTTAAGAACCAAGAATGTTCCACCGGTCCTCCAGGTTTGGGGGTTGGGTACAGGGCTAACAACCCTGCCCCGTAAAAAAATTTGTTACAGAAACAGCAACAAAAAGTTGCTGCCCTATGCACCATCTGGGTGTGATGGATAAATGATGATTGATTACACAAACCAGATTACTCATTTAAACTTTTTCTTTATATTTGAAAAAAAATATATGAGCATATTTGATCATGTGTATCGAGAGACCAACTTACAAAGAATCTCTCCTATTAACTTTTAAATTAAATTCGTCAAATTCAAAATAAGAGAACACAAATGAAAAAATTTGAAATTGACAAATTTCTCTCTGAAACCAAGTAGCATCCCTGATATGTATGTCTTTTTCAAATTTCAAAGTGATCAAATGGAATAGTCCATTATTCTTGAAGAATTGATAAGGTGTAATATATATATATATATATATATATATATATATACACACACACACACACACTGAGGAATGAAAGAACAAGCCTTAAGGTTTTTAAATAGCTATCAGTATTTTAAAAATATAAAATTCTTGAACCTAAAATTTGAATTTTAGCAACAAGTGAGAGAAACTGAAAATTAGACATGAAGGTTGTAAGTACAGACTGACTCTGTAAATTCTCTCTTGCAGGATTGTGGTTGTTCTTGACAATCTCATCAAGGTCTACACATTCACACAGAATCCACAGCAACTCCATGTCTTCGAAACCTGCCATAATCCCAAAGGTCAGTATTTAGATTCATTTATTAGTGTCTGTCTGTCAGCATTAAACAAAATATTTAATGTAATAAATTTATTTATATATATATATATATATATATATATATATATATATAATGTTTCTTGAAAAATGACTGACAAGGAAGATTTTAATAATATTTAATTTTTTTCAGTATTCTTACAAGTTTCCTTTTTGCAGGAGATAATGTAAAAAAAATGTTCCATAATTTTTGACTTTTCAAGTGCTTTCAGCCTCTTCACAGGCCATTTTCAAGGATGTTATTTTTTCCAGTCTTATGTTCTCATGTTTGACTGTAATGTAATTTTTCGTTTTCATGACAGCTTTAAAAAACTTCTTTTTTTTCTTCTTTTTTTTTTTCTTAAAAAAAAAAGCACTAAAACGAAAAATGACATTTTTGCATTCCTTATCTCCAGCTAGAAGGAAACCTGTTAAGAATACTGGAAAAATTAAATCAAAAATCAATAAATTCTTCCTTGCTGGAACAAAACCTGTTTGAATGAAAGATTGCTGCCCAGATATATATATATATATATATATATTTTAATGAAACTTGGTTATAAGCAACTGACAATTTGTAATATATATATATATATATATATATATATATGTCTGATTTGAAAGAATGGAAAAATGTTTTTGATCAAGAAAGTGCCTGAAAACATTCTACAGTTTGACCCAAGCCTTGTGAGTGAATTTGGGTAGATGGCTCCCCGTGAGGAGTTGTCAATGGTTGTGTTAATTCAATCACAAGTCGTCATGATCCAGAATTTGAGTATCCTGTCCTTGTACTGACCAGAAAACATGCTGTCTATGGGGAAACTGCAACTGTTTACTCAGCATTGCAGTATGAACCATAGGAAGACTGTGGGTGCTGAACAAATACAGGTGTGACTGAACAAGCGTCTGCAATGGGGATTAGCTAACTAACCTGGTAGATACGTATTCTTGAGTAAGTGGCCAGCCATTATTATATATATAAAATTTTAATTCTTTCACCACAAAGTGGTAATGCTACTTGAATGTAAGGGGTTACAGAGAATCTAAAAGACTCAGATTTTTAGTAAGAAGAAAGGACAATAAAAAAAGTATTCAAAAAGACAGATGATGATCGGCATTGCACTTAAATTTTTTAAGAGTATAATTGACAGGGAAGCAAGAAATCTGAAGGGAGTTGCATAGATGAGAAGTGCAAGAAAAGAAACATACATTTGCATCTAGCTAGTTCAACAGTAAAATAGTGAGACCTAATTTCCTATCTAGTCAGTCAGTTAAGTGCCATACGTGATACATGCTTGGGCGATCGTGTCTCGAAGGAGACATGACTGACTGGGCAGAAGATTATCCCACAGTAGGTTGCCATTACTTTCTGAGGTAGATTGGTTGCCGATCAAGGCTATGGAACCCAATCTGTCCTGTTATTTAACCCATAATTGGAGGGAAGAGACATTAATACCTTTCCCAAGGGTATTTGTGTGTAAGTGACTGCAAGGAATTCAACTGGAATTTGAACTCGACTCTCCAATTTCTCGTTCCAAGCAGATATCCTCTGCACCACAATGCACATCCTATCAAGTAGTATGCTTAAATTCATGCAGTCAAGGCACCAAAGAGGAAAGCTTATCAGAACAATTGCTATGAAAATATTTGTAGAAAAGAAAAAGAATCCATGCCATATTGGCGAGAAAGTGAATCAAGTCACAATGATAGGTCAGGATTAATTACATGACAGATCCTTCTTTGGATTTTGTCAAGAATCTCAAGATATATAGTTGGAGCATCAGACCAGATATGGCTCCAGTATTCAATGCATAGATAAATATGCAAAATAGACACTGATGAGAAAAATTATCTGACACAGTGTGTTGCTTTCCTAGAGGATAGCATCATCCATGCTAATGGCAGGCAGAAAAGGTTTTCTGTGGCTGAATATCACACTTACTTTAGTCTGTCTCCAGTGAGCCTGCCCTGCACCAATCCTGTGTCTTGACATTGTTTCAGTATCCTCAGGGATATTGGTGAAGAACTGTCAAAGATCAGGCTTGCCTCCCCTGTGTCCTGGATATGTTTGTGAAAGCCTGAGTCACTGTTGTCACTGTAACTTCAACAAAACTGCCTAACAAGTGTAAAACTAACTTTTATTTATGGTACTATGATTGTTTAAGATCATGAATATATATATATATATATATATATATATATATATATATATATATATATAAAAACAAAAGGGATTTGAAGACATTTTCCCATATAAGGAATTCTTGGGAGGGTGTGGTTGACTGGTTGTTGTAGTTATGGCTAAATAGTCTTGACTTGTTCAACTATTTAAATGAAGGTTGCTGATCAAGGGGCTTTAAAAATACACAGAGAATGTCTTTTGCTGATTAAGGCACCATGCTCATCCAGCAGGGAGTGTGTTGGTCGACTAGCGGCAAGACTAGTTCAATCTTACTTTTTTTTCTTTTTTTTTTTTTTTTTTTTTTCCAGTGACTGCTTTTATGAGGGTGCAAACCCCAATCACACTCTGATTGGCTAGCCAATGATAATGCTTAACCAATGGTCTTGTACCATATGCCTCAAAGAGGAGGGAAGGAAAGACCCCAAGAACACATATGGTTGGTGGTTTGATCAAAATAATCGCCCTGTGTCATAAGTATCAGAGGGTAGATGAGAATCTTCATCCTAGCCCCTTTCTCATTGGCAGGCCAATCAAAATGGTAGCCTTGTATCACTCATATCCACATTCAGGAATCTAACCCTCATTTGACCTGATTATCACAGGTGTCATCATCAGCTTTCAATGAAAGTTATATTCCTGACAAAAACAAACCTGACCTGTAAAGATTTACTTTGTGTCCCTCATTTGAACAAATAATTCGATCACCCACATTCTGAAGGGACATGGCATGAGAAGAAAAGCTTCAACTTAACCCCAAGTGCCTCTTGCCGTATAAACTCTTCCAGTAGCATTTAAGTTAAATAGCACTAGACTGGAATCTTTAATCTTTGTTGGAAGTAAGTCTGGGAGGACATCTATAAATTTAAAACTCTACAGCAGTTACTGGGAAACTGTTCCACTATTTTTTCCCCAAAAAGTCATAGCATTCCAATAAAGGAAAAGAATCTGCAGAGAGCCATACCTGAAAGAGCTGAGGATTTAAAAAAAAAAAATAATGAAAATTAAGATAGTAGTCAAAGAATCATAACAATGGTTGATGATGATTCACCTAATGAAAATGCAACACTTTCAAATGTAAAGACAAATGCAGTGCCAAGAGTTGATTTGTTTTATGGCATATCAACTTCTATGGGTTATTTAATGCCGACAAGATTTTTTACAATAGATTTGTGTGAATAGAATATATATTTTTTGTAAGTAATAAGTTTGTAGGTCAGCTTTCTTTGATGTAATATTGTAAATGTATGGCCGGTAATATTTTGTTTTCCCTCAAGAATGTATGGCCGGTAATATTTTGTTTTCCCTCAAGAATGTATGGCCGGTAATATTTTGTTTTCCCTCAAGAATGTATGGCCGGTAATATTTTGTTTTCCCTCAAGAATGTATGGCCGGTAATATTTTGTTTTCCCTCAAGAATGTATGGCCGGTAATATTTTGTTTTCCCTCAAGAATGTATGGCCGGTAATATTTTGTTTTCCCTCAAGAATGTATGGCCGGTAATATTTTGTTTTCCCTCAAGAATGTATGGCCGGTAATATTTTGTTTTCCCTCAAGAATGTATGGCCGGTAATATTTTGTTTTCCCTCAAGAATGTATGGCCGGTAATATTTTGTTTTCCCTCAAGAATGTATGGCCGGTAATATTTTGTTTTCCCTCAAGAATGTATGGCCGGTAATATTTTGTTTTCCCTCAAGAATGTATGGCCGGTAATATTTTGTTTTCCCTCAAGAATGTATGGCCGGTAATATTTTGTTTTCCCTCAAGAATGTATGGCCGGTAATATTTTGTTTTCCCTCAAGAATGTATGGCCGGTAATATTTTGTTTTCCCTCAAGAATGTATGGCCGGTAATATTTTGTTTTCCCTCAAGAATGTATGGCCGGTAATATTTTGTTTTCCCTCAAGAATGTATGGCCGGTAATATTTTGTTTTCCCTCAAGAATGTATGGCCGGTAATATTTTGTTTTCCCTCAAGAATGTATGGCCGGTAATATTTTGTTTTCCCTCAAGAATGTATGGCCGGTAATATTTTGTTTTCCCTCAAGAATGTATGGCCGGTAATATTTTGTTTTCCCTCAAGAATGTATGGCCGGTAATATTTTGTTTTCCCTCAAGAATGTATGGCCGGTAATATTTTGTTTTCCCTCAAGAATGTATGGCCGGTAATATTTTGTTTTCCCTCAAGAATGTATGGCCGGTAATATTTTGTTTTCCCTCAAGAATGTATGGCCGGAAGTTTTAATATAAAGGTCTATTTTTATTCTTTCATAGTGTTTTGACCCCAGTTTGAGAAGAAACTATTTGCCCATAGCTGGGACCCTATCAAGTGCTGCCACCTAGGTCAGGGTGGATTTGGGATCAACAGCAATTAAGAGGTGGTTCCTTACTCCTCACAACCTCCCAATCAGAGGCTTTTGCTGCAGGATGCAGTTTGTCATATCCAGGATCACTGCCAAGATCATGGAACTGTGTGATTAGTTTTTAGGCTAGATTTAATCTTCTGTAAAGTTCTTGTAGTCTAAAGACAAAAGCAGTTTACATTATTTACACTGTTCACTTTTGTCCTCATCTTTATTGAGATGAGAAATGCTAAGAATTTTGGTCACTGAGGTATATAATTCTCATTCCATGTGTGATGCCAATTTCAGATACCAGGTAGTTATTTCTCTTTAACTTTTTAAGTTATTTATTCACCACTGCTGTAGCCAGGTATTGAACTCACAACTCTTGGGGTCAAGTCACTGAAACTAACCAACATCTATATATACTAGGATATAGATGTTGGTTAGGACATGAGTGTATGAGTTTTTGGACTTATAAAGTTAATGTTTCAACCTTTTTTTTTTCTTTTTCTTTTTTTCTTTTCCACCAGAACTCATTGCAATCTTTGACGCTAATTTTCTGTAGCAATCTATATTACTGGTTCCCATATTGTATTCATTTCTATGCTTGGTCAACCTAGATTTTTGTGGCCTAGCATATGTGCAGATTCTTTAAGTTTATGTAATTTCCAAAGATGTTCCGTCAATTATTTCAACTTCATCACATAGGGGACAGGAATCTCTTTTCTCCCTCCTTAAAGCAATAAAGATGTGGATAACAGTGTAAATAATATAAATACTATCTCATCTCAGGAGTAAAGACAAATACAAAAGAAGTTGTTTACCAAGATTCCCTGTGTTAAAATAAATGCGAGTACCAATACTTTTTCATTTCTTTACAATCTTGCCCAATTTAATTCCTATAGATTGATTGCCTGGGTAAAGTCGTCATAAAATAGCAACTGAAAAGTTAGTTAAATGCAAGTTAATAATTATGGTTGACTATGCTTTATCTAATAAATAATTTTTTCTTTTAAATTTATTCATTTTACAGGTCTGTGTGTGATGTGCCCAAACAGTAATAATTCACTGCTGGCATTCCCAGGACGTAAGACTGGCCATGTCCAGTTGGTGGATTTGGCTAATACTGAAAAGTCCCCACTGGACATTCCAGCTCATGAGGCGGCACTTAGTTGTATTGCATTAAATTTACAAGGAACTCGTCTAGGCACAGCATCAGAAAAGGTGAGTTTGGTTGTTTTTCCTCAGAATATGGCTGTCTATTTTATTTTATTTTATTTTTTTCCTAAGAAGTTAAGAAAAAAAAGGTATGACCCCAAAGGCTTTGAAGAACAATTATATATACTTGCAAAAGAGCTTGTCTTAACAGAAAGGTAGTGAAATAGTGTCTTGATGTTCTGTTGCGTGCCATGTCCTGAAGAGACCTGGACATTCAGTTGCTGTTTGCAGTTTCTTATCCTTTGTGGCTCTAAGCTTTACTGTCCATCCCAGTTCCTGCTCTACCATCTATTTATACAAGTTTGTTAGGTAGACGACTATGTCCCTCCACGATTTCCTATCCTTCATAGTTTTAAGTAATAGTTGTCGCTTTACTATCTCTCCCAGTATTGGGTTTGCCATCTATTTGCACAATGGCTCTCCACAACTTCCTATCTTTTGTAGTTCTAAGTAATATTTGTTACTTAAATATCCTCAGTCCTTGCTCTGCCATATATTTAAACAAGCTTGTTAGGTAGGTAACCATGGCTCTCCACAACTTCTATCTTTTATAGTTCTATGTAATATTTGTCTCTTAACTATCCTCATAACCTTTCACTCCTGCCACAGTAGATGCCCCCTTTTATCTTTCCCATGTTCATTTGTTTCTCTTATACACAATCACAGATTGTTACATTCATATATTGTGTGTTTGAAGCAAAGAAGAGTACTGAATAGTTACATAATAACCATCCTCATATGACAATCTCCACAGATGAAAAAAAACTTGAAGCAAGAGTGTTGTAGTTCTACAGAAGGATGCTGAGAATATCATACATTGTGATTAATGAAGTTTTAGCAAAAACAAAAGCCAAAAGGACACATTTACAATCAGAAAGTGACAGAATTTCTAGGTCACATAATGAAGAAAGAGGGTTTAGAAATTTTGACACTCACAAGACATTGAAAGCAAGACAGAGAAAATAAGTGCTTCACCCAAGAAACTTTCGTAAATGGTTGTTAGAACAATGATTAGGGGAAATAGCAAAAAGGCAATTTACTAAGCTACGAAGGACAGGAAATTGTGTAAATCTGTGATCATCCATAAAGGAACATAGCACATAGAAAATTATATTTATTATTATTATCATCTCAGTCAGTTAAGTGCCATACATAAGTGTTTGGGCAATCATGTCTACACTAAGCAGAAAATTTTTTCGCAGTAGGTTCCCAATTTTTTTTTTGTTTTTTATGGTAGACTTGATTGCCAACCAATGCTATAAAACCCAATCTGTCTTGCTATTCAACGCTTTGATCATGTCTTCAAAGTTTTCTTGCAGTAGGTTGCCATTCTGCGGTAGACTGATTGCCAACCAAGGCTATAGAACCCAATCTGTTCTGCTACTTAATCCATAGCTGGAGGGAGAAGAGAATGGATTCATACCTTTCCCAAGGGTATTTGTGCATAAGTGAATGCAATAAATTCAACTGGAATTCACTCAGCTCTCTGATTTCTCATTCTGAGCTGATATCCCTTGCACCACAATGCACATCTATAAGTCCGGAAAATTAGAAAAATTGCCTGTGGATCTAAAAATGTTAATAAAATTTAATTGATTAGAAATATTCCCAGAGTGAATGAAATATTTAAGTGTAATTTATCATTTCTCTTCCATCGATAACAGGCCCAAAATTAAATGCAAACATTTCTATTAAATCAAAATATCTGCGTTTTCAATTCTTTCATAGTTTCTTTTTCATTTCATGTTTTCACCTCTTCTTCCACAGGGAACTTTAATTCGTGTGTTTGACACTTCAGACTGTACACAGCTCCATGAACTACGCCGAGGAGCAAACAGTGCTCATATATACTGGTAAGTATTACTTCTACACCATGTGTCAGGTCTGACTTGGTCTATGCAAATTTCCATTCTTGCTTTTGTTTTATCAGCTAAAGCTTAATCTTGTGAAAGGAGTAAAGTTGAGAAAGAGATTATTGTCTTCTGTGTACATGTCCGTCTCTCAAGATAGACTGATAAATGTCTTATGGGAATTAAAACTCTGAAGACAGCCCTGTTCATCAGCAGGTTTATTAAAAACCAAGAGAATGAAATTAGAAAAAAAAAAAAAAATACAAACTTGAGACTAGTCTGAATAACCAATAAGGATAGGTAAAAGGAATATGACAATGGTAGCCAGCAGCTGAACATATCCATCTAGACCCACAGTGTTACATGTTAAGCGTAACAAAAGGAAAAAAAAAATGATTGACCAAAACTCAGTTAAAATAGACAAATATTTAATTTACAAAAACATGAAATAAAAATATTTACAAATATACAGTTTTGCATTCAAACAGAAAACGTATAGTTTACTACTGCCTGGTGAAGTGTTACGAGGAGAGAAGGGGAAGGTAAGTTGTCAAATATCTTTACCCAGTTAAGTTGACGAGGAAGTTAAGTGCTATTCTTTTTGGAAATCCTCAAATGTGTATATAAAGAATAATTATTGGCTTGGTCAATGAAAGAGGCAAAAGTATAAATTTACCCAGATAGTTCCATGAGGTTCTCTTTCAGGATTTAGTTGGTTGGACTTTTCTATGAGATTCCTGCCGCTGAATATAAATCCTTGAATCAAAACTGGAGCTGATGAGGTCAGCCCATCCTGCTATCAGCTAACTCCTCACTACCCAAAACCTATTTTTATAGGGGCTAACACCTAATTTGCATACTTCTAGAACCTTTCGAACTCTCTAGATTCTACTGGAACATTCTACAATCTTCCAAAACGTTCTATTCCTACTTTCCTTATTTTTACAACTACTTCATGAATTAGAACTTTTTTGGAATAACACTTAGGACTCCCATTACTGTAACATTTTATACATTATTATTATTTTTATATTATTATATTTTTATATTATTATTATTTTTATATATAAATGCATCCTTGTAACAACAGTCTTACTGCTAAGAGAAGTAGCAAATCATTTGCTTTAATGAATATGTATAAAAATTAGCAGTGATAAGTTCTCAGAAAGGATGAAAGCTACATGAACTTAGTTTGAGAAGAGTGTTTAAACAGTCAGCATGTAGTAAAAAGGGTTCTACATAGAGAGATGCAACAGTAAAATAAATGTATACAAATGTGGCTACCTTTTAAACAAATATTCAAATAATATTAAAGAAGACCAATGCAGAGATGGTTACCAGTGATACACAGAAAAGTAGTCTGCAGCCCATATCTATTTTGTGTTTCAGTAGGCGATCATGGCTCTCCACCACTTCCTGTCCCGTGTTGTTCTTAATATATGTTGTTCTGTTATTTCTCTAAAACCTTGCTCTGTCATCCATTTGTTTTAGCCCATCAAGTATGTCAGAGGCTGTTTCCCCCCCCCCCCCACACACACCCCATATCTCTTTCTCTCTATCCACCCTGTGAGTATCAGATTCTTCTCCTTCATTGCGTGTCCCAGAAACTTCAGCTATCTCTATTTTGATGTTAAGTATGTTTCCTGTACTCTATTCAGCTTTTAGAATTCATCCCACCTTCAGATCTCAGTGTCGCACTTTCCATCCTCTGTAAGAACACTTCCCAAGTACTTAAATTTGGGTACCTGCTTGATTGTAATGTCCCTGATCTGTAATTAGCATTTTGGGCTACTCTTTTTGCTGATGAACATGCATTCACTTTTCATGTTTTAGTTTGTACTATCTTAAAAAGAAAAAAAAGTTCCTTCTAGCATAACAAATGTGTTGAGTTCTTTTATATGCTATGTCCCTTCAGGATATGGTGATCATGACTCTCCACAACTTCCTGTCTTTTGTTGCTCTAAATAACTTGACTCTTCACCATCCTTCTCGTCCTTGTGGCTTATGGCCATATCATGTTGAAACATTAGTTCCCACATGAACGGCAAAGTTAAACAATGTCGAGCCTTGTCAGTAACTATGTGGAAATACCAGGTGTTGTAAGCCTGGATGTGTCGGTGGTGGTAATGGTAGTAGAACAAAATTGGTAATTAGAGAGTAGAGATCAAATTACAGTTGGGTTTGTTAGATTCACTTGTGTGCAAGTATTTTGGGGTCAAGTATGAATCCACCTTCTACCTCCAGCTATAGGTTAATTAGTAAGACTTTACATCACTAAATCATTATCTTTAAAACAATTATTAGAATCTTAAAATATTTTCTGGCTTTAAATAACCTGCAAAGGGTTGATAAGCCATAGAAAATGAATCAGTGCAGAAAGAAAATGTTTTAAAAGGGTATTTATTCTTGAGTATTTACCCTGGATGTGCGTTGTGGTACAGTGGATATTGGCTCAAAACTAGAAATCAGGGAGCTGAGTTCAAATTCTACTTGAATTCCTTCCTCTCCCTTAGGAATGGGTTAATTAATAAGTGTTTTTAAGATGCTATCATAGGGGGATAATTTTAACAGGATAAGAAAATATTAACCACATGCTTGAGCCTGTTGGTTCCAGTTGTAACTAAGGGCTAACAGGAAGTGGTCAAAAACGGTGACTCATCTAAAATGTACCAAAACTAAATGTTGTAATGTAAGCAAAGAGTGTATTGAAAATGGTGGGGGAACACGTGATTGTTCTCTTACCAACTACAAGCAGAGAAGGGAAAGAGCTGGGAGTAACAAAAATGACACTGTGTTGGAAACCACAGCAACTTTAGGAACAAAGTGCCTATGAGACTGACTTAACAAGACACCATGTCTTTTGTACTGCTGGTTTTCCTATTGCTTTTATTGGTATGAGGCATCTTGCAAAGACTTACACTACAGGCCATAATTATTAGGCCACCCCATTGTTTTAAAAAATTATGTATTTCATATTATCTTTTAGTATTGCCAAGTGGATGATTGTAAATGAAAATAGAATGGTTCTTTTGTTAATATTGCACAATAATATTGCACAATAACATGTGCATCAGATGAATTTAAAAATGTTTAATAATTACCTATATTGCAGTTTCATCAATGAAAGAATTAAGAAAATTTAGGGTGATTTGGGCGAGTTCATCTTTGCTTTTTTACCTTGTAAAATTTTGGAAAGTAATAATGACAAAAGAACCATTTTATTTTCATTTGGCAATAAATACTAAAAATAGTATGAAATACATTATTTCTTTTAAAAAAAAAAAACTGGGGTGGCCTAATGATTATGTAGGTCTTGACCAGTTGTATAGAGGCTCGCTCATATCTAGATATGCCAAGCTGTTCCATTATTAACAAGGAAAACCCAGATGTAACTTGTGTTGACAAACACACTAAAATGGGACAAAGAGGATATTAAACAATACAAGTTCTGTACTGTGGTGAAAGAACAGTAATTATTATAGCTAATGAATTCTATCAATTTTGACAAATTAAGTTCCAAATTTTCTGTTTCGAACTGAATCCTTTGATTATCTACATGGATGACTTGGTTATGCAAGTGGAGATATACAGATCCATTGACAGGTTTTAGAAAAACTGATAAAAAAGAATAACATCTTTTCAGGTTTTCTTGTCATGGAGGTTAAATTCTCCACTATAATGCCAAAACCTTAGGAGAGTGAATGTACTGGAACATGACACTCCAAGAAAAACCTGCCTTAAATTCAGCTTTCCTTCTGGTTGTCACTCAAAGCAAGAAAGTCTATTTTACCCTGTTGTTGAACTCTAAATTCTATGCTAATAATTTCTTCTCTTGCACTTCTTGCTTGCGGAAATCTTTTCTGGTTTCTTGCTTTCCAGTCAACATTTATCTTCAAAAAAATTAAATTCAATGTCAGCCATCATCTTGTATCTCTTTAAATCCTGTCATTTTATTTTTCTTTCCAGGCTTTCACTCTCAGTAACTACTTGAATCTTTATTGGCTTTGCTTTGTTAGAAATAATTAAAAAAAGAAAAAAAAAAACTCTTTACTTGGGGAAAATTAATTTGTTCTTTCTTTATTTTATTAGAGCTAAGTGAGCAAAGGTAGTTTTAATGCATGCTGTATGAGTAAAAGTGCTCAATATCCATGATAGAGCCTGTGTAAATATAAAACTGTCTGATTTATACTAAAATGCATGGTGGTAGATTGCATTTAAGCATGAAACAGTTGCCACTTGGTGGCTAACCTCAGTGACCCCCCCCCACACACACACACATATTTAGTGTCCATAACATCTCCTTACAATTTAAAAAAAAAATTTTTTTTACAAAAGCAAATTAGCAGACAAATATGTGGAAATTGTTTCAAAATGGGGAGGAGATATTGATTTTTTTCTTTTCCCCTACTAATTCACTTCTATATGGGTACCATTATTTTTGCAAAGCACAAGGCAGTTCCCAATTTCTAACATGGTCAATGTTTTCTTCATGTTCTTTGTTGTCCACTCATCCCTTTTATCCAACGTTGTCCGTGTCTCCATAAATTTCTTGTACTTTGATGGACATTACAGTGGATCTCTTCCATTCTTTCTGTAGTTTCGCTGAGTTTACATATTCGACTTTGTTTCAATAAACCATGACACATGTTTTTGTTTTGTTTTGTTTTTTTAAGAAGTAGTCATGTTTTAGGGCTTCATTTAACAGTACATCTTTTATCAACAAAATAAAATACCTGAAATACACAATTGCAATGTGAATAAAAAAACCTTGATATGTACTATGTACATAGAACAAATCTGCTTAAGATATCTCATCAGTTGCCTTTTATAGTATATTTTTTTAAATTGTAAGGAGATTTTATGGACACCTTGTGTGTGTGTGTATATATATATATATATATATATATATATATATAATGGAGGGCACCCCTGTTTTCAATATATGATAGCCTAGCAGCTCAGTTCTTAGGGCTCAACAGTTAGACTACCCACACATGATATAACAGTAATGGCTCAAGCAGATCCAACAACACTTTTTGGAAGAGCTGAATATGGAGAACTGGTGCACTACATGCCACAAGGTCCCCAAACGACTCTCTTTAGGTTTTGAATTCAGAGTTTTCCTTCTCCTAGACTGGTTGTCACCCAATGTTATAGGAACCAGCCTGTGCTACTGTTTACCATAACTGGTAGGGAGAAAAGATGGCTTCATGGCCCCTTTTCCAAGGGTATTTGAAAGCAAGTGAATCTAACAAACTTATCTGGAATTCAAACTCTTCTTTCAGATTCCTCGATTGGAGCTGCTATCCATTTCTCTACCATGTCTGTGTGTGAAAATGTAGTGCTGTTTTCTCAGTAGTTTACTGGTAGAAAGGCATTTTAGGCAAGCAGCTTTTTTGTCATAAAGTGCTCGAGATTAAGATGGCTTAATGTGGAGAGGTTTTTCTCTGAGCTGAGGAGTGTTTTTTCAGTTATGCCGACTTCAAAGTTTTGTGATGGCATTATAACAATGTCTTCACTTATCATGGTTTTTTTTTTTTTTTTTACATATTCTGCAAAAAGAAAAAAAAACAAAACAAAACACTGCTCAGCTAAGTGAAAAATTGCTCAACATTAATTATATATACACATGCTTGTAATGTTGCTTAGTGGTAAGGTTGTTTTTTTTTTTTTTTTTTTTTTTTTTTTTTTTTTTTTCTCTGTGGTTTACTGATGAAAAGATATTTTGGCAAGCAAGTTTTTTGTTGTAAAGTGCTCAAAATCAAGATATAACTAGGTATGTCAGGCAATAAAGGTTTTAGGATATAGTCTATGTATCCTATGTATATAGGGATGTGGATATCGGCTCGGAACGAGAACTCGGAGAGCCGAGTTCAAATTCCAGTTGAATTCTTTGCATTCACTTACGCGCAAATACCCTTGGGAAAGGTATTAATCCGTCTATTCCTTCCATTTATGGGTTAAATAACAGGACAGATTGGGTTCTATAGCCTTGGTCAGCAACCAGTCTACTGCAGAAAGCAATGGCAACCTACTACAGTATAATCTTCTGCTCAGTCAGTCATGTCTGTTTCGAGACATGATTGCCCATGCATGTATCACATATGGCACTTAACTGACTATGTATCCAGATATAAGTTCTGTAAGGGTACCAATGCCTGATATTATGGGTCTGCCAGGTGTTGTGATTTTAGAGACACTACTGACTTTATCAACAAATTACAAAACATTAACTTAGTCCGCGATGATAATATCCTAGTAACGATGGATGTTACGTCTCTGTACACGAACATTCCACTTGTTGAAGGAGTATCAGCCTGCCATGAGTTCCTTAAAAGCAAACTACCTAACAACCAAATCACAGATATGCCAATTAGTAAATTTCATCTTAACACACAATAATTTTAAATTCAACAACAAACACTATTTACAGATCAGTGGCACAGCAATGGGCACGAAAATGGCACCTAGTTATGCCAATATCTTTATGCACATTCTAGAAAGAAAGATACTAGACAATTCATAATACAAACCATCACATTATTTTAGATACATTGATGACATTTTCTTAGTATGGACTCATGGAGTAGAAAAATTTAAAAACTTTTTTACTTTGTGCAACAACTGCCATAATACAATTAAATTTACCATGGAGTACGCAAACACATCCGTCCCTTTCTTAGACGTCATGATAAAATTAAACAAACATACACTTTCCACCAGTCTATATAACAAACCCACAAACCAACATAAATTCCTACACTTTAACAGTTGTCATCCCCTTAAATTAAAAAAATCTATCGTATACAGCTCATCTCTAAGAATCAAGCGCAAATGCTCAGACCATCCAGATTTTCTAAACAACATTAACAACCTAACAAAGCAATTTCTAAAATGTAAATACCCAATAAAAATAATAAAAGCACTAAATAAAACCATCCATATAAATCGTAACACACTTCTCACATACAAGAAAAGAAAAAACAACAACTGAATCCCCATGATTTTTAACCACAATCAACATTCACACACACTTATCAAAAATTTAAATGATTACAAGAACCTCCAATCAAACAAAAAAATCAGACATTTTCGATAAACCACCCATAAATGCAATGAAACAAACTCCCAATCTATCAACTATCCTCACTTCTAACAAATATCTAAAAAAATACAAACCTATCAGGGAATTTAAAATGTCAGAAACCCAGGTGCCTAATTTGTAAACATTTGTTAAACAACACAATATTCTCTGTACCCAACACCAAAATCAAATTGCAGCCACCACGCCTCACTTGTGACAGCAAAAACATTATATACTTCCTCTTTTGTTCAATATGTCCCAATAGTGGATATATTGGCAAATCCGGTAATAGCTTTAGATTTCGCTTCAATAATCACAAACTTAATATACGCCAAAATAATCAATATTCCCCAGTAGGAGCACATTTCAATCAACTGGGTCACACCTTAGAAAATTGCAAATGTTTACTAATAGACTCCAATTTTAGTTCTACATACGCATGCAGAAATAAAGAAAAATACTGGATTTTAAAATTAAATACACACAAGCTAGGGTTAAATAGGTACTTAGATGCTTTGAATCTTTACAAATACTTCAATAACTAAACGTTTTTAGATACATTTAAAAATATTTTAAACTTTTTTAGATACAATTAAAATTTATCTAAAACAAATTTACAAGCATTATTAAAGATAGGTTTACGTTTACAAACATATATTTTTTTTTTTTTTAAATCTGTCGCTTTCAACATCACTTGATGTAAAAACAAAAACTCTCTCAACAAACGCGTCACATGATGTAAACAAACTCTTCATTGATGCTCTTGCAAAATACGTCACTAATTCAAATTTTAAAATCATTTGTTTCTGATGAAGGACCGAGGGCGGTCTGAAATATAAAATATAATAGTAGAAATAAACAAATACTGTCAAAAAAACACATTTTCAAACTCAAAACGTTTTAATATTCTTTCCTATATATATATATATATATATATATATATATTGTTCAATATAAGAGACAATGAATGTCTGTTATGTTTAATCATAAGCTGTTCTAAGTGTATTTTGGCTTTAATTTCAGTTGAAAATAAAGACAAAAATTCTCCAACATTTGGATAATTTTTTATTAAGTTGGTTCTAAGCTTTCGGCTCACATGAGCCATCTTCAGAGAGGTTATTAAGACGCTAACACAATAACATCCACTATCAGTGACGATTTTATTTTGTGCTGATATAAAACTCTGCTAAGCAATGGCAATAGTTACAAAAAATAACAAACGCAGTTCGCAAATTTGCAATGTGGTTCTATGACGTCACACCCCATGATAGCGCGAAATGACAACAGAACCATGTATTCAAATTCAATGTAATGTGTTATGGCCAGATTTAAACGTGATTTTATTAAGTGTTGGTTGTTTGGAGTTAATGTAGATGGCCTCCAATATCTGAAGGTTCTTTTTGCTGTGTGTATGAGTAAGGATTATTGTATTGTTGACTAAAATCTGTCTGATATTACGTACATGTTTGTTTTTCTGATAAATGTTGTTTAGAACGGCTCATCATTAAACATATAGACATTCATTGTCTCTTATATTTAACAGTATGTTTAGAAAATTATTTGCTGCCTCGATACAATATATATATATATATATATATATATATAATGTTGTTGGCTGAGGTTGACCTGAATGTAGGGGTAGGCATGACTCCTATCCTTGGGTTTCTCCACTTGCTCTTGATCCTTCTCCTTCTTGCCAAGTGCTCAGCAGAGGTGTCAAGTACCTTTTTTAAAATATTCTACCATTGCATTATGGATGCTATCTATCTATGTAATCCCTGTCTCCAGAAGACTTTGTTAAAGAGCTGCCTGTTTAATTTTTGTGTGTGTATTCTTTTTTTTTTTTTTTTTTTTTAAATAAGTTATACATCAAGATCGAAATTGGGGATAAACTTAGATCACTGGTGCTCCCCAAGGTACGAATTTGCACGAGATACTAAATTAGCAACTAGGTCCCACCCTTTTACAGTGAAACTGATAAAATGTAACCGCAATTTCTACTTCAACAGCTTCTTTTCTCGCACTTCCTGCCTATGGAATTCCCTTCCACATACTTGCTTCCCTGACAGCTACAATCTCCAGGGGTTTAAATGTAAGGTCAATAGACATCTAACACACTAACTCACATCCATTCTCTCAAACACTCTTCCCATCTACATCCTTACCCGTTTATCACCCTCCTTCTGACATTTCCTATATCTAACCACTCTTTCTCATCACCTATCCATATGTACCCCCTGTGCAATAGTGGCAGTGGAATGCCTTGCTTGGGGTGAAATGATTTTTAAAAAAAAAAAAAAATTACCTGAAATACCTAATTTGTTACATATGCAATTTTTAATTAAAAATAAAATTAACTATTTGCATTATTTGGACTATTTTCCTCATCTTTGTTGCAATTTGTACGATGTTTTGCCCATTGTATGCTCCAGCTTTCTTCAGCCTTCTTTAACTATATCAGTGTGAAAATAGATAAGGGTCATTGTTTTAATTTTTTTTTTTTTTCTTTTCTATGATGAGTTATCAATTTTTCTTTATTCTTTTTATTGGTTTATTTTTTGTTACTTTCAGTTTAAATTTTAATCAAGATTCAACATTGCTTTGTGTGTCCAGTGATCATGGCACTGTCCATATTTTCTCTTGTGAGGACCCTAAGAAAAATAAACAATCAAGGTGAGGAAACTAATTTTATTATTGTTTAAAATACATTTTGGCAAACATGGACAAACATGCCCACAATAAGATGTAGTGTCAAAAAGGACAGTTTTTTTCCTATGACACCACTTTTTTTAACTAACTTCACACTTCAGCAATCTTTCTTTTAATAAAGTGTTAATTGGAATAAAACCTAAACATATGAAAGCAAATTTATATATTTTTTTTTGTTCTTAACAGTTGACATCATAAAATAATAAACACTGTTTATTTATTAGATTGTTTATTTATTTGTTTATTGGAATGATTATCAAAGCATCGGTTGTGACACCCTCTTTATCAGCCTATGGTTCACCAGAACCACAGATAGCTTTCCTGTTTCTCCAGTCATCTGAAATGTTCAATACCATGGCCAATCAATGGATTAGACTCCTCAATTCCCGGCCTGCTCTGCTTCAATGTTGTGATTAGTTTGATCGGTATCCCTGCCTTGGACTGATCCGACTAGAGTGAAGGCATACAGTAATAAAAAAATAAATACTTGAAGAATGAAAAAAATAAATACTTGAAGAATGAAAAAAATAAATACTTGAAGAATGAAAAAAATAAATACTTGAAGAATGAAAAAAATAAATACTTGAAGAATGAAAAAAATAAATACTTGAAGAATGAAAAAAATAAATACTTGAAGAATGAAAAAAATAAATACTTGAAGAATGAAAAAAATAAATACTTGAAGAATGAAAAAAATAAATACTTGAAGAATGAAAAAAATAAATACTTGAAGAATGAAAAAAATAAATACTTGAAGAATGAAAAAAATAAATACTTGAAGAATGAAAAAAATAAATACTTGAAGAATGAAAAAAATAAATACTTGAAGAATGAAAAAAATAAATACTTGAAGAATGAAAAAAATAAATACTTGAAGAATGAAAAAAATAAATACTTGAAGAATGAAAAAAATAAATACTTGAAGAATGAAAAAAATAAATACTTGAAGAATGAAAAAAATAAATACTTGAAGAATGAAAAAAATAAATACTTGAAGAATGAAAAAAATAAATACTTGAAGAATGAAAAAAATAAATACTTGAAGAATGAAAAAAATAAATACTTGAAGAATGAAAAAAATAAATATGATTTATTTCCAGTATAATACTCAATAGTTTTATTAGTTTTGCCTGCAAGGTTGTCGATCTAAGCCATCTGCAAATTGAACGCAACACTTGGTTAAACTGGTAAGGGTCAGCTTGTTTATATATGGAGTTTTAGTTGATTTTATTTTTATTTTTGTGAGTCTGACTTGAGGCTTATGTCAGAGTTATGCTTAGGCAGTTAGTTAAATGCAGCCAAAGTCTCTGCCCATTCTCTCAGTTCTCTCTATTCTTTAACTTGTTATGCACATTGACTTTTATTGGTGTCGGCCAAGAACTGATGTGGGGTATAAGGTAGTTGGGAAATTGGAAAAAGAAATATTATTTTCCAAACTTGGTGGTCTCCCCATCTCATGGCTAATAGTTGCAGGCAATACTCCTCTCACAACTCTTTCTCAGTGGGCTGCCTGATTTGCTGCAGGCAAGTCCTCTCATCTCCTCTGTATTGCTTTCTTAAGAAAAAAGAAGTTCACACTCACTTTTTCTTTGGTTTGAAATTTGGATACAATGAATTGACTTCATCAGGGCGAATCATTCCACCCTTGCAATTTGTATTTAGTAAAACAAATTTATCAGCTTTTCTCTTCATATGGGTTCAGACACCAACACTGATTTTTTTCATTGAGTAACCTTTTCACCTCTTAACTGGCACTTAGGGTTTTTACATTTTCTTTCTTTCGACCAACTGTCAACACCCAAATTAGATATTGTCCCTGGCAGACATCTGACTTGTTTTCATAAGTTTCAGTCTCTGAGAATGGTTTAACCCTTTACATAAGAAGTCTATTAGTATACCTCTCCGTATATTTAAGTAATAAAATTTATTATTAATTACCAGCAACCAAATAGTGTCACAAATTACCAATTGATCCTGACTTTATAAAATGGTAAAAAATAAATATTATCTTATAGTTGGTTCACATATTTTAATGTAGTAAATGTTATAAATTTATGATAAAAAAATTTTTTCATATTTTTCTTCATAAATTGGAAAATAATAAATATTGCATTTCATTATTTTAGTTGTAATAGCTTTTAGAATGTTGTAAATATAAAATTATTCTTGTAAATATTTTAATATTTTTCTCAAGAACAAAAAAAAATGTATAAATTTGCTTTCATGATATATAAGTTTTCCAATTTTAATCATCATTTTTTTAAAACAAACATCGTCAAGGAGTAAAGGCAGTTAAAAATTTATGGGTGTCATGGGAAGAAAAAAGTCTTTTTATGCAGCATCTCACTGTGTGCACCTTTATCAATGTTTGCCTACATTTTCATTGTTTTTTCTTTCCTTAAAATTTGATGCATTGATTATTTTTTTTGTTTTTTTTTATTGCTACAACTATTACTGTATTTTCTTACGTATAATATGAGGTTTTTTTGAATAAATATTAAAGGCAAAAAAGGGTTTTCCTTGTATTAAACGTAAATACACATTTTCAGTAATTTTTTACTCTACTTAAAAAAAACCACTTATTTGAACCAGCCAGATTGCAAATACACTCACTAAGCAGAATAGATAATAAAACACAAAGTAAGCAGGTGTTTATAACAATTGTTTACAAAAGGTATTTGATGTGTCGACAATATTTGTTCTTTTGGAATCAGTGTGATTGGCTCTATGAAGCAAAAATAAAACTTCTGGTTTTAACTTGTAACCCTACACTATGTAACCACTGATGGGTATGGGGTTTGCTGATACCCTGTCTGTACGAGACAAGTTGATATCTTACGATCATCTATGCATTTGATACTCTTCTCCTTCTAAAGTTTGAGTTTCGTTTAACAGCATATCAACCACTGTGGGTTATTTAATGCCAAAAAAGTGGGGCTTTAAGGGGATTTTTTTTTTTTGTTTAATGTTCGGTTATAGTGAGAAGGTTGATTTAGTCAGATTTTAATGAAAATTTTTGTTTTTATTCCTTTTTATTTTAGAGAACTGAAGATGTCTTTCAGTTTTGTATTCAAAATGTTTTGCTGAGAATAATTTTTTTTCTTTCAAAAATGTGCTACGGTAATTTTTTCTTCAAAAATGTATTGTTGGTAATATTTTTCTTTCAAAAATGTATATTTTTCTATAAAAGTCTATTTTTATACTTTCATAGTGTTTTGACTCAAACTCAACTTGTCTGGTACAGTATTTTGCCATCATTTATGCATTTGGTCTTCTTGCTGTTGCAATTAAAGGCAAAAAGGAGGGTTCTTTCTATTCTCAAATACACATTTTCCATAGGTTTTACTCAGCTTAAAAACCTTATTTGAAATTGCAAGATTAAAAATACCCTCGGTTAGCACAATAGATAATAAAACTCAAAGTAGGCAGGTGTTGGTAATGTTTACAAAAGCTTTGATATGTTGGTAATGTTTCTCTCTTCTTTCTTAATGAAAGACAAATTTTTTTTTTTTTCATAGTCTATTAATACACACAAATATAGTTGTATCAAGCAGGAAAGTATGATAGATTAATTAACACATTTTAAAAATGTATTACTATGTATGTGTTGTTAGCACCTGTTGCCAGAAAATTTGAAAGTAATTTTTGAAACAAATTTACAGAAAGATGTGATGGATAAACATTTCTATTTGTGAATAATATCATGAAAAATTAAATATCAAAGTGAAAGGGATTTAAATAGATCAGATGGTACAACTGTTCAAAAAAATTTACATAGGAATCGCTGTAGGATGAGGTTGCATTATATTGAAGGATACAATTATGTTTTTTAACTTCAGAAACATGGAGTTGGACTATGCCCAAGGAAATTTGGTACATGATTTCCTTTTTGTCTCCATAACCTTTTGACATTTATTAAAATAAGTAGACGTTCTTCTAAATAAACCTTTTTGTTTTAAGTAACCATTTCAGTTGAAATATTTCATCCAACCTATTTTATTATAAGCATGCCAGCCTTAATTTATCTAATGAATTTGTGGTGTAATGGATATCAGCTCAAAATGGGAAATTGGTATAGCTGAGTTCGAATTCCAGTTGAGTTTATTGCATTCACTTACATGCAAATACCCTTGGGCAAGGTATGAATCCATCTCTTTTGTCTCCAGCTATAGATTAACTAGCAGGAGAGATTGAATTCTATAGCCTTGGTTGGCAACCAGTCTACTGTAGAATGAATTGGCAACCTACTGCAGGAAAATCTTCTACCTAGTCAGTCATGAATTGAAAAAGACATGATTGCCCAAGTATGTATCGTGTATGGCACTTGACTGACTGAAGACAAATGAGTGTCATAGGATGAATTGTCAATGTTTCTGAGTTTGTTCAGATCATCTATGAAAACTTGTTTTAGCGGCAGACTGTACCAAACCTGTTTAGGTTAACTGAATTGAATGTATGGTCATCAGCAAAAAGAATACCCCAAAATGCCAACTACAGGTTGGAAAAACTAAAATAAAACAAGTAAAGAAATTTAGATACCTGGGAAGCATTCTTATGGAGGATGGAAAGTGCAACATTGAGATCCAAGAACGCATTTCAAAAGCTAACCAGTATACTGACAGGAGAATCTCATTGGAAATGAAGAAAAGAATGCTGAACTGCTATGTGATATGTCCTTCTGTATAGCAGTAAATGTTGGACAATCTCCTCAAGGATGAAGGAGAGGCTTGGGGCAGCAGGAATTTGGTTCTACTGAGGATACCATGGACCGAACATATGAGCAATTATGAGATGTTGGAAAGGATGCAAACGAGAACTCATCAACATCAAGAAGAGACAGCTGATGTAACTGGGACACATAGTAAGGAAGGAGGGCCTGGAGAATCTAATACTCACAGGATGGATAAAAGGAAAGGGAGGGGAAAGCAGTGAGAGACATTTGACAGGTTGAGCAAATAGATAGCAGAATGGAGTTCGGGAAAGATACCAAGAAGAAAAATATTGAGAGCGACAAGAGACGGAGCCAAATTGATGTCCGTGATCACCTATGTCCTGAAGGGACACGGCACATGAAGAAGTATTCAAAGGCTGGAAAGATGATCTTTATATTATTTTATACCAGAAATTATTTTAAAGGCTTATGCTATATCACATTGAAATACTAATTATCACAAGATCACCAAAGTTAAGTAACTTTGAATCTGTTTAGTACCTATATGGGTGACTGCTTAAGAATACCAGATACTATAAATGTGGATGTATGGGGATGTAACAGATAATGGCTCAGGGTTGGAAATTGGTCAAGTTCCAATTCCAGTTGGATTCATTATATTCACTTATGTGCAAATACCCTTGGGAAAGTTATGAATCCACCCAACTCTTTCCAACTATGGTTTAATTAGTAGGACTTGTCAGCAAATTATTTCCAAAAATTTCTTAGAATCTAAATATATATATTATAAACAATACATTTTATAAAATATATTGTATAAGTCATATATTTTTAAAAATAAATTCTTACAATCTAAATATCCATTTCATAAGCTATGAAAAAATTCTTAGAATATAAATATACATTTTATAAGCTATAAAAATAGATTTAAAATCCGAATTAGTTGAGATTGAACTCGTAATTACTATCCCTCGGCGGAGTAGTATCAGATTTAGATTCAGGGTGGTATTAAATAAGAACAAGACGAGATATACACTATGGTTACATAAACATTATACTGGAACTCCTTGGTTTGAAAAATGAAGCTATAGAAATGTACATTGTAATGTGTCTATACTTAAAAGTAGACCAATGCAAATATCATGGGCATTAACAGATTTCTTAATTTAGAAAGAAGCTTCTTCATTAACTATGTAATTGAGTACAATTTTGAAGAAAATTTTTTTTTTTTTTTTTTTTTTTCAGTTAAAAATCATGCATTTTCAGTGACTGTTTGAACTATAAAGAAGTAATTAATTTTTTTAGGGGTCCTGGGCATGATGGTAAACTGCATCTGGCAGCAATGCCTCTGATTGGGAGGTTGTGAGGAGCATGGAACCACCTCTTAATTGCTGTTGTTCTCAGGTCCCAGAGTGATAGCACCTGTTAGTCCCAGCTATGGGCAAATAGTTAACCCCCAAACTGGGGTCAAAATACTATGAAAGTATAATATACATTTTTGAAGGAAAAATATTACCAACAATACATTTTTTAAGAAAAAAATCATTACCATAACATTTTTGAAGGAAAAAAAAATTTCTCAAAACATTTTTGAATACAAAACTAGAAAACATCTTCAGTTTTCTAAAATAAAAAAAATTTCATTAAACTCTGTCTAAATCAATCTTCTCACTATAACTGAACATTAAAAAAATACCTTAAAACCCCACCTTTTTGGCATTAAATAACCCACATAGGTTGATATCCTGTTAAACAAAACTCAAATTCAAAAAAAAGATTTTTAGAGGATGTGGATTGAAGTTCATGCATTTTCAGTGACTATAACCTACCTGGTAGGCCTACATTCTTACGATATACTTGATGTAACATTAATGGTACCGGTAAACTCTTATCATCTAGATTCTTTTTCTGTTGCTACATGAACAGCAGAACGTCATTCACAGTGTGTACCTCTTAAAATCTACAAATACTTTCAATGAAGAATTAACAATGCCCCCCCCTCCAATGTGCATTTTTCTTCGTGTTTACATCGGTGAGGTATTGCTTTTTCAATGGCACCCCTTTTGTCTGATACGTAGCTATACCATATATGTTTCAACTGTGTTCCTTATTCTATCTTCCTATGTTTAAACATATTTATTATGATTCTACGGATGTGCAGGAGATATTGGCTCAGAACGAGAAATCAGGGTGCCAAGTTCAAATTCCAGTTAAATTCCTTGCATTCACTTATGCACAAATACCCTAGGGAGAGGTATTGATTCATTTCTTCTCTAGTTATGGGTTAAATAACAGGACAGATTGGGTTCTATAGCCTTGGTCGGCAACTAGTCCACCTCAGAAAGTAATGGCAACCTATTGCGGGATAATCTTCTGCCCAGTCAGTCATGTCTTGTTCGAGACATGATCGCCCAAAGGGTGTATATCATATGGCACTTAACTGATTATGATCTTTACATTTACCAACATTATTTTACCATATAATTCTCCCTTATATATTTTTAAAATATTTTGATAAGATGCTAAGTAAAAAAAAGGTAAATGAGTATCACAGAGTGAAATACTAAATTAATTTTAATTCTAATGGCTTTATTAATCGTATACAGTAATATTGTCAATAGGAATCAACAAAATTGAGGAACATGATAAAAGTGTGTCCCACTATCAATTATAAAAATTATATACCAAGTATTATGTGTAAGAGATGTGCGTTGTGGTGCAGTGAATATCAATTTGAAATCGGAGAGTCAAGTTCAAATTCCAGTTGAATTCATTGCATTCACTTATGCGCAAAAACCGTTGGGAAAGGTATGAATCCATCACTTCTCCTGCCAGTTAAAGGTTAAATAACAGGACAGATTGGGTTCTATAGCCTTTGACAACCAGTCTAATGTAGAAAGTAATGGCAACCTATTGCAGGAAAATCTTCTGCCCAGTCAGTCAGGTCTCTTTTGAGACATGATTGCCCAAGTATGTATCACATATGGCACTTAAAGAGAAGAATTACAGTACATTCTACATGAAGAAATTATTTGTATGATATAATGAAGAAAATAATTTTCTTTTACTGAACATTTATTAACTATACATGAAAACAACAGTACAGTTTTTAAATCTTCATAAAGGAATATTTTGTGGAAAGTCATTTTTCTCACCTTTTTGGTATGGTTTTGTAAAAAAAAAAAATGAAGGCTATTTGCCATAAAATAGGTACAGGATGATACACAGTACTACAATATTTAACTACTGTAGGCCTACTTTTATTGATCAAAAGCTGAAGTTGCATTATGTAAGAGCTATATGAACAAATCTGGTTTTTCACAAAAAAAATTCAGAAGTCACACTATACATGAAGTAGACTTATACACAAGTATATACAATATTCTTTTTTAGACACAAAAAAATCTTTGCTTAAAGCAAAATAAAAATGCTTTGCACAAAATGACTGAAATGTAGAATTGTTAAGATGAGTTATAGGCCTTGAGCAAAAGGCATGTTTTGTTGTCTGCCCTTGTCACACTGTGGCATAAAAAATAAAAAATGCAGAAAGATATATTTTTTAATTGACAATCTTCCAAGAGCATTTTTTGGAATGTTTAGAAATGTTGCATCCTTTTTCTTTCTTTCTCTCTCTCTCTCTCTCTCTCTTGAACTTCAGATAGTTTGTGGGTTTATTCCACTTGGCTTTGCTCAAGATGCTTGTTAGAGAGCTTCTTTAAATCTTTGAAAAGGCAAGCATGTGTTTTTTTTTTGTTTTTTTGTTTGTTTAAACTTGCTTCACGATATAATCGAACATAGAATAATTGGTCCTCTATTGACTTTTGAACTCTCACTCACACATGCATATTTTCATGGCTAGTTTCAATATCTTCAGTTGTGTACATCTGCAATTATTTTTATTAATACGTTCATATAATTTTCATTTGTTTTATATTTATTTTTTTACTCACTCACATGAGTCTATCAAATATTATTTGCAACACATGTTCCGAGATCCCATAAATATTTACAATAAAATGTCTATACGCATCACAACCAAAGTGGTGAATGTATGATTTTCATGTAAAAAAAAACAAAAGAAACCTGAAAATCATAGAATCTTGCAAAAAGTTAACTTAACAAAATAAACCTTTCATTACAAACAAGAAAGCCCAATCATTAAATTTTTCTGGTTCTTTTCATCCTTTTAAGTATGCCATTTTCTTTTTTATCTTATTTCTGATTTTTTTTTTTTTTTTTTTTATACAGTTTAGCCTCGGCCAGTTTCCTGCCAAAATACTTCAGTTCCAAATGGAGCTTTTCTAAGTTCCAAGTTCCGGGGGCAGCCACACAATGTATTTGTGCCTTTGGGTCTGATAACAATTCTGTGATTGGTAAGTGAATTTTCTCCTTATCTCAAGTGAACTGCTTCAACTGCAGCAGTTCAGTTTAACTTTAGTCCCACTGACATTATTCTGTAAAGGGTTAGGCAAGAAATAATCCTTTCCTTGTGTTTATATATTGCATTATTCACTGATTAAGGTACAAAAATTAGACATGGGACTGCTTTACATCTAACGACTGAGCATGAAATCTACCTCTTTTTATAAATGGGTGTTTCTTATGGCCAGCCAAAAGTACTGGCTTCATCTATGCTGAAATCTTGTTTTTGAGAATGCACCCCACTGCTCCAATATGCATATAGTTCAATGCCTGCATTTGAATATTTTTAGTTTTATATTGTTTTAATGTGCAGGTGGAGAGTTAACGAGTTCTAATAAAAGCACAAAACAGAAAATTATCAAAATCTGCTTTTAAAAAAACTTGTTTTTACAAATATAAGAAAGTTGGTATTTGTCTAGACTTCTGAGGTAAGGTAGTATTTACATTATTTGAACTGTTACCCTCACCTTATTTGCCATGTTTACGATGTTTCAGCCATTGTACACTCTGGCCTTAGGACTCTTAAACCGAACCCTTTATTTCAGTCACTGGGGTATATCATTCTCGTTCAATGTGTGATGCCACTTCCAGTAGCCATATAGTTATCTCCTTTAACTCAACTCTCTAAGCCTGGTATTGAACTGTCAACTCTTTGGTTCTAGTCTCTGAAAATTAACCAATGTCTATATCCAGTGGGCCATGTGTCCTTGAGGATAATTTCTGGGACTTATAAACCTCATATCTCAGTAACCATTTTTTACCAGAACTCATATTGCAATCATTGACGCTAATGATTTTCTCTAGCACTCTGTATTACTGGTTCCCGTACTGTTTTCATTTCTATTGTTGGCCGGCTTAGGAGATTGAAATAAAGGGTTTGGTTTGAAATTAATTGCACCTGAAGAAGGCCAGAGTGTAGAACAGCTAAAACATCATAAACATGGCAATAAAGATGAGGACAAGTCTGAACAAAATTGGTGTGCTATGAAACCACATTAGAGAAAAAAAAAACTTATATTTAAGTATAAACATTCGTTCTTATAGACTCAAAAGGCACTTTTTACCAGAAGTTATTGCAATCATCAGATTAGAATATTTCAACTACTTTCTGTCCACATTGCCCTATTTACAGAGTTTCGGCCATTATTTGGTCATACCTTCTTCAGGTGAACTGAACCTTTTATTTTATTCAGTCAAGAACACATGGCCCAATGGACAAAAGCATTGGTCAGATCCACTGTCTTGACCCATAGTTGAGAGTTCAATACCTGGCTACAACATAGGTGAACAAAAAGCTTAGTTCACTGAGACTCCTGGAATGAGAACAATCTACCCCAGTGAATGAAATAAAGGGTTCAGTTCAAAATTTCAATCACCTGAAGAAGGTCAGAGCATGCAATGGCTGAAACATTGTGAATATGGCAACAAAGATGAGGACAACAATGTAAATAATTACAGTAGCTCATCTCAGAAATATAGACAGATCCTGAAGAAGGCTGGGGCATACAGTGGTTGAAATGTCATGAATAAGGCAACAAAAATGAGTATAGCATTCTGAACAATATAAAGAATTATAATCCCTCATCTCAGAAATACAGACAAATACTTTCCATCCTTACATAGGAATCTTTAACTTACATACTCAAAAAAAAAAAAAAAAAAAAAAAAAAAAGTTTGACACTGCTATTGCCATATTTTTGGGTGCATTATATGAGAAATTTTAAAACGAGAATTAAAAGCAATTAATGTCATATCAAACAAAAAATATCATAGATTAATTACTGCGGGTGCCTGAATTTTAAAACAAATGAAGAGGAAAAACCTACAATGGCAAAATATGATTCATTTCTATTTAATATCATAAAAAATCAAATATTTTAGTGGAAGATATGTATGACATTTAAATTTTAATGGATGATATGGTACAACTTTTTATAAAGTTTTTTTTTTCTAATTTTCCTCATTTACTATTTGTAATGTTTTTCTTTCTTTTTCAGTTGTGTGTGCTGATGGTAGCTACTACAAATTCTCTTTTAATAACAAAGGAGACTGCACGAGAGAAGTTTATGCACAATTCCTTGAAATGACTGATGAACGTTCCTAGTGGACTTTGCTGCATTCCCCCTCCTTCTTTCTCTCACATCTTTGTTCTTTTTCCTTTCTACACTCTTTCTCACTTTACAAGATTTTTTTTTCTGTCTTTTCATTAATGACTATTTTCCCTACCTCTCTCCTAATATATTTTATCTCTTCTTTTATTGCGTTATTACCACTCATTCCATCATTTTCTCTGGATCCCCTTTATCTCGTATTCTCTTCCCCATCTCTGTTTTCTTTTAGTTATTTCTTTCTCTCTTGATTTATTCCTCTCTCCCTTTCTATCTCTCCCTCTCTCTCACCCATTCTTTCTTTCTTTGTGTGCTATTTTGGGGTGGCAGGATCAACCTCAGCTCTTTGGGAGGACAAAACTGTCTGCAACCATTTATGAATGAATGGATTTATGAACAACTGCTCCAGTGCATCACCACAGTCCCACCCCATTCACCCTCCAAGTGACCCCCAACTCCCTAATTCCATATGTAATGTTTAAATATTGCTGGCAGCTTACTCAGCGTATTGTGTAAAAATGCAATTCATATATCAACATGCAACCACTTACATAGGGAGTGAGCACACACTATTTGAAATAATAATATGATGCAGACAACTATTTAAAAAATAAAAATTTTAATCTTAAACTTTGTTTGAAATCATACATCCAACTCTGAGTTCAGTTTTGTTAATTGTTTTGATTAAAAATGATCAAAATACAGGTACATTTGGTAAAATAAGTCTGACATTTGTCTATTTTGAATCCATTTTTAAATTAAGTATCTGAAAAAAAAAAAAGTCCTTTAAACATTTTCTTTTGAATGCAGTATTTAAAGAATGTCAGTAGCTCCTTTTAGGTAGAGTATTCTGGCCTGGGACATGTAATGAGGAAGGAGAGCTTGGAGAATCAGGGCAAATTGAGGGAAAGAGAGAAAGAAGAAAGCATCACATGACATATTTGATCGACATGGGGTAATGGTTAGCAAGCTTGTCTCATTAAGTCAATTACAACTGAAAATTGAGTTCAATCCTTGCTGGATGTTGAAGGTAAATGTTAGTAACGTTCATGGATATAGAGTATCCTCTTGGCATCTGTTGACCATGTCCATCATAGTTTATGGATATAGAGTATCCTCTTGGCATCTGTTGACCATGTCCATCATAGTTTATGGATATAGAGTATCCTCACAGCACGTAATCTGTTCAATGAAACAATGTCAAAGATTAACACCCCCGAATCAGACACTCTCCAGCACCGGACTAGATCTCCAGGACTCAGAAAAATATGGCTGTTTTTTATACACGTCACATTAAATATTTCAAGCTTCCTGGTTGGTTAAGCCCTCTATTGGTGAATTATAAAATAGGTTAGCCCATGGGTGTCTGCCCAGTATACACACAAGTACCAAAAAGTCCAACAGGTGCTCCCATACTTTCGGCCTTGTGCCACATCTAAGTTACTTAAAAAATCAGCATACTTGATGGGCTTGAGCAAATGGATGACAGCAGGTTTTGTGAGGGTAACAAGAGAAAGGGTGGTAAGAAATACAAAGAATAGAAAGATGTGGAGAGCCTTGATCACCTATGTCATGAAGAAAAAAAAGAGAATAATCCTGGTATTGAATAAATCATTTAATGTCTGGCAGAAACTGATAAAGGAACTTGCTGAAATTTTATGTTAGAATAACTTTGAACTGTTGTTAGCCAAGAGGGTCAAGGGTTGATAAGTTAGTATAGAAATTATGCTGTTAAGAGGTTAGTTCGTGGGTAAGCACTGTGGTGAAGATTTTCTAAATGTAGCTTAAATATGGCACAAGGCTGAAAGTACAGGGCACCCTTTGAAGATCGAACTAAGTATTCAGTTGTAATTGAACTAGCAGGACAGGCTTACTAACCTGTACACTAGGTACCTCAACTCATTTCCGATACTTTTAAATTGGATTTTTAAAAATGAAAAAAAAATTTCTTGAAATTTAATTTTAGATTTAATTAAAAGCTAAATGATTACTATTTCTAGTAAGCAAAATACTCTGGTATATTTCAAACAAATATTGATTGGATTTTTCAATTTTTTGGCCATTTTTGAGCAATTGACACATTTGTAAACAAAAGTTGATTCTTGGTTTTAAAAATCTTGCAAAAATAAAATATACATCTGTGACATGTTACTTTTAGAAAATTAGCAAATTTAAAATTAATTTTATTTGTATTACACAAGTATCACTTATTTATAGCATGAAATTTTGGAAAAAACTATTTCTTAATCATGGAGTGTTGTTTTTTCTAACATTTCCATGTATGATTTAACATGTGATGACAGCCAGATTTGAGATAAGTGTATGGTGACCAGAATTGACATGATCATCCAAAATGTTTTCCTTTAAGGAGAAGAAACCATGAAACACATGACCTTTAATGTACACATACAAATTACCATACCAAAAAACTTCAAATACACACAAAAAAAAAGATTAAAAATTATTTTTAAAATATGATGGCTCAACAATTTGTATTAAACTTTTCAATTTTCAATTAGTAAATATAGTCTTCACTTAATAACCTGGTGCTTACATGTCTTTAAAGTACTTATAAAATGTTTTTGAAACTTTATCAATGATTGTAGTTAAAAGAAAAAAAAATGAAACAATTCTTTTAAAATTTTCATTGTTAATTGAAAAAAAATTGTATCTTCAGACTATAATGTCCTTATATATATTAAAAGCTTATCTCATTAAATAAGGTCATAGTTTTACTGCATTTTTTATTTTACTATTGAGGGCAGATTTTCAGAAGTAGACAAAATGTTTTTAAAAAATTAATAGATGAGTCCTGTGTTTAACTAATAAACCAATTTTTCTTGAAATGGAGGTGGGTAACAGGTGTCAAATATTTTTATCAAGATTTTTTTAAAAATAATAATTTCAAATATAACTTGATTAATTTGTGAATAAGTCTTGAAAGTTTCATTAAAATCCAATAACTTGATTTTTGCAAGAAATTTCAAATGAATGTATTTTTTTACCAGAAAAAACTCGGTTACATAACATTACATTATTCATTGTCAACTGTTGTAACTATTTGCTTACCCCACTAATGACATTCAAAACAAGATAATTTTACCAAAATTTTGAGCTTGTTAGAAAAGATTTTAAAAATTCTAAAAAAAAAAAAAAAGGAAAATACTTAGATATTTCCTCTTAATAACATACATTTTAATGGAAAAAGTGTTTTTTATGAAATTTGGGCCATTTTTTCTTCATACTTTAGTGGAGATACCTACTGTACACCTTGTCAAGGTGCTTTGATCAGTACTGTTATGGCTTGGAAGTAAATTTGAACCTTTTAACAGGCACGTTACTAGCTAGATCTTTTGTTTCTATATTTCTTTAAAAGTGTAAAGTTGGCCAGAAATGTTCAGAATATGACATATCGTTTTGGTAAGTTCATTTACAAGTGAATGTGTGGATGGTGTAATGGATATCAGCTCAGCATAAGAAATCTGAAAGCCAAGTTCAAATTTCAGTCAAATTTGTTGTATTCACTTACACACCAATACTCTGGGAAAAGTATGAATCCATTTCTTTCTATCTTCCCCTAGGCTTAAATAGCTGTATTCAAAAAATCTTTAGTCTCAAAAGATTTGTCAATGAAACCAAAAAAACTGGGATCAGCTGTAAACTTCATAGGCTGACTAAGATATAAATATGTATGTAGACACACCACTTAGTAGACTCAGACATGCAAGTGAACTAGAGTAGAACAGTTGATTGGCCAAATTTAGTCTACTAACTAATCTTTCTACTCACATTTATATCTTGGTCAACCTATTAACCTTTCAGCCAACCCTCATATATCTAAATGGATAATAGGGAGAATAGTTGTTGTTTTTTTGTTTTTTGTTTTTTTGTTTTTTTCAACTGCTTATCAGCCTTTGCATGTTATTTTAGATTGTATGATTTTTTAAAAAATAATGGTTTAGCAATACAATCCATGCTAATTAACACATAGCTGGGGTTGAAGAGGTGGATTCATACCTTTCCACAAAGATATTTGCAGGTAAGTGAATGTAATGAACCCAACAAGAATTGGAACTCGCCTTTCCAATTCACAATTTTAAGCCATTGTGCTATTACACTACCCGAACATCCAAGCGGTCAGCCTAGGTACTGACCAGGCTCAACGTTGTTTAACTTGGGTGTTCATACAGAAAGCAGTATTTCAAAGTGGTGTACTTCATACCAACCACACTTTCAAACCATGTCGTCTTTTGCTGAATATGAGGGTCAGCTGAAAAGTTCATAGACTGACTAAGATATGAATACATGTAGACAAATCAGTAGATAGATTAAAAGACCTGCAAGTCTACTAAAAGACAACAGCTGGTCGACCAGTTGTCTTTTAGTATTCTTGTGTCTACCAATTTGTGTGTCTATTACATTTATATCTTGGTCAGCTTATGAACTTCCCAGTCGACCCTTGTACAATCCAAAATGTCTTGGCTTTAAATAACCAACGAAAGGTTGATATACCCTTAAAAAAAAAACAACACAATTTGATAAATTCTTTACAAGTTTCTAACCAAGAACTGACTTGCTTGATGCTAGGATAGACTTTCCAAAGGAGTTGATATTCCTTGTCTTTTCAAATGAAATCCCTCATCAGTTTTATAATCTTTCGTATCTATATTATTGAATAAGAAAACAGCCTGCCAAAAAAATGATGCAGGGGTACAGATATATAGAACACAATGTACCCATTATGACACAGTTTGATAAGGATATACCAGGTACATGCACCACACCCAAATGTATACAATATGCTGATAGGTTTTCATAAAAGCAGTGACTGTATCTTCAGATTTAGTAATCCAGTTGACACACTCACATCCTGGTTCAGGTTTCTGTATGACCACCAAAGTTAAGCAACATTTAGCCTGGTCATTACTTAAATGGATGGCCGCTTGGGAATGTCAAGTGCCGTAAGCTTGGGTGTGTAGGTGGTGTAATGAATAATATCTTGGAATTATTAATCACAGAGCTGAGTTCCAATTCCAGTTGGGTTCATTACATTTTCTTGTGCACAAAAACCCTTGGGAGAAGGTATAAATCCACTTCTTCTTCCTTCCAGCTATGGGTTAATTAGTAATACTTGCATCACTAAAATTGTTATCTTCAAAAAAGAAAAACTTATTACAATCTAAAAATATTTTTCATCTTTAAATAACCTGCATATAACAAATCAGCCAGTCAATTCGTACAGTCTTTGAGGTGCTACAACTTGATTCCCAAGTTGCCTTGCTTGCCTCGTCATTCAAAGTACAAGAAAAATAGACCTTAATACCTGGCCATGATTCTACATCAACTCTTCTCCCCCACTTATGAACAAATATACAGTGTCAGCCACTTTGAGTCCTGCTCAACTGATTATGGTCAGGATGTGTGTTGTGATGTCATGGATATTGTCGACGAATGAGAAATTAGAGAAGTCGTTTTGAATTTCTGTTGAATTAGTTACATTCACTTACACACAAATACACTGGGGAAAAGTATTATTCCATTTCTTCTCCCTGCAGCTATGGGTTGAATAGCAGGACAGGCTGGATTCTGTAGCCTCGATTAGCAACTAGTCTATTGTAGAAAGTAATGGCAACCTACTGCAGGAAAACCTTCTGCCTAGTGAGTCATGGATTGAAAGACCGCACTAAACTGGCAAACAGATCTGTGGTAGTGAACAGGATATTTACTGTAGCCTCTTTTAATTCAAAAGACATGTTAAAAGTTCCAGTCAGTTATAATCAGAAGCCATGAGAACCGTCCTGATGGATCCACAGAGCATTATTTATTAGTAGTAGTATTGCTTGATTTAATTATTGAATGAAAGCATTGGAAAGGTTCTTTTACATCTATTGCACATTCACAAATGGCAGGTGCCTGTTTTACAATGTTGATTGCAGTAATGCCTGACATTGCAGATCCACCACTTTCTTTTTGCACTTTTATTTAAGATTTTATATTGGTTGGATTCTGTTATATATATATAAGACCACACTTCCATTGCCACATTGCTGGTGGCTTTTATCACTGATGATGGTTAAATTCACAAGAATTCTTTCCAAGTACTTTGTGTATTTCTTAAATAATAACCCTAGCTTAGTCATGGGCTAGTCTCCTGAATAGGTGTGTCTTTTGAAAGACATTTTCATTGTTGACATGCTGCCTGCCCATTACAGTAAAGTTATCTTTCAAAATATGCAAGTAAAAATACTTTTTTAAAAACTAGAATTTTTCTGCAACACCTTGACTTGTTTTTAAATTTTCACATTTAGTATTGTTAAAGTTATTACTAACATTTTTTTGTGGAGCTTTACGGACTCTATATTTCATTAAATCGCTGAAATTTGAATAAGCTGATTTGTTTGGAAAAATACTTTGACAAAAAACATTATTTAATAATTTTTTTTAATTTAATTTTATAGAACTTCATGGTAAACAATAATTTTTTAAGAATTTTTTTTCTTTTCTTTTTAACAGTGAAGAATAAATTCTTAGGATTTCTTACACTTGAGCATGCAATATACAACTGCATAAAATTTCTTTCTGGAGCCAAATTCCGAATTTTTGAAATGTTTGTATTTGTGATTTGTTTATAGCTCTTACAAACACAAGGTGAACTGGAAGCTGGATTCTTGTATAAAAACTTAAAACATATGCAAAAAAAAACCCGTAAATTTTGGTTTTAGGTCCCAAAAGGCTTTTATCCCTTCAAATTTTTCCAAAATAGCCTTATCTTTGTGCAAATGTATATGCTGAACTTCAATCAACAATTAGATATTGAATAAACCTATCTTTTTTGATGTTAACGACTAGAAAAAAATCAAACTTATTGCTCTTTTTGTCACCCACTACCAGATCAGAGATAAGACATTCACTGCTGAATGACTTTAGGCGTAGGAAGCTAATTTCGGCCTATTTACTTCCTTTACTGTAAATTCTTTGCAAAAATTACTACGCGATTTTTTTTTTTTTTTTTTTGTACTTAATTTCAAAAAGTTAACTTTAAAATCTAAAAAAAATAAGTGATAAGTAGTTTAATTAATCTTCAAATATATTGGGTGTATTTGCATGTTTTCTTTTTTGTACTTAATTTCAGAAGAAAGTTAACTTTCAAATATATGAAAATAAGTAATAAGTGTAGTTTTACTTAACCTTAAATTTAAATTTCTTAAAAAATATATTTTCATATATTTGAAAGTTAACTTTCTTCTCAAATTAAGTACATGCAACTTTCTTAAACTAATTACCAACAAAAACAAAAAAAAGGTAAATACACGCAACTTTCTGCTGACATTGAGTTCCAAAAAAAAATTAAAAAAACGTGTAGTAATTTCTTCAAAGACAAAGGAAGTAAATAGGTCGAAATTAGCTTCCTACACCAAAAATCATTCAGCAGCGACTGTCCTGGTAGTGGGTGACAAAAAGAACGAGAAATTGGATTAATTTTTTTTTTTCTGGTCGTTAACATAAAAAAAAAGGTAGGTTTCTTCAATATCTAATTGTTGATTGGAGTCCAGCATATAAATAAGGATATTTTGGGGCCTAAAAACTATTGTATTTTTATTAAATAAGTATTTACTTTAATCATTATATTGCTATAATTGAGAAGTCCTTACATATAATGCCTGATTATTTTTTTTTTCTCATACTAATGTTTCCCCAATACAAGGCACAAGGGCAACTCAAGGTGGAGGGTTACTGTGTGGGGGTTGTCTTAGCATAAGAAAGGGCAACAAGTGACATTCTTGGAAAGATAATAGCTAAATCAAATCTTGAAGAGGTCAAGATTTAATTAGTGAATAACATTTCAGTGTGAGACGTTATGGTAGTGTGGGGGAAAGTAGGTTTTAGAAGGAATAGTAAATGAGATAAAAAGACCAGGGAAGAGTGTGAACCAGATGATGTAATTTTCAAAGCGCTATTATTTTTTATTATTTTTTTTTTTACTAATGTTCACACAGTACAAAGTGCAAGAGCCACTCAAGATAGAGGGGTTCTACGTAGACATATTAGTGTATAAAGAACAAGCATTAGGTGTATAAAGCTGAAGCAGACTTTAGAAGGAACTGGAAACCTAATCCTAAAAAGGAATCAGGAGATAAACCTCTACTCTTGCCGAAAAACCCGGAGATCGGATGATAGTGAGGGGAAGAAATAGTAATAATTAATAAAATTTCAGGTGGAGACATCAGAAGTATAGAGTTGAAGGAACTGGAAACCCAATCCTAAACCGGAAACAAGGAATTAACTTCTACTCCTGTTTAAAAAAAAACACCGAGAGGAGGTGATATTCTAAGCACAAGGCCGAAAGTATGGGACACCCAGTGAGGATCTAACTCACTACTCAGTGGTGTACTGGTTAGCAAGACAAGCTTGCTAACCAGTACACCACACTTAGTACGAAGTGGATGATAGGTGAACGTATCTACTCTTATTAAATGATAATGACTATGTAACTGTACTGATCTAAGTTATAATTGGGCAAATTGTCCTGAGATGTTAGTCCCTTTACATTAAATTGATAGACATTTGAGTTTGTCAGTAATATCGTTTCATTTGGATGATGTTAAGATCTGACAAGCAAGCTGAAAGATTCCACCAGGACATTAAAATTAAGGAAGAATTGTATCAAGGAAGATATCTACCAAAAGATCTTCTGCTAGAACGTCATATGGAACAGATTTTTTATTTTTTTATTTTTTATTTTTTTATTCTTTATTTCACTCCTAAGCAAGAATTAGGAGCAAAAACATTACTATTGAGTGGGAAAAGAAAATAATATTTAGGTGGACAGTACATAGCAATTACCATTGCATTTAAAAATTTTGCTGATGAAAGTTGGCAGGAAAGCTTGAACCCAGAAGGGAGTTCCACAAACAAGAAGTTCAGATAAAGGTAAACTAATAGCTACATCTAGCCAGCTCACCTGTAAATTGATGAGATCTTGATGCCAGTCTAGTTAGTCGGTCAGTTAAGTACCATACGTGATACAAGCTTGGACGACCATGTGTCGAAAGAGAGATGACTGACTGGGCAGATAATTTTTTCCACAGTAGATTGCCATTGCTTTCTGCAGTAGTTTGGTTGCCAGCCAAGGCTATAGAACCCAATCTGTCCTGTTATTTAACCCATAACTAGGGAGAAGAGATGGATTAATACCTTTCCCGGGGTATTTGCACATAAGTGAATGCAAGGAATTCAACTGGAATTTGAACTCAGCTCCCTGATTTTTCGTTCCGAGCCGATATCCACTGCCCCACAACGCAACGTGTTTTATCCTTTAGCGCCAGAAGTATGTTTGCTTTGTATCAACCAGATTTGATAAGATAAACCCCTCTAGGATATAAGGTAGCTGAAAAACAAGCTCTTCTGACAGACATATCCAAAACAAAAATTCGATACACTGATCTAAGACCTATTATTAACAAATTCATACATGTCAAATGGCAAAAATAATGAGATGATCAAATATATAACAAGCTCCACCATATACAAGACCACCATCGTCTCTAAAACTGTAACAGTTTCAGACAAACTCTGTCAAAACACTACAGACAAGCAATTTGAAGGACCTTTTCAAAAATACAAAACCTGAAGAAATTTTGAGTTTTCTTTTTAAAAAAAAGGAAAAAAAATTTTTCATCAAAATCTGACTAAATTAACTTTTTCACTATAATAAAAAAAAAAAAATTAAACCCACCTTTTTGGCATTAAATAATCTACAGAAGTCAATATGCCATTAAACAAAACTCAAACTCTAGGATATAATGTATAATTACTAAGTCTCCTTTCTGCCAATTTGATGATTGGACATTTGTCTGCAAGTGATGGTGTATAGACTGGTAATTTTTCCAATCTGGCTTTGTCCTTGTACAAGAAACCCAAACTGGACTCTTCATATTGAAATGTGATTACAGAAACAAAATGTCTGAACTGCGTCTTTTGAGTTCTTAAAGGCAGTCTTTCACATTGTTTTGTAATGCAAGGGTGCCGCACCAAAACCTAGGAAATTTGGTACGGTTTATTTAATTGTTGACATTTTTCTTATATTTATTTGAAACAAAAGCAAAATATAGAAATTTAGTAGCTTAAAAGAGAACAAAAATACTTAGATGTGGAGTTCAAACTAAAAAAAGTTAATTTTCTTATGTTAGTTTCGAAAAGGCTAAAAAATTAACTGAAAGAATCAGCATTTTAGAAATGTACAAGTTGTGGTGCAGTGGATATCAGCTCAAAACAAAAAATTGAAGAGCTGAGTTTGAATTCCGGTTGAATTCCTTGCATTCACTTACGCACAAATACCCTTGGGGAAGGTATTAATCCATCTCATCTCCCTCCAACTATGGGTTAAGTAGCAGAACAGATTGGGTTCTGTGGCCTTGGTAGACAATCACTCTACCATAGAAAGTAATGGCAACCTACTACGGGAAAATCTTCTGCCCAGTCAGTCAGGTCTCTTTGACGACATGATCGCCCATGTGTGTATCATGTATGGCACTTCACTGACTAACTTCATTTAGGAAACAGTTTGTAAAAGTTAGTTACATTTCTCTTTATATTTGTCTTTCAATATTTGATGGGACTGTTGATCGATGATCGATCACGTCTATCGGGTGTCCTACAAAAAAACTAGGAAATTTATTGTTGAATTTTTTTTTTTTTATAAGCGTTTCACCCCGAGCAAGGCATGTCACTGCCACTACTGCGCAGGGGGCTATAGAGTGGAGAAAGGATGATTAAATATAGGAAATGTCAGAGGGTGGGTGATAGGCGGGTAAGGATACCGAGAATGAGGGTTGGGTAGATGAAAGTGTTCTGAGAATAATTGGGAGTTAGGGTGATAGGAGGTGTTTATTGACCCTACATTTAAACACCCGGAGATTGTAGCTGTCAGCCTTAACCCAAGAGGAGACCTCGGAGGCACAGTCTTCGACAGGAAGATCGAAGACGTTATTCCAGGGGACGTCGCAGAGGAAGTCTCGGAACGAGTCCCAGTCTGCTCTCTGGTAGCAGTATGATATTCTGCTAGTCTAGTTTTCTTGGATAGAGTTAGCGCGGATTGAGATGTTGACGGAGACTACGGCGTGGTTAGAGTTTCCGAGGGGGCAGAGCTGCCTGGTAGTGCAGGATTCTGGAATGGAGGTCTCACATTTATTTGAAACAAAAGCAAAGGATAGAAATTTAGTAGCTTAAAAAAAGAACAAAAAACACAAATGTTAAATGTGGTGTTCTAACTAAAGAACTTTGGCAAAATTTCTTTAGTCCTTAATTTGGATGTCGTTAAAGAGAACAATCACCTCGCATTGAAAATTTGATAACTGCGGTGTTCTGTAACAGCAAATAGTTAAAAAAAAATTGTTAATTTTTTTTTCCATCATATAGTAAATCTAAAACTTCCTATTTCATTGTGAAGCAACCTGTAGTATTAATATATGCCGTAATGATTGCCATGATGTTCCACAATTCCTCAAAGTTTCAATTGAATCTGCATGTTTTTTTTTTTTTAATCAGATCACCCCAAGCAAGGCGAAAACGCCACTGATGCGCAGGGGGCTACGTAAGAGTGAAAAGACTGGAAAAGAGAAAACTGGAAACCACATCCTAAACAGGAAACAAGGGATGAGCCTCTTCACCTGTTCAATAGACGTGGGTGGAGTGTGAACCGGGCGATAGATTAGTCTATCTACTCCAATTGAAGAAAAAATAAAGAATCTTTTATGACTAATGTTATGTGTTAAGTAGTAACAAAAGAAAAAAAAAATGATTGACCAAAACTCAGAGCTTAATCACAGACAAATATTTAATTTAAGTCAAACACGAAATAAGATATATACAAAATTTGCAATTTTTTGCATTCAAAACAGAAACAGAGTTTACTACTGGCAAGTATTACGGGTAAGTGTTACGAAGGGGAAGGAAGGTGTCAAATATCTTTACCCAGTTAAGCTCGCGAAGTAGTTTAAGTGCTATACTTTTTGGAAATCCTCAAGTGTGTATATAAAGAATAATTTCCAGTATGGTCAATGAAGGAATCAAAAACATCTATTTACCCTTTTAGTTCCATGAGGTTCTCTTTCAGGTTTTAGTTGGTCGGCAACCTTTCGTAGAGATTCTTTCGGCTGGATGCATGAATCAGGCCGGAGTTGATAATGTCAGCAAATCCTTATAACAACTGACTACTCTCTTCTCAAAACTTATTTTTATAGGGGCTAACACCTAATTTACGTATTTCTAAAATCATTTAGAATTCTCTCGATTTTACTAGAATATTCTACAATCTTCTAAAACATTCTATTCCTACTTTCTCTATTTAACCCTCTAGGGCCATTCGTATCATATTTGATACAGTATTTCCCTATAAGGAAACATTTGGTATTTCCCTATAAGGAAACATTTGGTATTCATTGACTGAGCAGTCAGTACTGCTTTCATTTGAAATTTATAAAATATTTCTCTTAAAAAATTTTTCAGGAAAATATTTCTTTCAAGGCTTGTTTTCATACTGTATCAAATATGATACGAATGGCCCTAGAGGGTTAACAACTACTTCATGAACTAAAACTTTTTTGTAATAACAAGTAGGACTCAATAGAATCCCTAACTAAAACTTTCTAGACATTATTATTATTTTTTATATAAATGCATCCTCGTAACACTAACCAATCAGAAAATAATAGATTAATTTCATGCATTTAATACTTTTCTTTTTATTATTATCAGTTGAGATGGGAGTAGTAAGGTTGGTTTTTATTTTTTAAGTTTTTTTTTTTGTCTTTTATTTATTTATTTTTTTTTCCCCCATATTATGGTAATATTGTCTGTTTCTCTATAGGGAAACAGTTTATGGCCACATCATGTTGAAATACCAGTTTCCATAAAATCACTGAAGTTAAGCAACTCTGAGTCTGGTCAATACCTAGATGGGTTTGTAGGCGGCGAAGCGTCCTAACTAATTTAGATTTACGAGTCGACTCGACGTAACTTTGGTCATAATTTAAAGCAGGAAATAAGAAAGACGAAAAGGCGAAAGTAACCAGAAAAACAATATATTAACAAAGGTTACATAGGGTTGAGAGCATGCATAAGTAAGGAAAGAAAAGTTCTTTCCCTTTGTCTGGACAGAAACGTAAAATGTTCGGTAGAAACAAAATAAGATGTATGAAGTTTTTTTCTCTAGCTGAAAGAAAGGTTTGTAACAATTCTTAAGATTATCGTCAAGAGTTCAAAGTTCAAATGCTTGATGAAATTATTCAGACAGAAAACAAGGTTCTGTGTCTGTGTATGCGTTTAGGCAAGAAAGTCAGACAGAAGACAAAGTTCTGTGTCTGTGTGTGCGTTGAGTAGAGAGAGAGAGAGACTTACATGCGATGTAGTAGTCTTAGGCAGTTTGTGGATTTCTACTGACGAAGGTTGGGAAAATCGTGAATTTATGTGTAGAAAGTTATTTTATGTAAAGTCCAGTTTGAATGAAAGTTAATGTGCATAGTGGTAATGTCTGTTTTCAATTGGAGTTTTTTTAGTGTGGTGTGTGCATGCTGGTGAGAAATAAAAATTTGCGCCACTAATTGCTACCCACAATTAGTGCGCGCGTGTTTGTGTGAGTTAGGGAAACATGTCTGCTCTTGCCCCGGGACAAAATCCTAACTAGCGTACCACGTGACGTTCCCCGCTTTTATTGGCATGCGTTTACGCGGGAACTAAGGTTGTCACGTGAACGCTGAATAACCATGTGTGTGTGGGTGTGAATGTATCAAACCCTACAGGTTAATTTTTTGGAATACCAGGTACTATAAGTTTGGATAGATGGGTAGAGTAATGTCTAATGGCTCCAATTTAATCAGATAGCTGAGTTACAATTTTAATCAGGTTTGCTATATTCACTTATGTGCAAATACACCTGGGAAAGGTATACATTTACCTTTCCTCTCCCAGCGATTGGTTAACTAGTAAGACTTAAACTTTATTTTCAGATAATAAAATTGTATGGAAAATATTTAGGTGTAAGCATTAAATAACCTGCAAAGGGTTGATATAGTATTTACATTATTCGGACTATTGTCCTCATCTTTGTGGCCTACAGGCCACAGCAGTGGTGAACAAGTAACTTGCAGGGTTAGAGGGAGATAACTCATGACTTCCAATCGAGGCTTTATGCAAGGAATGAGAGTACTATACCCCAGTGATTGTAATTAAGGGTTCAGTTTAAAATTCCTAGCACCTGAAGAAGACCGGAGCGTACAACAGCCGAAATGTCGTACAAAAGGCAACAAAGATGAGAACAATAGTCCGAATAATGTAAATACTACATCTCAGAAATATAGAGAAAGGGTTGATATGCCACTAAATAAAAACAACCAACATTTAAGGAAACATTTCGTATTCATTGACTAAGCAGCCGGTACTGCTTTCGGTTTAAATTCATAAAAACTTTCTCTGAAAGCAATTTATCAGGAAAATAGGTTTCTCAAGTCCACTGTTATTGTTCTTTACAGTACTGGGGAGTTTTCTTCCCATTTAAAAATTTATTTTTTTTTAATTAAAGTATTTGGGATTATGTCATTAATTTATATTTTGAGTTACATGTACTAACCATTTTATTTGTTACTGCTGTTGGAAATCTTAAAGTAATGTGGGGGTCTATTATTTGGTACAGTTCTATATGATTCTCTATCGCCAGTCCACAAAGGTTCAAAGAAGTGTGAATTTCATTAAGGCCTATGAAAACACATTTTTGTACTTATACTTGTGTGTGTGTGTGTGTGTGTGTGTACCCTTCTTGAGCACTCTGGAAGAATGGTAAACTTTGAAAAACAGTAGCTACTCTGGCATCTACGCATCGTTCATTCAGCAATGAATTAGAACACTCTTAGCTATTGGGCGTGTATAAAAAAAAAAAGTCTACCTCCTTCTACCGAGCGTCCGTAGCTGAGAGGTAGAATCGCCGACTGACGCTAATTCGGTCGGGTTTCAATTCTGGGTAAAAAGCAATCGGCTAACCGTACTGATGAGCTGTGATGCAGCGAAACAGATCTGTCTGCGGATGACTATATATATATATATATATATATATATATAATAATGAACCTGCTCATTTAAGTGGCAAACTTCTCTAAATTAATCCCCCCTCTCTCTACCTCTCTCATATATATATATATATATATATATATATAGGTCATCCACATACAAGCCTGTTTCACTGTATCACAGCTCATCAGTGTGGCTAGATGGACTATAAAGACAAAAGGGAAAACTTATCTTAGTTTGCGCTTATCAAGGCAAATGAATTTTTATTTTATTTTATTTTGCATCAAGTATTTATAAAGAACTTTTCGTTGCAAAATAAAATCCTTTTATTTGCTTTGTTCATTAGAGGGCGAAACGCATTGGCTAAGATAAATTTTTCTTTTGTCTTTATTCTCTCACTCTCACACAAAATCGCTAGAGGTGTGGGCAGGGGATAAAACCCAATTCCTACAAACTAAATAAATCCTAAATATATTTCTAAAATATATTATTTACACCAATCAAACAATATGTTTTTACGCACACACTGTGACTAGTAATTGTGCCTGCAAAATTCTCGTCGTAGAATATACGAAAATTATCTTTCTAGCCAAGAAATTTATTTTTCTATTTTTGGATGTGTTGTAAACTTTCAGTATTAACTTCACTTGTTTCCATAAGAACAAAATGATGCTTAAGTTCATCGTAATGTGTCTCCACCCACGCTTTACCAACCTGGATTTAAAAACAAAATCTTGACATTGGAATTTATTTAACATATAATTAATGTTGCAAATAGAAAAAAACAAAACAATAATGTATTGGTAAGAAGCAACCACAGAAAAGTATTTTAAACAGACAAACACAATCCACACGTCTTGTCTTAATCTCCGAAACGCTATTCTCACGCGAACGGCGACCCGAATACAACGACAACCCCCAAGCCTCAAAATGAGCAAACCGCGTTTTATCCACTCGACCTGGCTACCACTCAGCCAATGAGTGCTCAGCACAGTAAATATAAACGGCTACAAGCGACACCAAATCTGTTTACCACGAAGTGGTGTCCGATTCTCCATCGCCAATTCACCCTCGCCATACTCCCTTACAAAACATACACCCGACTCTGGCCCGTTTAGGTTGCCGAGGTAAGTCACTGCTTCAATTACATTGTTTCTGAAGCTATTACATCTAAAATAAATATAACTGATTTTTTAGGTTCCTATTTTATATATATATATATATATATATATATATATAAAACGTGTGTTGAGTTGTGAAAATGTTTAGCGCCAAGAATTTAAAAAAGTGTTTTTTCAGTAGTTTTAATGATAATAGGTATTTTGGCAAGCAGGTGTTTTATCTTAAAGTACTCGATATCAAGGTAGAGACAGTGTTAATTGGATTATGTAGAGAAGTGCTGCACTTTCAAAAACTTCACCCTGACGAGTGAAGTCATCATAATGGTGTCCTCATGAAAATTCAAAGCCAGCATGAACCTGCTCAGTTAAGTGATAAACTTCTCTAAATTAATCCTCCCTCTCTCTCATTTCTCTCTTTCTCTCTCTCTCTCTCTCTCTCTCTCTCTCTATATATATATATATATATATAAATTTAATGCAGGTTTCATTGAATGATATGGACAAGTTTTGTCTATTCATTTTGTATAGGATCCATTCGTACCGTCTGATATACTTGATGGTGATATCGTTGAAAGACAACAAAAAGATCACAGTAATTGTCGATGTTTTTTATCGGGTCTAAGCTTTCGGCTTACATAAGCCATTATCAAAGAATAAATATTAACACACAGTAAACATAGATCATTTAAGTTATTAACAATAAAGAGAATTAAATTAACGATACAAGTTCATCCCTACCGTGGCGGATGACCGAAGACAGTGACAAAATGGTGGTGTTGTGGTCCCTGATCCGATTACAGGCATTTGAGTATGTTAGTTGAAATATCAAAATTTATCATATTCAAACCAGGTTTAAGTTGTTTAATGTAGATAGCTTCCAGGATTTTGAGTTTCTGTTTATTATTTTCTTGTCTAAGTATATATGTGTTTTCAACGAGCGTTTTTCTGAGAAGTGTGCGTTGATAACCGTGTTGTTTTAAATGTCGGAATATATTTGAATTGTCATTTAAGTGCAACGTCAGACGCCGTGAGAGCGAATTTGTAGTATGGCCAATGTAGATATTATTTAGTTTGTTAGAGATACATATAAATTTATATATCAATGACAATTTTAAAGGAAAGATATATGACAAAGTATCAATGTAAACATAAACTTAGTCCACTGAAGTCCTACAGGATGAAACAAGTGACATGAAAACCTTTTCCGCTTTGTCTTGTATATTAATTCAATAACATCAAAATCTGCTACTCTGTTATCACATGACACATGTGATAACAATCATCAGGTAAAAACAATTGACAGTTGTTATCTCATGAAACTCTGTGTATTCGATATTTATGTTATCAAATTATTATTAATATTATTATTATATTTAGGCATTGTCAGCTTTGTTATTGAGCCCTGAGTTTATTTTATATTCTAAGTTCTCACTATTTCTGTTTCTGTCTGTCTGTCTGTCTGTCTCTTCCTTCATTCTGTTTATCTGTCTCTGTCTGTCTTTCTCTCTATATCTCTCTGTCTGTCTTTGAGCACCTCGACGTGGTGTAATGGTTAGAAAGCTTGTCTCACTAGAAACATTATAACTGAGTAGTGAGTTTGATCCTCACTGGGTACCCCATACTTTCGGCCTTGTGCCACATCTAAGCGGCTCTTAGAAAATCAACTTTCCGTCTGTCTTTCTATGTTTCTCTCTCTATGTCTGTCTGTTTGTCTCTCTCTATGTCTGTCTGCCTCTGTATGTCTCTCTTTCTATCTCTCTTTGCCTGTCTTCAGTCTGTACATATCCCTCTCTATCTCATCCATCTGTATAATGTAAAGAAAGTTTTCTGACTCCCCAGAAATTATTAAACCAGCTCTTTTTTATTCTTCTTTTTTCCAATTTTGCTCTTTTTGATTCATTAAATTATCTACTGTCAATTATGAAATAACTCGTGGTCTGCTGTTTTTATTATGACTAGCAGTATAGCCCGGCGTTGCTCGGGTGTAATGAAAGCTTTAAAACTAATCTATGGTCCTGGAGCTCAGACTCTTTGGGCGGTGGCACGAAAGACTAAAAATCAATAGTTGTTTCCAGCTGATAGTAAATTATATAATTTCAAAATATAAAGCTCAATAAACTTATTTTGATAAAGGCATAAGAATAATTATATAGCAATTGAAAAAAAAATAGATGATCAAAAATATCAGAACGATTAACAAAATCATATTATTATAATGGATACACCATATTCAAATGAAAATAGCATTCATAATTCATTAGTACTTGATGTGTAAACCTTTACTTTCAATAACAGCTTGACATCTTTTGCTACATGAGTGAATTAATGTCTTGTATTCATTAACAGATACTTTCCCCCACTCTCCTTCCAAATTAGTCCATAGTTCTTTGATATTTGTTGAATTCTTTTCTTTGGCTCTTTCATTTAGTAACTTTGAAACATTCTCAATAAGATTCATGTCTGGGCTTTGAGCAGGCCTCTCCATAAGAATAACATCGTCCTCAGAAAGAAATGTTTCTTCAATATCTCTTTGTATACAGTTGCATTAATTTTACTGTGTAGCCTAACAAGAGGTCCAGTACCAGCAGCTGAAATCATGCCAAACACCATCACACCTTCCTCCAAATTTCCTTTAATGCTACTTTTAGTGCACCGAGGCAAATATCGTTCCTTGGGATCGCATCAAATGAACCTTCTCCTGTCACAAGAGTGATATTTTAATGCCAAGGTTAGCATACCAGCAGCTGAAATCATGCCAAACACCATCACACTTCCTCCTCCAAATTTAATGCTACTTTTAGTGCACCGAGGCAAATATCGTTCCTTGGGATCGCATCAAATGAACCTTCTCCTGTCACAAGAGTGATATTTTAATGCCAAGGTTAGCATACCAGCAGCTGAAATCATGCCAAACACCATCACACTTCCTCCTCCAAATTTAATGCTACTTTTAGTGCACCGAGGCAAATATCGTTCCTTGGGATCGCATCAAATGAACCTTCTCCTGTCACAACCGAACAGATTAAACTTTGGCTCATCGCTGAAACGAACACAATCTCACTGTTCTTCTGTCGATATGATGTGTTCAGTGGCAAATTTAAATCGGCTCATTTGATTCTTCTTAGAAATTTAAAGCTTCGTAGAGGCTACTCAACTGTTCAGATTTATTTCATTAATACTTTGTGAAATAGTGTGCCTTGATATTTTAATGCCAAGGTTAGCATTAGCTATTTTTTATTCTTCATCAATCCATCTGTCTTCCCTTACAGTAGTTTTCCTAGGCGTGCCAGGTGGTTTCTTGGCTTCACACAACCCAATTTCCTCAAGTTTTCTTAAAATACTATAAATAACACTTTTAGATTTCTCCACGCTCTTTGGAATATCCCCAATCGAGAGTTTATCTTCATTACATAACTTGACTATCAGTTTTCTAAGTTCCAATTACGTCACAGATAGTTTTGCCATTTTTATAATGCAAGAGCGAGTAAAGAACCGGTGTAATTTAGTAAAATATCTGATTTTATATTCTTACCCTAAAAAATTTCAATAATCCAAAATAATTACCAAATTTTATGGATTTATTTAATCGTTCTGATGTTTTTGATCATCTTTTTTTTCGGATGTTATATAATTATTCTTATAACTTTATCAAAATAAGTTTATTGAACTTTATATTTTGGAATTATATAATTTATTTTTATATCCTTTCTTTCCCTTGATAAAATGTTCTTTGAAGCTTTAAAATAAAAAGTTATTTCATATTTAGACTTTTTCTTAACATCGTTCTGATTTTTATGCTCGCTACTGTATATATATATATATATATATATATATATATATATATATAATGAAGATGTTATAATTGTTCCAATGAGTGAAAAGTGTATATTTTAAATGAAAAAGAGAAGCCGCGAACGTTTTATGTTATAAAGTGGATTTTTAAAAAGGAAAAAATATATATATATATAGTTCCAACTAATATATATATATATTAGTTCCACCATGGAATTCGTGAGAACCGGCGCACTTCATCGAAATTAATTCGTTATCTCTTCCTCACCAGAGCCCGTGGTACAGTTGGTATAACATCAGCTTAACAACCACAACTGTCTAGGTTCGATTCCTGGTAGTGGATGCGCACTGCTGATGAGTCACAAATATAGGACGAAACGGCCGTCCAGTGCTTTCTGTTGAGGTCGAATATAAAGCTCGATGATTTACTTAATAATTGTTCAAATCCTCCTACTACTTCTTGAATATATATATTGTAATTTTTATTGTAAACCCGGAAAGAAAAGAGAAATGGATTTGTTTTCAAAGACAAGTGTCATTCTTGAACCTAAAAGGTAGATTCAGTTGTTATTTTTTTGGCCGGCAAAAGAATAGAAAAGGAAGACCAGGGAAAGAAGAAAAAGAAAAAGACTAAATTAGTTTCAAGCCAGAAACAATAGATGTCGGTTTCAGTCACCCAAAGAAAGGCTAGCGACGGTCATTCTAAACATAAAGTAAAGATAAATTAAATTGTTATTTTTTCTGGGTAAAGGAAAAGGGGATTTCATTTTGTGTCCGATTGTCTGGCTGGCATGATTTCTGAAAAGAATTAAAGATAACAAATGTTTTGATTCCAAGTCAAAGTACTTAGAGAAAAAGTGTTTTCACTGATATCAGGGTAAAACTGATAAGGCATTCTTGTCACTTGAAAATATAGACGACTCAGAGAATGGATATTAAAAACAGGTGCGTAGAAATTATTATTTGGGTAACAATGTCACTGGACCCTTGTCAACTTGTTTTGGGCGAAGACAGTTCAAAAAGGTTAATGTCTATTGTTTTAAGAAAAACAAAATCTCCGAAATTGTTTCGTGAGAAAGAAAAAAAGTTCAGTCCAGAAAAGGGGTGTGGGGAGATGACGTCATAAGATCGAGAGAGATTCCATTGGTCCCGTGAACAAGCCCCGAAAGGGGGAGACGACTAGCAATTGACGTCATGTAAAGAAGATTAATCCCATTGGTTAAACCACAGGCAACAACGAGTAACAGCTAACCTCAGGATTTTATTGGTTGCCGAGACACCCAGCGACCGTCGGCCCCACATCATGGCATGTGCATAAATACAGGGTCTCGAGGGACCAAAATCAGTTGGATCGGAGACGAGAAGAGTTGGCATCGAGTTGACGTCGAGTTGGATCGGAGGAAGTCCCAAAGATGTAACGACGAAGATAGGCGCCATGTTGTTGGGCGCCAACCGCAGAGCCTGCCGGCCAACCAGAGATAAAGACAGACAAGATATTTTGCAGTCAAAGTTTTGAGTTGCAGAGAGCGACAGAGAAAGTCAAAGTCGGAGTGGCATAGATCGACAGAAGAGGCCTGATCAACCAGAGTCAAATGTACGAAGTAATTTTACAGATAAAGTTGCAGTTGGAGTCGGAATGACAGAGATCGACAGAAAAGGCCTGATGCCGGTTAACCAGAGTTAAAGACACAAAAGAATTTCCAGACAAAGTTTTTGAGTCGAAGTTTGAAGTCGAAGTCAGAGTGACAGAGATCGACAGAAGAGGCCTGATGCCGGCTAACCAGAGTTAAAGACAGAAGAGATTTTACAGACAAAGTTTAAAGTAGTTGCAGCTCGAGTGGCAGAGAGTTCGATTTCCCGGTCCAGAAACGTAATGACCAAAGGCAGTTCCCAACCGAAGAAGTAAAGAGACAGAGAGATGATTGCCATGCCGTTGGGTGCCGACCATAGAGAAGCTTCTCGTCAATCAACCAACCAGAGTTAAGAGACAGACAAGAAGAGAAATTTCAGACAAGTCTGAAATTGCTAACTGAAAGAGAATAACCCAGCACTTCGGCAATTTCCGTAACATTCCGGAAAACAAGCAACAAGTTGACTAGACTTACAAAACGAACTTAAACTTCTGTTCGAAGCAGAGAACTGTGGCCAGCCAGATTCCTTGTTATTGCTGAGGAGCATAGTTCGATTTACGAAACGCCCGTTCCGCTACCAGTTGATAGAAGTGGGGATAGGAAATTATTCAAGAGACTATTGTGTATAATCTGTATATAAAGACATTATTTCACAACACTTCAGACGTCGGTCCATTTATTTCCTTTGATGTTACATTTCTTTCTTTTATTACTCAACTGTGTGCACACTTCCCGGCTTGGTTTAGTTCGGCAGAGAGACAGCTAGTGAAGAACTCACGTGACTGCCTTGTGATTAATCAACACAACGTGGGACAGGGGAGAAAACCGTGACAGAGTCAATCTACGACCAGCTGACTGGATCGAAACCGACAGCGACCGGCCGGGTTGTTTTTTTTTTTGTTTTTTTCTTTTAATCATTTCACCCCGAGCAAGGCGGAAACGCCACTGATGTTCAGGGGGTTACATAAATGTAAAAAGATTAATTAGAAATGAGTGAGGAGTACAAACTAGTTAGAAAGGAACAACAGAAAGCTGAGAAAGCAGGTGCGATGACAGATACATAGGTGGAGAGAAAGGGAAGGTTATACAGGGGAGAGGAGAGCTAGAGTCCAGTGGTTAGTAGATGAGTATTAACTTTGCATTTAAATTTCTGGAGGTTGTAGCCGTCAGGAAAGCAAGAATACGGGAGCGAGTTCCACAGGCGGGAAGTGCGAGAGAGGAAGCTGCAGGAGTAGAATTGTCGTCTGCATTTGGCTAACCTGACTGTGAATGGGTGGGACCCAGTTGCCATTCTGGTTGCACGAGTAAAAACCTGTTGCAGAGGCATCAGTGACTTAAGCTCATCCGAGCGTAGAGGCATATGAGGACTCAGATCAAGAGGGTCCTGTGCATAATGGTACACCATATCCGGCAGCAAGGC
>JBBBDQ010000762.1:255000-327500 GCA_037127315.1 Ascarosepion bandense | reverse complement strand
TGGGTGGAGTGTGAACCCGGCGATAGTTTAGTCTACCTACTCCAATTAAATGTATACAGACGTACATTATCTTTATGCATAGAGATAAAAAAGTTGCACGTGTACTTATATAATTATAGTTGTGTTTGTATATACATATACATATATCCGGATGGGTAGGCATATATGCGTAATTCCACCGGATGTATGGAAGCAAGAAAATATTGGCGTAATTTGGGTATATGTGTGAGAATTACTTATATATATATATATATATAACGCTACTTATACGCGCGGAAGTCCCGTCTTTATGAGATGTATATGTATGAGTACACGATCAGCAGGATCGGTAAGTCAATACGAGAACGTGTAAAGCGGTAAATATATATAGACATGAACAAAGTCACATTTGTAAGAATATGTGGGAATGTACACATATGTATATCTAAATCTAAATCTATCTAAACTTATTTATAAATGGAACTTTGTCTGTATGTGTGTCCGTTACCTATAGACTCCGAAACCGCTGAACCGATTTTTTTGAAAATTTACACTGTTGTACTATAATCATCTGCGAGTGTTCTTAGCGAGGTTTTGTGTCGAGATACCCCCGATAAATATCGAAAATCGATAATCGAAAAAATCGGGTTATAGAAGGAGTGGTCCAATTTTAGTCAAATTTGATACACTCATAGACAAATGCATAAGAAATGATATTCAGAAATTTCAAGGTTACAGTTCTTACAATAGTGCAGAAAATCGATAATATCTATAAAAGGCAAGATGTTTGTGTGTTTGTTTATCTGCCTGTACGTATGCATTTTTTTAAGCCCTTTTACTTTTAGTTTTTGCTTCGGGGTTGGCTCTAAGTAGTTATAATTGTAGTTCTTAGTCCCAGCCATGATACCATTTACTCAGAGGACTTATTTAGTCTTCAAAATTCAGTTTACGACGAAAAAAACTTATTTGATATCGATACCAGGAAATCAAAATTTGACTTATATCCATTCATTTTACGTTCAGTCTACGGTTTTGCTTTAACTGGAAACAACTATTGCTTTTTAGTGTTTCGTGCCAACGTCCAAAGAGTCTGAGCTCCAGGACCATGGATTAGTTTTAAAGTTTTCAATACTCCCGAGCAACGCCGGGCTATACTGCTAGTATGGCTATAAGTTAGTATAAATGTATAAGTTAGTTTTATGTGGTCAAACATACACCAGCGTCCAAAGATTAGAAATTCCTTTACAGGTCAAACTCATCACGATGAATCTGACGCCAGTACCTTTTTTTCTTCTTATTTTTATTTTATTTTTATCTTTCTCTTCAGTTAAAGAAAATGCTGATTTCTGCAAAAGTTTTTGTACCAAAAGTTATATTGTAAGGTCTGATGAAATGAACCACTTGAAATGACCTGTTAAATATAAATATATATATGCATATCTATAAACATTTTTTTTTCTTTCTACAAAAATATTTTTGTGATTTTTTCCTAATTCTTGAAAATAAATTATCCCTTCTGCCTTTCCAAGCATCAACAAACTTTTGGACAGTTGACAGTAGTAACACTTTGATGTCATTGTTAACTGTTTTTCATTCTGGGAGTGAAAGAGAATGAGAAGACTTTAGAAGGAACCAGAAACCTAACCCTATGCAAGCTAATAATGCCACTAAGATGCAAGGGGTAACAAGGAGTGAAAGAGAATAAGAAGACTTTAGAAAAAAACCAGAGAATGACTTTAATAAGAACTAGAAACCCAAACCTATGGAAGTGATAATGCCACTAAGATGCATAGAGTTCCAAGGTGAAAGAGAATGAGAAGATTTTAGAAAGAACCAGAAACTCAACCCTATGCAAGGTAATAATGCCACTAAGATGCAAGGGGTTACTGGGAGTGAAAGAGAATGAGAAGACTTTAGAACAAAACCAGAATCCCAACCGTATGCAAGGTAACAATGCCACTAAGATGCAAGGGGTTACTGGGAGTGAAAGAGAATGAGAAGACTTTAGAACAAAACCAGAAACCCAACCCTTTGCAAGGTAATAATGCCACTAAGATGCAAGGGGTTACTGGGAGTGAAAGAGAATGAGAAGACTTTAGAACAAAACTAGAATCCCAAAACCGTATGCAAGGTAACAATGCCACTAAGATGCAAGGGGTTACTGGGAGTGAAAGAAAGTCAGAAATCTTTAGAAGAAACCAGAAACCTAACTCTATGCAAGGTAATACTGCCACTAAGATGCAAGGGGTTACTGGAAGTGAAAGAGAATGAGAAGAATTTAGAAAACACCAGAAACCCAACCTATGGAAGTGATAATGCTACGACGATGCAAGGAGGTTCTGGGAGTGAAAGAGAATAAGGACCCCAAAACCCAACTCTATGCAAAGTAATAATGCCACTATGATGCAAGGGGATACTGGGAGTGAAAGAGAATGAGAAGACTTTAAAAGAAATCAGAAACCCGACCCTATGCAAGGTAATAATGCCACTAAGATGCAAAGGGGTTACTGGGAGTGAAAGAGAGTGAGGAAAGAACCAGAAACCCAACCCTTTGCAAGGTAATAATGCAACTAAGATACAAGGGGTTTACTGGGAGTGAAAGAGAATGAGAAGACTTTAGAACAAAACCAGAAACCCAACCCTTTGCAAGGTAATAATGCCACTAAGATGCAAGGGGCTACTGGGAGTGAAAGAGAATGACAAGAATTAGAAGGAACCAGAAACCCAACCCTTTGTAAGGTAATAATGCAACTAAGATACAAGAGGTTTACTGGGAGTGAAAGAGAATGAGAAGACTTTAGAACAAACCAGAAACCTATTTGGCATTTTTTGGCTTCTCTTTTTTCTGATGACCATGCATTCGATTTTCTTGCAGTTTATTTGTAGTCCTTTTTTGTCACTCTCTTCAGCTATCATCCGTAGGAGGTTCTTTCCGTGTCTGCAATCAGCACCGTATCGTCTGCGTACCTTATGTTGTTCAAATTATGAGAAGTGAATTCTCTTCTCCAAATGCCCAAATCCTATTATTTGTATCTTAACAATATAAGATACGCAGATGTCACTGTGTTAATAGTGGACAGAAAATAAAGTACATGACCTCCTCGACTAGGTAGCGAACAAAGGCGAGAAGAAAAGGCTAACCATCTACTTGTGTGGAGACTGTTCTCTTCCACCCTCCCTCAATAGTGGAATCAATGCTCTCCAAATCGGTAATAATCAGGCCTGTTTTTGGCTCCCTGATGTGCGTGGTGGTCCAGTGGATATCGGCTTGGAACAAGAAATCAGAGTGCCGAGTTCGAATTCCAGTTGAATTCATTGCATTCACTTACGCGCAAATACCCTTGAGAAAGGTATTAATCCGTCTCTTCCTTCCAGTTATGGGTTAAATAACAGGACAGATTGGGTTCTATAGCCTTGGCAGGCAACCAGTCTACCTCAGAAAGCAATGGCAACCTACTGCGGGATAATCTTCTGCCCAGTCAGTCATGTCTCTTTCGAGACATGATCGCCCAAGCGTGTTTCACGTATGGCACTTAACTGACTGACTGAATATAATAGTTGAACATATGATTAAGGTCAGTATGGGCATAAAGTGGGGGATCAGTTTTATGTTGTTATGAAGTAATACACTGATCCCCCACTTATTACTATATAATAATATAATACATATTTTCCCTTTCTAGCTATGAGTCAAATAACAGGACAGATTGGGTTCTATAGCCTTGGTCGGCAACCAGTCTACCGCAGAAAGCAATGGCAACCTACTGCGGGATAATCTTCTGCCCAGACAGTCATGTCTCTTTCGAGACATGATCGCCCAAGCGTGTTTCACGTATGGCACTTAACTAACTGACTGAACCTTTTCCTCGGCACGTCTTCTTAAGTTCGAGACGGCTGCTTTAGGTAATGTATGGATACTTCGCAAATAGATTTAATTTATACTTATATCTTCTATTGTTAGTAAAAACTTAATAAAAATTTAAACTTTCCTTTACATTGTTTGGACTGTTGTCTTAATCTTTACATGTAGCCTGGTATTGAACTCACTACTCTTTGGGTCAAGTCACTGGAACTAACCAACGCTTATATTCAATGAACTATGTGTCCTGATTACAGCAATGGTGAACCAATAACTTAGAGAGTTAAAGAAAGATAACTACATGGCATCCGGAAGTGGTATCGCACATGGAATAAGAACAATATACCCCAGTGATCAAAATAAAGGGTTCAGTTCAAAATTCCTAGAATCTGAAGATAGCTGGAGCGTACACGGGACGAAACGTCGTGAATATGACAATAAAGATGAGGACAACAGTCTAAACAATGTAAATAATTTAAATACTACCTCATCTCAGAAGTATTGACAAGCATTAAACCTTCCTAAATAAGAACTTTATACGTGTGCGCGTGCATACTGAGTGAATTGTGCAATCAATAATTAAAGAAAGTCTAAATTCTTTTAATATTAACGTTTTATTCGTGAAGACATTTTTTTCTGCAGACCCATTGGTCTTTGATAATCCTTCTACTGCCAAATGACAGTTGGAACTTCTACGAAATGTCTCAATAGTAAGTAGCTAATTCACTGATCCACTGGTCATGTAACTGCCAGAATTTGATTAAAAAAATTACGGATAGTGGTCAAAAGGCACACAGATAAGTGGTTTATTGATTTAATCGAAAAATTTGGAGTTCTATGCTTAAAAATAAATTACAGTGAGGTGATCTGTTTTAGATCTTTCGTGATTATCATATATTTTTAAAAGGCTCTTTTTTTCTGCAGTGAAATATTCTACAAATGTTGTAGTTTTCAATTTTTCGAAAAAATTCTATCTGGATATATCGTTTCAAGACATTTTGACTAATTTTATCACATTTTCGCAGGAACCAACAGCAAACATTCGTCCACCATGAACAGAATCAATGCAGTGAACAGGTTTCTCCATTTGAACTTTTCCGACAACCTGTGAAGAGAAAATATAGGTATCATAACCTTGGTCTTTCCCAGTAAAACATGTTTTAATACATGATGATATTTTTTCCTTGTTTTTATTCTATAAAGTAGTAAAAGAGTCTCTCAGTACAAGAAGGTACTTTCCGCCATGTATGTGAAAATCAGTTAAGCATAACACTGTATTCCCCAAACTTTCCTCTGTCTAGAAAGTAACTTAGACTGTATCCCCAGGCACTCACTCGGTCAGTTAAGTGCCATACGTGATGCACGCTTGGGCGATCATGTCTCGAAAGAGACATGACTGACTGGGCAGAAGATTATCCCACAGTAGGTTGCCATTGCTTTCTGCGGTAGACTGGTTGCCAACCAAGGCTATAGAACCCAATCTGTCCTATTATTTAACCCATAACTGGGGGGAATAGACAGATTAATACCTTTCCCAAGGATATTTGCGCGTAAGTGAATGCAATGAATTCGAACGCGGCTCCCCGACTTCTCGTTCCGAGCCGATATCCACTGCACCACAACGCACATTTTTCTGTTACCACATGAAAATTTAGAACCTCAATAGATTTCTACGTATTGTCAAAGTCGATGCAACTTTTCTTTGTAATTGAGGCGCTCAGTACAAGAAGGTACTTTCCGCCGTGTATGTGAAAATCAGTTAAGCATAACACTGTATTCCCCAAACTTTCCTCCACCTGGAAAGCAACTCAACCGTATCATCAGGCAATCGCTACAAGGTCTAAATTCCTATGGTTCACAATGATTATCAAATACACTCCTGCCTGACTGTGCAGGCTTATGCCGAGTGTTGGTGTAGATTATCATGATTACCTTGATGATAACATGTCAGATGATTCATTTCTTCCATGCCAAATATTTTTTCATGAAAATTCATTAGTTTGTTTAGCTGCAGCTAGTGTTTGCGATGAGACATATTTTGAATCTTTTGTATAGAATTCACGTTTTGGTGCAGTGGATATCGGCTCAGAACGAGAATTCGGAGAGCAAAGTTCGAATTCCATTTAAATTCGCTGCATCCACTTACGCGCAAATACTCTTGGGAAAGGTATTAATCTCGTCGCTTTTATGGGTTGAATATCAGAACAGATGGGGTTCTATAGCTTTGGTTGGCAGCCAGTCTACCGCAGAATGTAATGGCAACGTACTGCGGAAAAATCAGACATGATCGCCCAAGCGTGTATCACGTATGGAACTTAACTGACTGATATGACTTGGAGGAGCATAATGTCACTATTTTGTTGAAAAAAAATTGCGCTACGGTGGCGATCGGTTTGCGTTATATGTGTATAAAATTTTTTTTCTTCAAAATGCCACACAGATTTTCCGTTAAAAGAATTTGTATGTCAAACTAGATGCTTTTTGTTTCCTTGAGTGGTTTATCTGAAATAGATCAAAAGTTTACACTATTTACTTTGTTCGGACTGTTGTCCTCATCTTTACTGCCATGTTTACAACGTTTCGGCCGTTGTACACCCCGGTTTTCTTCAGGTGCTAGGGATTTCAGACCGAACTCTTTATTACAATCAATGGGGTATATCATTCTCTGTGCGACGCCACTACTGGTAGCCATGTAGTTATCTCTCTTTAACTTAACCCTCTAAGTTATTTGTTTACCATTGCTGTAGCCAGGTATTGAACTCACAACTCTTTGGGTTAAGGCAATGGAACTAACCGACGTCTATATCCACTGGAACATGTGCATAGACAAATACAGATTAAAAGTTATGGCATTTTGAAGGGCGACAAACTTTAAACACGATTTTCTCGTTTTTTTTTTTAATTTTATGGCGGAAAGTACCTTCTAATTCCAAACACCTTAATTATTATAAAAATCATTATATTCTTTGGGGTGCTTCTGTGCTGATTTTTCCAGGCACAACCTACAGATTGAATGCCGAAATTGAAAAACAATGATTTGCGTTAAGATCATTAAACATTACTTTTAAAAGTACATATATTATCGTGAGTTCCACCCATTCTCTGTAAATGAACTTAATTCTTTTTCACTAAAAACAAGTAGTTTTCTGGGCATGACGATAAACTACATCTGGCAGGAAAGCCTCTGATCAGGGTCTTTTTTTTTATTGCTGTTGCTCTCAGGTCCACCCTAACCTAGGGTGGTAGCACCTGCTAGGGTCCAAGTTATGGACAAACGATGAACCAAAGCATTATGAAGATATAAAGGTGCATTTTTGGAGTAAAAATACCAGCAATACATTTACATCCTAAAAATTACTAGCAATAAACATATTCATAAAAAAATTAGCAGTAATACATTTTTGAGAAAAAAAATTAACCAAAGAAAATGAAATGCCGGCATTGAATGAATAATAAGGAGTTGATATTTCGTTAAACAAACCAAACAAAAAACAAAACAAACTCTAAGCATAACAAAGATGTGACACAAGGTCGAAAATGTGGAGCACCCAGTGCAAATTGAACTCAATATTCAGTTACAAAAGATCTAACGAGACAAGCTTGATATCATGATATCACGTGGAAGTGCTCCCAAACAGGCCAAAGTGGGTTATTATAAATTCTTCTGTGTGGGGATTGGTAGCGGCAAGACAAAATGCAATCTTACTAAATTTTTAAATTTTTTATCTTTTGTTTTTTTTGTTTTTACCAGAACATAATTTACTTGCCATGAGCCTGTGTATTTGTACATGTAATCATTAGGAGTAAAATAACTCTTCTTAGGAGTAAAAGGACTCTTCTTAGAAGTAAAAGGAACTCTTACACAAAACAGTAACAGAAAACAAAATGTTAAAATAATGAATGTTTTAAGTGAAGGTTTACAGGAACAGTTTTCGAAAAGTTTCGAGTGTACATCAATAATTGAAATATTTTAGCTATCCTTTTTAAATTCCTTGAGAACATAAGAGTGAAGTTAATGAAGACACCCTACACAAGACTTCCTTAAGTGTTTTAACGGATGTGTTCTGAACTGGTTTCATCACAGTTGTTAAACTGTTTAACATATGAGTACAACCAATTCTTACGTTTTATGTTTTACTATTTTGACTAACTTCCTACTTATGACAAACGAAAAAATTCCATAGTATAACAAGATTAAAAATTCCAACCAGTCGGTATTATACTCTGCGTGATACTATAAACACCCACATAGGCTTCGAAGTGGTCTATTGGTTAACAAACTTGGCTCAGTCAGTAAGTTATGTACCATACTTGGGTGGTCCTGTCTCGAAAGAGACATGACTGACTGGGCAGAAGTAGGTTGTCATTACTTTCTGTGGTAGACTGGTTGCTAACCAAGACTATAGAATCCAATCTGTCCAGCTATTTAACACATAGCTGGAGAGAGAAGTGTCGGATTAATACATTTACCAAGGGTATTTGCGCGTAAGTGAATGCAACGAATTAAACTAGGATTCGAAGTCGGCTGTTTGACTTCTCGGTCCGAGCCGATATCTACCGCACCTAGAGCAATTACGATTTTTTTTTAATCGTATCACCCCGAGCAAGGCAGTAATGCCACTAATGTGCAGGGATCTACATAAGAGTAAAAAGATTAGGGGGCTACATAAGAATAAAAAGATTAAATATGAGAGAGCGAAGAGAAAGACGAACCAGTTAGAAAGGAGCAAGAGAAGGATGGGAATACAGGTGTGATGACAATTGCAAAGGTGTAGAGAAAGAAAAGGATATACTGGGTGGTGAAGAAAAAACTAGAGTTAAGTGGTTAAGAGGTGAGTATTGACATTGCATTGAAATTCCTGGAGATTGTAGCCGTCAGGAAAGCAAGAATATGGAAGCGAGTTCCACAGGCGGAAAGTGCGAAGGAAGAAGCTGCAGGAGTAGAATTGTCGTCTGCATTTGGTTAATCTAACTGTGAATGGGTGGGACCCAGTTGCCAGTCTGGTTGCACGAGTAAACACCAGTTGCAGAGGCACCAGTGACTTAAGTTCGTTGGAGCAGAAGCCATGAAAGTATTTATAGAACAGACAAAAGTAGGCCACATCTCAACGGTGGGGAAGTGGCTGTAGTCGAGCCGCCAAGTCGGTACCTATCACATTACTGATTCTCTTTTGGAGCCTGTCGAGAACACTGAGATGAACAGCAGGGGCGCCTGACCATATATGACAGCAGTATTCCATGCAATGTCAATACTCACCTCTTGACCACTTGACTCTAATTCTCTCTTCCCCACCCAGTATATCCTTTCCTTTCTCTCCACCTTTGCAACTGTCATCACACCTGTATTCCCATCCTGCTCTTGCTCCTTTCTAACTAATTCGTCTTTCTCTTCACTCTCTTTTTACTCTTGTGTAGCCCCCTGCACATCAGTAGCGTTACCGCCTTGCTCGGGGTGATACGATTAAAAAAAAAAACTAATTGAAAGGAAAATGTGTAGAGTGTGGTCGTGTCTCATAGAGTGTCCATCAATGACCATGGCTTGCACAGCAGTTTTTAATCAAGAACCACTTTATCCAGGTTCGATAACCAACATGTAACCCAAATCGCGATCCTTGCGCCGTTTTTCTCTTTACGATAAACAAATCCCACTTAAAAAGAACAAGATTTCAAAATAAGGAAATCCAAAAGAATTTGATGAGGCAGCTGCTCGCTCTCCCCCCAAACGGGTCACATGAACGATTTCATAAACAGAAACCACAGTGGATACAGTGTGTGGCTTTAGGTTGAACTATCACAATAATCAACAGATATCTCATATCATTTAATTAATTGACATCTGATGATGAGCAGAGGGAACCTGGTCGAAACACTGTGTCTGTAATAACATCTATATCAATAAAAATGAGAACAATATTTCGAAATTATAAAAGTATATTAAAACTTCTTAATCTTGCGTTCTGTGTCGTCTTTGACTTCAGGTCTTCAGAGCCCGACGTTGCATCATAGACCGTATCAACAAAAGGGCAATCTTTTTCTTATCTCGATTTATGAACCGAGAGATAATACCGGTTGGATAGTTTCAAGGAGGAAGCTGAGCGGTAGAAGATTAGGGAAACGCATGCCGCATTCTTGGCTTATTTTAGAAACATGTACTTAGCTAATATTTACCCTGTAGCATAGATATTATTTGAGGAGTTGGAAATGTTTAAAACTTATCATCGACTGTAAAAAAATATGATAAGTTAATAATGCCTGTATACTTAATGATAGCAATTTTTTTTTCTTAGCACGTATCGGTAAATTATAGAATCGTACAAACCTTTCCAGTTGGGTAATGGATGGCTTGGACGTTGTTTGTGCCACTGCCTCCGGCTAAGACGACATCATTGTCACAAAATTGGGCGCAATACAAGTACTCCCCTTTTTCATTTGGAAAAGGAACGTTTTTTTCGACACTCCCTTCGCTGTAATTCCAAACCTGCAAACTGTTTTTGCTCACCCACGAACCAGTTAATATTTTACCTTGCTGTAAGAGAGAATAATAATAATAATAATAATAATAATAATAATAATAATAATAATAATAATAATAATAATATTTCGAAATGCAAGGAATAATAACACGGAACAAATAATATTAAGTAATTATTAATAAAAAATATATTATTAATATTTATTAATTTATTAATAATTATTAATTAAATAAAATTGATAATAATTATTATTACTGCGAAACGAAAGGAAAAATATTAATAATAATAACACTTAACATAAATAATAATAAGAATATTAATAATCATAATAATAATAATAATTTATCGACGAACAAAAGGAATAATAATAAATATATCAGAAGAAAAGCTGTTACTACTACTACTATTACTACTGCTACTACTACTACTACTACTAATAATAATAATATTGTTATCATCATTATTACGAAATGAAAGGAATAATAATAATAATAATATGAGGTCACAAACGATTCCCTACAGGCTTCGGGACCCTGTTTGTAAAAGACCGTTACCCAACGTGCCGGGCAACTTTGGGTGGACTTTTGGACCCGTGCGTCACTCGTGGGAAAAACATGAAAAATACAAATAGAAATAAAACCCACAACCAGGATAATCCTAATGATGGTCCTGAAAATTCACCAGCTAGATCTACAACCGTATATTTAAAGAAAGAAAAAATAAAATGGTCTCGTGAGGAGTACAAAGTCGTTATGACTGCATTTCATGAAGCGTTACTCAAACCTCAAAAAAACATGACTCGCCAAACTATGCATTTGGCGTGAAAAAGTTGGTCAAGCAAATAGAAAGTATATTGACGAAAATAAATTGGCCAATGTACGTAGGTACATTATTCGTAATAACCGACTAACAGAGGCCGAAATTCATGAAATTAAAAGAATTGTAACAAGAAGTGTCGAATCAACAAAATATGAAAAGGAACCGGAACCAGAAATAAAAAGTAATAACATCAAACAAATCACAGGTCATAATGTAGAAACCGTGAAACACGCAAATCACTGCGAAGATAATGATGTAAGTTTAAAAGTGTTGGAAAATGTGATCTGAGTCTGAGTCAGTTAAAAGACAAAAATAAAACGAGTTCAGAAGAACATCGAAGATAATTATTTGACAGAAAATAAGAACAATATACAGGAAGCCAAGATAGAAATAAAAAACCATCTAAGTCAAATACAAAGTATTACAATGGAGGAACGTGAACAGCTCCCAAAATTCCAACCAACAAAACAAAACCTCCGAACTATTAAACTGTACAATGCAGCACTGAAATCAATACTGGATGAAGACCCTCGTACAAATCTTAACGAAATAATATATGCATCAGCAACAGCAGCAACAAAAAAATTAAATATTAAAATAAAAACAAGGCAGTCTCGTAGACGTGAAGTTCCACCTTGGAAAAGAAAAATAGAAAAAGAAATAGAACAACTTAGAAGTGAATTATCAATATTGGATGAACTGAGTAGACGAATAAATGTAAGAACTAGGAAAAGCAGAAGAGCCGTAAAAAAATATAACATCAAGAATGAAAATGACGTCTTATCAAATAAAGAAAAAAATAAAGCAAAAAAGAAATCCAACTGAAGGCTCAAAGAATAAGACGCTATGAAAAAAGAGCAAGATTTTACAGACAAAACAAGATTTTTCAGACTGATACAAAGAGATTTTACAGGGAAATAGGTAAAAAAAGAATTGAAGTGACAGCACCCCCCAGAATGGAAGAAGTCACACAGTTCTGGGAAAAGATATGGGCTTGCCCTAAAGAACTTAGCAAGGAAGTACATTGGATTACGCAAGAGACAGAACGAATGAAAAATAAACCCGAACAGACATGGTCTGGAATTACAGAAGATGATGTTAAATATGCACTAAAAAACACACAATTGGAAATTCCCAGGTATAGATAAAATTCCTAACTTTTGGCTATATTATTTAAGCGCATCACATAAAAAACTAGCCAAAGAACTTCAAGAAATGGTTGACGACCCCACTAAAATTCCTGCATGGTTGACAAAAGGAATTACATTTCTTCTACCCAAGAATGGTGACACAAAAAATCCGAAAAACTACAGACCAATTACATGTCTTCCGACAACATATAAACTATTAATATCTATTTTAACAAAGCAGACATATTTATTCTTAGAAAGAAATGACATGTTACCGCTTGAACAAAAAGGGTGCAAACGTGGCTGTTATGGTTGTAAAGACCAATTGCTGATTAACAAAATGATCCTGGAAAACTGCTACAGTACAAAGAAAAATCTTAGTACAGCCTGGATAGACTACCGAAAGGCATTCGATAGTGTGCCACATGACTGGATTTTAAAGACTTTAAATATATACAAGATATCGCCCGTCATCATCAATTTCATCAAACAGTGCATGTTTATATGGAAAACAACCCTTTACCTCAATCATATAAATGGAACCTATAAGTCTGATGAAATAAACATCAAAAGAGGTATATTTCAAGGTGATTCTTTATCTCCCTTACTATTCTGCATATCATTAATAGCACTAACCAGTCAACTTAACAAGACAGAATGTGGTTATAAAATAGGACAAAAGAAAATAAGCCATCTATTTTACATGGATGACTTGAAGTTATATGCTAAGAATGATAACGAACTGGAAGGTCTTCTGCAAACTGTAAAATGCTTCAGCGAAGACATTGGAATGAAATTTAATTTGAATAAATGTGCTAAAGCTACAGTTTTACGTGGATCAATACAAGAAACATCCTCAATTAGCCTAGACCCTGCTGTAACAATAAAAGAATTGAAACCAGAAGAAGCTTATAAATACCTAGGTGTAAATGAGAGCGAAAACATTCACCATAAAAAAATGAAAGAAATAGTGCGTAAAGAGTACTATAGAAGGCTACGAATGATATTAAAAACTGAATTAAATTCACAGAACAGAGTTATGGCCATTAATAGCCTTGCAATCCCAGTTGTCCAATATAGCTTTAACATCTTGAACTGGACTCTAAACGACATCAGGCGAATGGATGCTAAAACAAGAAAGCTTCTTTCTAAGCATAAGATGCATCATCCAAAGGCTGATGTAGATCGTCTATACATACCCCGTAAAGAAGGTGGAAGAGGTCTTATTCCAGCTGGAATTGTCATACAAGACAACAACTATTGGCTTACTAACATACATAGAAACAACAAAGGATTGGATGTTACAATTAGTAAGGCAACATGAAGAAAGAAAGAAAAAATATTCAATAATAAAAGAAGGCAGTAAATTCAAACAAGATTTACAGTTAGTAGATTCTGTAGAAAAGCAGAACGGAAGCCAAGAGCCGACTATTGCGGCAAAGAATATGAAAATGAAAGCCAAAGACAAATCTCTTGAACAGATGAAACAGCGCTGGCAAGACAAACCTCTGCATGGCCAATATCCAGTACGTGCCAATAAATCTAATGTTGACAAAGTTAATACTCATCGATGGTTACGTGCATCTGGATTAAAGTCCGAAACTGAAGGCTTTATTCTTGCAGCACAAGACCAAAGTCTTTTCACGAGAAACTTTCAGGCAAATATTATGCATAATAATATGGATCCAAAATGCAGGTTCTGTGATAAACACCAAGAAACAATAGACCACCTAATGTCAGGCTGTTCTGTGCTTGCCCCAAATGAATATAAAAATCGCCACGATAGAGTTGGGCAATATTTACATTGGGCAATATGCAAACATTATGGAAAAGCTGTAGGCAAACACTGGTATGAACATCACCCAGCACCGGTTACAGAAATAGAAGATGTAACCATTCTATGGGATTACACCATCTACACAGACAGAAAAATTGAAGCAAACAGGCCAGACATTATTGTTAAAAACCAGAAGGAGAAAACTTGTCTATTAATTGATATGGCTTGTCCAGCGGATTGTAACATAGCAATCAAGGAATTTGAAAAACTGTCAAAATATAAAGACCTGGAAATTGAAATAGGAAAAATGTGGAAATTGAAAACAAGAGTTGTGCCAGTGATAGTAGGTGCACTTGGAATGATCAAAAATGGAACAAAACAACACATTGAAAGAATCCCTGGAAACCCCAGCTTAAGAGATATACAAAAAATTGTCTTATTAAGTACAGCCCACACACTAAGGAAAACTTTATCTATGTAATGCTGGAGGTGATAGGGAAGATAGAAAAACATGAAATGGAGCCATAACAACATGACACTACCTGCCTTAGGTTTCCCCGCAGACTTGGTTGGTAGTGAGACCAAAGCAGAAATCGAAATATGATGAAAAATGACATAATAATAATAATAATAATAATAATAATAATAACAGTTTACTCTCGCCTCGATCAAAAATCTGGTGTGGGCGACAAAGCTAACCTTGCAGCCGAGCTTGGAAAGGACCTCCAAACCGTAGTGGACTGGGATAAGAAATGGCTCGTAAATTTTAATGCTTCTAAAACGAAGCTACTATCAATTAGGCATCATAGACAACCGCACCTACCTCCCATTAGCATGGACCAGGCTTGCCTCCCAGAGAATAAAACACTACGCCTCCTTGGTCTCATACTTTCAGCGGACCTCAAGTGGAATGACTATATCGAATCCATTGCTAAATCCGCTGCTATGAAAGTCGGTTCTCTGTGCAGGGCCCGAAGGTTTTTTTCCGTCTGAATCTATCCTGCACATATATAAATCTACCATCCGCTCGTGCATTGAATACTGCTGCCATATCTGGTCGGGTGCCCCTGCTATTCTCCTTGGGCTTCTCGACAAGGTACAGCGGAGGGTCTGTAATGTGATCAATACTGACTTGGCAGACTGCCTGCAGTCTCTCTCTCACCGGCGCGACGTGGCTTCCCTGTGTCTCTTCTATAAATACTTTCATGGCTTCTGCTCCGATGAACTTAGATCACTGGTGCCCCCTAGGTTCGAATTTGCACGAGATACTAGATTAGCAACTAGATCCCACCCTTTTATAGTGAAACCGATAAAATGCAACCGTAACTTCTACTGCTACAGTTTCTTTTCTCGTACTTCCCGACTGTGGAATTCCCTTCCACATGACTGCTTCCCCGACGGCTACAATCTCCAGGAGTTTAAATGTAAGGTCAATAGACACCTCCTAGCACAATAACACGCTTCCATTCTTTCAAACACTCTTCCCATCCTCCAAACTATCTATCACCCCGCTTCTGACATTTCCTGTATCTAACCACTCTTTCTATTTACCTCCCCCTATGTAGCCCCAAGCGCAATAGTGGCAGTGGAATGCCTTGCTTGGGGTGAAACGATTGAAAAAAAATACAACCCCCCCCCCCCAAAAAAAACAAGGAACAAATAATAATAATGTAAATAATAATTATAATTATTATTACTAGAAAGCGAATCGAATCATATTAATAATAATAGGACGTAACATAAATATTACTACGACTCAGTCAGTCAGTTAAGTGCCATACGTGAAACACGCTTGGGCGATCATGTCTCGAAAGAGACAACAGTAGGTTGCCATTGCTTTCTGCGTTAGACTGGTTGCCGACCAAGGCTGTAGAACCCAATCTTTCCTGTTATTTAACCCATAACTGGAAGGAATAGACGGATTAATACCTTTCCCAAGGGTATTTGCGCGTAAATGAATGCAATGAATTCGGCTTGAATTCGAACTCGGCTCCCCGATTTCTCGTTCCGAGCCGATATCCAATGCACTACAACGCACAATTTATCACCAAACGAAAGTATTAATTATAAATATATATGAAAAATGCTGCTATTACTACTACTAATAATGATACTAATTATTATTATTATGTCATTTTTCATCATATTTCCATTTCTGCTATGGTCGCACTCTGCAGGAAGACCTGAGGCAAGTCGTGGTGTGATGTTATGGCTTCAGTTCATGTTTCTTCTTTCACCCCTAACATCCCGAGCGTTCTCCTTAGTGTGTGGGCTGTACTTAACAAGACAATTTTTGTATATCTCTTAAGCTGGGGTTTCCAGGGATTCTTTCAATGTGTTATTTTGTTCCATTTTTGATCATTCCAAGTCCACCTACTATCACTGGCACGATTCTTGTTTTCAATTTCCACATTTTTTCTATTTCAATTTCCAGGTCTTTATATTTTGACAGTTTTTCGAATTCCTTGGTTGTTATGTTACAATCCGCTGGACAAGCCATATCAATTAATAGGTAAGTTTTTTCTTTCTGGTTTTTAACAATAATGTCCGGTCTATTTGCTTCAATTTTTCTGTCTGTGTAGATGTTGTAATCCCATAGAATGGTGACATCTTCTATTTCTGCAACCGGTGCTGGGTGATGTCCATACTAGTGTTTGTTTACATATTTTCCAGAGTGCTTGCACATTTCCCAATGTAAATATTGCCCCATTCTATCGTGTCGATTTTTATATTCATTTGGGGCAAGTACAGAACACAGAACCTGCATTTTGGATCCACACTATTATGTATAATATTTGCCTGAAAGTTTCTAGTGAAAAGACTTTAGTCTTGCGCTGCAAGAATAAAACCTTCAGTCTCAGACTTTAATCCAGATCCACGTAACCCATCGATGAGTATTAACTTTATCAACACTGGATTTATTAGCACGTTCTGGATATTGGCCATGCAGAGGTTTGTCTTGCTAGCGTTGTTTCAAGAGTTTTATCCTTGGCTTTCTTTTTCATATTTTTTTGCCGCAGTAGTTGGTTTTTAGCTTCTGTTTTGCTTTTCTACAGAATCTACTAAATGTAAATCTTGTTTGTATTTACTGCCTTCTTTCATTATTGAATATTTTTTCTTTCTGTTTTCATGTTGCTTGACTAATTGTATCATCCAGTCCTTTGTTGTTTCTGTGTATGTTAGTAAGCCAATAGCTGTTGTCTTGCATGACAATTCTAGCTGAATAAGACCTCTTCCACCTTCTTTACGGGGTATGTATAGACGGTCTACATCAGCCTTTGGATGATGCATCTTATGCTTAGAAAGAAGCTTTCTTGTTTTAGAATCCAATCCATTCGTCTGATGTCGTTTAGAGTCCAGTTCAAGATGTTGAAACTATATTAAGACCACTGGGATGGCAAGGCTATAAATGACCATAATTCTGTTCTGAGAATTCAATTCAGTTTTTAATATCAGTTGTAGCCTTCTATAGTACTCTTTACGCACTATTTCTTTCATTTTTTATGGTGAGCAAGAAGAAGCTTATAAATACCTAGGTGTAAATGAGAGTGAAAAAACATTGTACAAATGGCAGCAAAGATGAGGACAATAGTCCGAATAATGTAAACAGTGTAAATACTACCCCATCTAAGAAATATAGACAAATATTTTAATTTGTTGTTGTTTTTGCTGACAACCATGCATTCTATCCTTTTGCAATTGGCGTTTAGTACTTTCTTCTCGCTTTCCTTTAATACATTCTGTAGGAATTTTTGTAGTTTTCTTTCCATGTCTGCTATCAACACTGTGTCAACTGTATATCTTATGTTGTTATCATTGTGGCCGCCAATAAACAATCCTGGTTAGACCCCTAATTCTCTCAGAATCGTCTAGCTGTGTAGGTTGAATAAGTCCGGTGAGAAGATACACCATTGTCTTACACCCATTTCTATTTTCGTATGTTGAACTCATTTTCTATCCGTAAAAGCTGCCAGTATTGGTTTTTGATTACTCTGATAGTTAGCTAGTTAAGTGCCATACGCGATACACACTTGGGCGATCATGTCTCTTTCTGACTGACTAGGCAGATGTTTTTCTCGCAGTAGGTTGCCATTACTTTCTGCGGTAGACTGGTTGCCAACCAAGTCTATAGAACTAAATCTGTCCTGTTATTTAATCCATAGCTGGAGGAAGAAACGATAGATTAATACCTTTCCCAATAATACCTCTCCCAAGGGTATTTGCGCATCAGTGAATGCAATAAATTCAACAGGAATTCAAACTCGGCTCTCCAATTTCACGTTCTGATCAGCACAACGAACATCCGATTATTCTAATATGTTGCTGAACAGTTCCAACAAATCTTTGTGGTGTACCTTGTTAAGCACTTTTTTATAATCATATCGCTCCAAGCAAGGCATTTTACTGCCACTGTTTTGCAGGGGGTTACATAGCAGGAAAGTTATGAGAAAGTGTGACAGGTTATAGTGGGTGTCAGAAAGTGGCTAAGAGAATGATGAGAATACTGATGAGAGTGGAGAGGACGGAGAAAAGAGCATGAGAGAGAGGATGCAGGTTAGTGAGATAGGAGATGACTATTGACTTTACATTTAAATTCTTGGAGAATGTAGCTGTCGGAGAAGCAAGTAAACAGAAGGGAATTGCACAGGCGGAAAGTGCGAGAAAAGAAGCTTTTAGAGTAGAATTTGCTTTTATATCTTATTGGTTTCACAGTAAAAAGGTGAGACCTAGTTGCTAATATTGTGGCGCGAAAAAATTCATATATGGGGCACTAGTGAGCTAAGCTTATCGAAGCAGAAACCGTGAAAGTATTTGCAGAAAAGATACGGGGAAGCCATATTGCGCTCGTGAGAAAGTGACTGAATCTGAGCTGCCAAGTCAGGATCGATCACATTACAGATTCTCCGTTCGATTTTGTCAAGGACCCCTAGGTGGATAGCAGGAGCACCCGACCAGATATGGCAGCAGTATTCAATGCACGGGCGGATGGTAGATTTGTATATGTGCAGGATTGTTTCAGTCAGGAAAAACTTCCTGGCCCTACATAAAGAACCAACTTTCTTGGCAGCGGATTTAGGTATGGATTCTATGTAGATATTCCAATTGAGGTCTGTTGTAAGAGTTAACCCGAGAAGGCAGAGTTTTTTAATTTCAGGGAGACTAGCCTGATCCATGCTAATGGGGGGGGGTGCATGAGCGATTGTTTGTGATGGTTAATATCTGTGACACTCATTTTTTCTATTTCTGCATATTTTTTGTTGAGACATTTCTTTTTTAGCCTGTCTGCATTTGTTTATTATTTCTTTGTGTAGTGTTTTATATTTTGTTCCGTGTCTTGGCATTGTTTTTTGTCTCCTTTTCGTTATGTCAACCATTCACTTTCCTCGTCTGTGTAAGACCCCAGTTGGAGAGGATTTAACAGTAATCTGATGCCCTTTCCTCCTCCACAAATTTACTTATAAAAGAAAAAGCGTTTATTTATTTTTTTTCCTTTTCTTTTTCACTTAGTCAGTTAAGTGCCATACGTGAAACACGCTTGGGCGATCATGTCTCGAAAGGCTGACTGGGTAGAAGATTATCTCGCAGTAGGTTGCCATTGCTTTCTGCGGTAGACTGGTTGCGAGCCAAGGCTATAGAACCCAATATGTCCTGTTATTTAATCCATTACTGGAGGGAAGAGACGGATTAATACCTTTCCCAAGGGTATTTGTGCGTAAGTGAATGCAATTAATTCAACTGGAATTCGAACTCGGCTCCCCGCTGCCAACTATATCATTATCCTTCTTCTTGCCTACTTTGTCATTCATATCTTCCATGACAAGTACAGTTGTTTATATTAAAGAAATTACTGTCATTTATTTATATCGATGAAGAACATTTTTTTTACCTTAAGGTCGAGAGCATCTCCGCAAATGTGAGGACCGGGAATTGAACGCCGTACGCCTTGTTTGGACCTCTTGTCAAAAATCTGAAAAAATCCAGATGAATAGAGAGAGCGAGACAGAGCGATTCAGATATTTTTTTTTCACTTTTAAAGATATTACATAATAATTTTATGTGACTGGTGTATTTTACAATTACAAAACTGTGGAAAGGTTTATTTTGAAAGATGTGTGTAATTATTCGTGATGTTTTATTAAAGGAAATTTTCTACACTTTATATATATATATATACTCATCCGCAGACAGATCTGTTTCGCTGTATCACAGCTCATCAATACGGTTAGACATCTGATTGCTTTTTACCCAGGACTGAAACCCGACCGAATTGGCGTCAGTCGGCGATTCTACCTCTGAGCTATTGCAACCAAAACTATTACCATCACATGAAAAATATATCAGGTCGGTGCAAAAGTTTTTGCCGGTTTGTAAAAGGGGTATTTTAAATCATTGTAATTTATTTTATGCATATTGTTATTACTTAAACATATCACCATGATTAATTTATAACTTTTTCTTTCAGATTATTAGAGCATCATTCATATTTTTCTGCAATATTCTCACCCATGTTTTTTCCATCTCAAGAACACATTAGGCTTGCTCTACTCTACGAGTTTCACGGCACCTTCAGACACCATTTTTGGGTAGGCTTGTCACAGGTGATTAGAAGTGGATTTTCTACCATAATGCTAAACGTCGGCGATTGTGGACAAATTGAGGAGAAAGACCACTTCACCAACCAGACCAGGACTCCATCCCAAAAAGATCATGTTGAGCGTATGGTGGGGTATTGAAGGGATCATCCATTACAAACTTTTAGACAACAGTCAAATCATTACTGCTAGTCTCTATTGTGATCAACTTCTTCGTTTGAAAACTGCTTTGACCCAAAAACGACCATCTTTTGTCAACAGAAAGGGAGTCATCTTCCATCATGATAATGCTCGTCTTCACGCAGCACTACTGACCAAAGATCTCCGAGAATTTGTTTGGGAAATCTTGCCCCATCCTTCATATTCTCCTTAACATCACGAGAGGAGATTGAACATGAATTAGATTCATATTTCACATCAAAACCTAAAGAATTTTACAAGTTAGGCATTTATAAGCTCGTTGACAGATGGAATCAAGTTATAGAGAGCAAAGGTCGTTATTGTTATGAATAAAGATTTTCAAAAACACACAGTTTTTCATTTTTAAGATGAAATTTTAAATCGGCAAAAACTTTTGCACCGTCCTGATATTAGATGAAACAGTGCGTCTGTTTCTAAACTGATTTTCACAAATACTGTATTTATTTTATTAAATGCGTAGGCCGGTAGACGTAATACACACAGTATATAAAAAGCAGAAAACTAAAAAAACAAAAACAAAAAAAAAAAAAAACCAAGGCATTCTACTCAAATACATACGCGTATACACTAAAGATAAAGTTGGAAATAATAAGGAATAATTTCGGATTAAAATTAAAAATAAAATCTATTAAATCTTTAGAAATTGCTATACAATTCATATATAACACGTTAAAATCTCCTCCTCTTTCAGCCGTGGGCTGATAGCTTAAACGGTAGATCCTCTGACTAATGCCAAATCGGTCGTGTTTTGATCCCGACTGAAAGTAATCGGATGTCTATCACACTGATGAGCAGTGATAGAGCGAAACAAGCTTGTATGTGGATGACTATATATAGTGCTAAATTGTGATGTTCTTAGTGTCAAGATTACTGCTTTTTTCAGTGGTTTATTGACAAAAAGGTATTTTTGACAATAGAGTTTCTGTCATAAAGTGCTCGATAACGAGATAGAGATGAAGCGTCAATATAATTAATGTGAAGTTTGTCAACTGATCAGTTTTGCAGACTTGAAAGTTTTCTGAAATGAAGGCATTATTGTGATATTTTCCCTCTTCATGAATTTTTATTCTTAAATACACATACATATATATATACATATACATACACACATACGTATACGTACACATACATACCCATACACATATGCATACATTTATACATATATATATATATACTTATACAAATATACTGTGTATGTAGGTGATATTTGTATTTGTATATGTATATAAATTTGTGTATGTGTGTATGGGTATGTATGTGTACGTATACGTATGCGTGTATGTATATGTATATATATGTAAATGTATTGTATTTATATACTAATGGGTATACTTATATATATGTCTGTGTGTGTGTAAATATAGTTTCTTTGTTTTTTATGTGTAGAATTGTATATTTATTTGGAATTATATATATGTGTGTATGGGTTTATACATGTAGTTATGTATGTGTGTATATATGTAATTTAGTATGTGAGGGTGTATTCGTAATTGTATGTATATGTGTATATATGGATATGAATATAGGTGCTTTAGTGTGTGAATGTGTGTGAGTGTGTATATGTATACTTATATCGATATTTATATATTGATTGCCTATTTCTCTTTTTAGACCTATATATATATATATATATATATATATATATATATATATATATATATATATCAATCCTGGGTTAAAAGCAATCGGAGTCTAACCGTACTGATGATCTGTGATAGAGCGAAATAGATCTGTCTGCGGATGACATATATATATATATATATATATATATATATATATATATATATAATAGATAGATAGATAGATAGATAGATAGATAGATTTAGGAGAGCATGGCAGACCCGTAAAAATGGAGAGGAAAATTCAAAAGATTTTATTGAATTAATGTAAATTATTAATTAAATAAAGCTAGAGAGCTCAATGGAAAATATTGAGAAGGAAACTCAGCACATAGTTAAATGGTGATAATTCAAGATTTCGACAATGAATATTACATTGTCTCATTCATACCGTTGAAAAAAAACAAAAAACAAAACTCGGATATTTAAAATAAATACGTTTTTAAATGGATACCTCCACTAAATCGCTTACAAAACAGCTTAGTATGATGAAAAAAAGGCCCCAAACTTAAAAACGGACATTTCCATCAAAATGTTTATGTTATTGTTAAGAGAAAAGATCAAAGTATTTTTAATTATAACACGCTCGAAGTTTTGGTAAAAATCTTTGTTTTGATTTTTGTTAGTGGCCAAACAGATAGTTACGAGAGTTTACAATAGATAATGTAATATTATGAAACTCAGTTTTTTCCGGTGACAAACACAATAATTTAGAAATTCTTGTAAAAATCAAATAATTGTCAGATATTAATGAAACTTTCAGGACTTATTCAGAAATAAATGAAATTATTTTTGAAATTATTATTTAAAAACAAACTTGGTGAAAATATTTTTTACATCTCTTACCCCACCACCACCATTCCACGTAAATTCATGAAATTTTAAGAAATTAAATTTTGTTGGGAAATTGGTTTTATTAATTAAACGCAGAACTTATTGGTGAATGTAAATCATCTATTATTTTTTTAAACATCTTGTCTTTATTTTCGAAAATCTGCTCCTAATAGTAAAATAAAAAGTGCAATAAAACAATGACATTATTTAATTTGATAAGCTTTTGTTTTAATAAATAATATATATTAAAGACATTATAGTCTAAAGAAAAAAATCCGATTAATAATGAAATTTTAAAAGAATTGTTTTCATTTTATAAAATTATAATAATTTATAAAGTTTCAAAAGCATGAAATTTGAATAAATCTATTTCTTAAACATAGAGTTAAATTTTCTGACCTTTTCACCGTATTTGAAATGTGATGACAACTTGACAGATGTTAAATAATATAAGTGCATGACGATCACAAGTGACATAATTGTACATTTTTTCCTGTAAGGGAAAGAAACCGTGAACCACATAACCTTTTAATATACACACCGAAATTACCATGCAAATAACTTTAAATACGCACAAAAAAAAATTATTTTAAAAATACGAAGGCACGAGGATTTGTACTAAACTTTTCAATTTTAGATTAGTAAATATAATCTTCACTTAATAAGTTAATAAACTAACTCCAACAAATCTTTAAAGTATTTTAAAAATATTTTTGAAACTTTATATAATTATTATTATAAATTATAAATTTTAAAATGAAGAATTCTACAGTTTGGTAACGTCAATGGGTCGCAGGTTTGATGCAGTTATTGCAAGCAAGTGTTATGCAACGATATATTAAATGTTATTTACTTTTCTGTTCTTTTATATTTGCTTACCTAAAAATCAGGGTGATCTTAGGTGGCATTTGCTAAGCTAATTGTAAATACCGGAAAATAAAAACTGGAATGCTGAACTCTTGTCTCATATTAATCTAGGTACCTCCATTATATCACAAGAATGCAGCATAGTATGATTTAGAAAGGTTCAAACTTAATAAAACGAACTTTTTCTATCGAAATGTTTATAATATTATTAAGAGGAAAGATCAAAGTAACTTTTATTTATTTTATAAAATTTTTTAATCCTTTTTAACATGTTTGAAATTTTAGCAGAACATTTTGTTTTGAGCTAGCGTTGCAGAAAATCTTACAACTTTTTTACAATCGATTACGTAATTTTTTACGTATCTCACTTTTTCGGTGACAAACACATTAATTTGAAAATTCTCGCAAAAATCAAATAATTGTCGGATTTTAATGAAACTTTGAGCACTCATTCACAAATGAATAAAATTAGTTTTGAAATTATTATTTTTTAAAAATATTGATGAAAAACATTTTTTTAACTCTGTTACCCCCCCCCCCCCCCACACCTTCATGTAAATTCATGAAATTTTAATAAATTTTAATTTTCTGCGATTTACTTTTTTATTAGTTAAACGTAGAACTCATCGGGAAATATAAAGCATCTATTTTTTTATTTAAAATTATCATTCACTATACGAAAATCTGCCCCGAAGAGAAATATAAAAAATGCAATAGAACTTTGATATAATTTAATTTGATAAGCTTTAAATTGCTGGAATGAATAATAAAAATTAAGGACATTATAGTCTGAAGTAAAAAAAATTTCGATTACGAATAGAATTATAAAAGAATTGTTTTCATTTTTTTTATTATTATAATTCATAAAGTTTTAAAAACATTTTAAAAATATTTTAAAGAACTGTATGATTTTTTTATTAGTTAAGAATTGATGATTATACTGCCTATCAAAAAATAAAAATTTTTCTCACCGTATATTTAAAAAAAAATTATTTGTGCAGATATGTTCAAATTTATAAAGTAAGATATTAAAATTTATAAAGTACGATGTTCCATATGGGTCAAATTGATTTTATAAGTTAACAAGCGTTCTGGGTTATTCCCGCTTACATAGCAAAACATAGAAGAACGCAATTTCATTCTTACGATATTTTATTCTCTATGTTTCTAAAATTTAACAGCCTGTTTTGCAAGTAATTCCTTCATTTAAAGTAAGTATTTTTTTCAATTCCTCAATTTTTTAATTGTGACCGTAGGTGCATTAACTAATTTATGATTGAACAGGTGAAGAGGCTCATCCCTTGTTTCCTGTTTAGGATGTGGTTCCCGGCTTTCTCTTTTCCAATCTTTTCACTCTTATTTATTTATTTTTTCTTCAATTGGAGTAGATAGACTAATCTATCGCCCGGTTCACACTCCTCCCACGTCTATTGAACAGGTGAAGAGGCTTATCCCTTGTTTCCTGTTTAGGATGTGGTTTCCGGTTTTCTCTTTCCAGTCTTTTCACTCTTACGTAGCCCCCTGCGCATCAGTGGCATTTTCGCCTTGCTTGAGGTGATATGATTAAAAAAAAAAAAAAAAATATACTACTTAGTTAAAAACCGAAAAAAAAAAAATAGAAATTTTAGCACGATAGGACGCCATACATTGCGTTCTTGTCAACATCTGGTAGTAGTCATCTGTCATCGCCTCCATGACTGACATAAAAACAGGGCTACCGTAATTAAATTTTTTTTAATATTAAATTTCTGGCAGTAAGCAATTATTAATTGATTGAAAACAAATAAAGGTAAGTTTTAATTTTAAAATTTCACTTAAATAACGTGTTAGGAGGTATATTTTGTTTTTGCAAGATTTTTAAAAACAGAAATTTGTCTACTGTTTACGTAATGTGTCAATCAATCAAAAATGGCGGTATATTTAAAAAGATTTGTAAAATTTCAAAATTTTAGATTTCAATCAATATAATTTCGGTTAAAAATACACCAGTATGTTTTGCTTATTAGAATTATTAAATTTAATAGCTTGACTTTCAATTAAAGCTAATTTTAATAATTGAAGATAACTTATTTATTTTTAAAATTTCAATTTCAATTTAAGTATCGAAAATGAGTGGAGGTACCTATATTAATCTTTTGATCTTAAACCCAAATGACTTCAGTGAACAACGAAAACAAAAGAATTGTTCGTGTCGTTCCAGTAATTTTGGAGAGCATAGTATATATATATATATATATATATATATATATATATATATATATAGGATACGATGGATGAATTTTTGTCTAAATGATGCAAAATTTGAAATAACACTGACATCTCAATTTAACACATATATTTACCAAAATTACAAAAAAATATCTTGAAATACTTAAGAGTAAATTCAATAAAATCGCGATTATTTTAATATTATATTTTAATACATTTAGACTAACACCCCCCATATATATATATATATATATATATATATATATATATATATATTTTAATCATATCACCCCAAGCAAGGCGATAACGCCACTGATGCACAGGGGACTACGTAAGAGTAAAAAGAATGGAAAAGAGAAAGCTGGAAACCATAACCTAAACAGGAAACAAGGGATGAGCCTCTTCACCTGTTCAATAGATGTGGGTGGAGTGTGAACCGAGCGATAGTTTAGTCTATCTACTCCAATTGAAAAAAAAAAAAAAATAAAAGAGTGAAAAAGATTGGAAAAGAGAAAGCCGGAAACCACATCCTAAACAGGGAACAAGGGATGAGCCTCTACACCTGTTCAATAGACGTGGGTGGAGTGTGAACCGGGCGATAGTTTAGTCTATCTACTCCAATTGAAAAAAATAAAAGAGTGAAAAGATTGGAAAAGAGAAAGCCGGAAACCACATCCTAAACAGGGAACAAGGGATGAGCCTCTTCACCTGTTCAATAGATGTGGGTGGAGTGTGAACCGGGCGATAGTTTAGTCTATCTACTCCAATTGAAAAAAAAAAATAAAAGAGTGAAAAGATTGGAAAAGAGAAAGCCGGAAACCACATCCTAAACAGGGAACAAGGGATGAGCCTCTACACCTGTTCAATAGACGTGGGTGGAGTGTGAACCGAGCGATAGTTTAGTCTATCTACTCCAATTGAAAAAAAAAAAAGAGTGAAAAGATTGGAAAAGAGAAAGCCGGAAACCACATCCTAAACAGGGAACAAGGGATGAGCCTCTTCACCTGTTCAATAGATGTGGGTGGAGTATGAACCGGGCGATAGTTTAGTCTATCTACTCCAATTGAAAAAAAAATAAAAGAGTGAAAAGATTGGAAAAGAGAAAGCCGGAAACCACATCCTAAACAGGGAACAAGGGATGAGCCTCTACACCTGTTCAATAGACGTGGGTGGAGTGTGAACCGGGCGATAGTTTAGTCTATCTACTCCAATTGAAAATATACATATATATATATATATATATATATATATATATATATATATATATAAATCCACACATACAGTAAAAAATAAAAGATAGTGAAAATCGCTATGGAATAAAATGATGAATAAATAGATAATATAAATAAAAAGAAAAGTTTGGGGGTATATAGTTTAGTCAGGATCTAAGTATTTAAGCAGATATTTATTTCTATGTTTGCATGTGGTCATTAATTCACTTCTTTTGTTTATAAATTAGGGTTATTTAGGTGTTTTAAGATGACAAGTTATTATAAAAGGGATGTTACATCTATTCCCTATTCCAAGGTTTAGTTTTCGTTATGATTTCCCAGGTAATAGCTGGGTTTTTGTTATTCAAATCCTGCACGAACAACAGGCTTTCATCTCAGTCAAAGCTCATAAAGAAAATTATATGAAAAACTTACAAAACCGTCTACTTAGCCCTTCAAAAATTATATCGGTAAAATTAGCAAAAACATCCTGGAAAAGCGTGCAAGTACACGAAAAATGCTTTACGTTTGAACCAGTTGTAACGATACCTTCCCACGCGAGTTGGGTAAATAAATCGCGTCGTGGGCCACAAGTGAAGAAAGAATTGATTCTCCTTAAACTCTGCAGGGGAGGCAGAGTTAGCCTCAGTTCGATTAGGCCAAGGGCTCAGGCAGAAGAAACCAAATTTCTCGTTTGCTTGCTGTTCACGTGCTGTCTAAATGATTAACGCTTGTGCCACTTTCTAGAGCGACGCCACGAAGCGGTTGTCATGTGACCCACGTCACTTACCTCGACCAAAGGGAGCTACGCGCCTTCTGCATCCCAACAATACCAGCTTCTAAACCTGCCTTTGTTCTTTGTTGATATAATAGAAATGTAAGAACATATTTTATACAGGCTACAATATAAACACGAATATGAATGCAATATTAAAAATTACTAAAATACTGAAACAAAAAATATCCAAAAAATTCCTGTGTTAGAATATTGTAAAAGTTCATACGAAAGAATATGTGCTGTAAAAAAAAAAGAAAAAAGAAAACAAATTAAGATATTATTTTCATTTCAGTTTTCAGGACATGGATAACTGAAAATTTTTGGGTGTTAAGTAGTCCTGAAAAAAATATTCTAAAGCTGTTAGCCCTTTGTCCAGATATGACCTATAGTACGTATATGTATCTCAAGCAGGAAAGCATCAATGCCATGGGACTTGATGTCTGCAATTTTTTTTATATATTGGGTTTCTACTGAACGTAGATTTACTACGCCAATAGTAAACAATCATATTGTTTTAAACAAGCAATTGTGTTTGGCAGTTACTGCCTCTACGGCAGCAACTGCCAAGCACAATTGCTTGTTTAAAACAATATGATACAATTCAACCACATCAGCGTTGGGGTCATGGGCATGATGGTAAACTGAATCCGGCAGCAAGGACTCTAATTGGGAGGTTGTGAGGAGCATGGAACCACCTCTTAATTACTGTTGTTCCCAAGTCCTCTTAATTGCTGACTCGGGGTGGTAGCACCTGTTAGGGTCCCAGCTGGGGTCAAAACACTATGAAAATATAAAAATAGGCTTTTATAGGAAAATATACTTTTTTGAAGTATATTATCGAAAATACATTTTTGAAGAAAAATTATTACTATAACACATTTACGAAAGAAAAAAAATATTCTAAAAACATTTTTGAATACAAAATTAGAAGACATTTTCAGTTTTCTAAAATAAAAAAAAAATTCATCAAAATTTGACTAAATCAATCTTCTCACTATAACTGAACGTTAAAACCCTACGTTTTGGGCATTAACTAACCCACAGAGGTTGATATGCCGTTAAACAAAACACAAAAACCGCATGGGACAATACTAATTTAACTTTTAGAAATGGTGTCATAGTAAAATTTTTCACACACTAATTAATGGTTTAATTAAATATTCTGCAATGCAAGAAAATATAACTGAAAAAATAGTATGAGTGAAAACAATACTTGGGAAAGGCACGGTGGATACCTGTAAAAAAATATTTGGATTAATATCAATCAAATTTAAGGAAAGTGAGTAAAACCCAGATATCAGGTGAGGTCATTGCGTATCCTTCTTTGGAATTTATCAAACATCTCTAAATGCATAGCTGTAGGACGAGACCATAAGTGTCAGAAATATTCAAAGCATGGACGAATAGCAGACTTATAAATAAGTACGATAGATTCAGGCGAGAAAAATCATCTAGCACGACAGAGAGAATCAATTTTTCTCGCAGCGGACCTAGCAGTTGATTCAATATAATATTTCCAATTCATGCCAGGAGAATACGCTAACCCGAGAAGGCACAATGAGTCACTCCCTTGGCGGCTGGAAATCAGAAATAATTCTTTCAAACGATAAATAGCGAGCGGTTTAATTTTGGAGGCGTTGAAATTAACAAGTCATTTCTTGCCCCATTTAACAGAAGGATCTATTTTTTAGGTCAGCTTCCAATATGATCTTATCGAAATAATCAGACTTATTCTCGAAACAGGAATAAATAGTTGTGTTATCAGCATAGATCAGTCAGTCAGTTAAGTGCCATACGTGACACACGCTTGGGCAGAAGATTTTCCCGCAGTAGATTGCCATTACTTTCTGCGGTAGACTGGTTGCCGCTAAGGGCTATAGAACCCAACTTGTCCTGTTACTTAATCCATAGCTTGAGAGAAAAGATACGAATTAATACCTTTCCCAAGAGTATTTGTGCGTAAGTGAATGCAATAAATTCAACTGGAATACAACAAATTTAACTGGAATTCGAAATCGGCTCTCCGATTTCTCGTTTCGAGACAATATCCACTGCACCTCAAAGCACATACCGAGTTGAAAACTGATGTTATCAGGAAGGTCGGTGATGAAAATGATGAACAACGTGGATTCAAGGACAAAGGCCTGGGGAACACCCTCATTAATACAATAGCATTTAGAAGATTGGTCACTTAAAAAAATTTCATTTCGCAATTTAATAAGTTAAAAAAATCCGTCCAGAAATAATATATATTAAAATCAAACATACACTAACTGCTGTAATATATATATATATATATATATATGTGTGTGTGTGTGTGTGTGTGTGTGTGTGTGTGTGTGTGTGTGTGTGTAAAAATATACTCAGTTTTAATCCGAGATTATGGACAGTATGGTTAAACAAAATAAAGACAAGAGGAAAACTGTATTTTAAATCGCCTACGCGTTTCGTCCGTGATGGACTTTTTCAAGGCAGAAAGACGAAATGAGCTTTATTCTAAATTAATTTTGTTTATAGATACGTAATTTAGAATAAAGCTCATTTCGTCTTTCTGCCTTGAAAAAGTCCATCACGGACGAAACGCGTAGGCGATTTAAAATACAGTTTTCCTCTTGTCTTTATTTTATTTAACCATATATATATATGTGTGTGTGTGTGTGTGTGTGTGTGTGTGTGTGTGTGTGTGTGCTCTTCACCAGGATTTGAACCTTCGCCCCCTCTGAGCAGAGGAATCGAAATTAGATCCGAGGTGCTTTAATCGATTTAATCACGAAGAACTTTTGCTGATCAAACAAGACTGAATAGTGCATTTAAGCGAAATCTTTCTCGTCATAGATTATATTAGATATTATTATTTAATCCATTGGTAGGAGGAGAAGAGATGAATTCATACCTTTTTTCAATGGTATTTAAGCAGAAGTGAATGTAACAAAATTCGCAACTCGAACACACACACACACACACACACACACACACACACACACACACACACACACACACACACTTGACTGAACGCTAAAATCAATACCAATCGGCGATAGTCTGTTTCCTGATTAAGCAGGATTTTATACGGCTCTCTTCATGTCTGAGTCGGAAAAAAGCTCATTGGATCTCACCACTGTTTCTTCTACAAAAAGGGACGCAGGTTCAAATCTTGCTGGAGAGCGCATCTTTTCTTTAATTCGTCGAATATTCAGGTGTGCATGCAAAAATAAATATACTCTTCAAAAATTGTATTGGAGTGATTTGGGGCCTAATCTAAAATGATTTACACACAACAATAGTCTAAATTAAACAACCGAAAAACAAAAAAAACAAAAAAGAAAATGGCATTACTTTTGTTTTTCCAGTTATGGTTACCGACCAAGCTAAAAACCGAATGGGGGTTACTCATAGAACATGAGTAACCCCCATTATCCAATCATGATTTCCGATCAAGCTAAAAAACTAAATGGCGTTATTTCTGTTTTTGTGATTATGGTTCCCGAATCCCGAATATGCTAAAATCAAAATGGCGTTACTTCTGTTTTTCCAATCATCGTTACCGACCAAGCTAAAAAAAAAGAAATAAAAATAATAAATAAATAAACAAACAAACAAAAAATACAAAAAACAAAAAAACAAAAAAACAAAACAAAAAAACAAAAAAACAATGGCGTTACTTCTGTTTTTCCAATCATGGTTCCCGACCAAGCTAAATAATGAACAAGAACACTTCATCCATAAATAACATCATTAAGAAAAGTCTAGGACGTAAAAAGAGTCCACACACTCAATTGCAGAAAAGGCCACTTTGCATTCGTTCAAACTGAAATCATTAAACTGACAACTGACCTTCAGACTATCGTCCCATCCGCCAGTAACGAAAATATCATTGTTGTCGGGACTGAATTTGAGAGCATAAATTCGATTCATACATCCTTCTTCTCTATGGTGTGAATTCTCGCCACCGTACGTGTACAACAACTGCGAATATAGAGACGAATAAATAATGCGTGTCATAAATACAACAATAACAAAAACTAAACAAGTTACAATCAGGAGTATAAAAATTCACTGGTGAAAACAATTACAGCAGTTATCTTTATATAGACTTGTCGTTTACAGTAGGTCTATTGTTTACCCACTTATGCAATCAGAAAGCGAGGAACCCGGATATTGCAAGTCCTTGTTGCGGGTGTATTAGGTGCAAACTAACAGTTCGGAAAATTTTAGACGCTAAAAAAATTACCTTTTCCATTTTTTTAGAATAATATTAAGAAAGTCCAAGACCAGTCGAGTAAGGAGGGAGGATAATTTAAGTCGCAAAATGAATTACTATTTTTTGATTATGATAATGTTTATTATTCCCAATAGCCACTCAAGGTAGTGGCTCTAATAATTTACGTCTCAAAATGAACTCTCATTTTTTTATTTTTTTCTCAACAATATTCATACGGCCCAAGAAACTAGAGACTTTCTTTATTCGTCTTGTTTTAAATATATTTTATGAGTGTTAGATTTTTCAAGCCGTTTTCCTCACTAATTGGAGTAGATAGATCTATCTCTCGCCCGGTTCACACTCCACCCATATCTATTGAACAGGTTAAGAGGCTCATCCCTTGTTCCCTGTTTAGGATGTGGTTTCCGGTTTTCTCTTTTCCAATCTTCTCACTATGTTTTTTTTTCAATTGGAGTAGATAGATCTATCTATCGCCCGGTTCACACTCCACCCATATCTATTGAACAGGTTAAGAGGCTCATCCCTTGTTCCCTGTTTAGGATGTGGTTTCCGGTTTTCTCTTTTCCACGCTTCTCACTATTTTTTTTTTTTCAATTGGAGTAGATAGATCTATCTCTCGCCCGGTTCACACTCCACCCATATCTATTGAACAGGTTAAGAGGCTCATCCCTTGTTCCCTGTTTAGGATGTGGTTTCCGGTTTTCTCTTTTCCAATCTTCTCACTATGTTTTTTTTTTCAATTGGAGTAGATAGATCTATCTATCGCCCGGTTCACACTCCACCCATATCTATTGAACAGGTTAAGAGGCTCATCCCTTGTTCCCTGTTTAGGATATGGTTTCCAGTTTTCTCTTTTACCAATCTTCTCACTATGTATTTTTTTTTCAATTGGAGTAGATAGATCTATCTCTCGCCCGGTTCACACGCCACTCATGTCTTTTGAACAGGTTAAGAGGCTCATCCCTTTTTCCCTGTTTAGGATGTGGTTTCCGGCTTTATCTTTTCCAATCTTTTCACTATTACGTAGCCCCTGCACATCAGTGGCGTTACCGCCTTGCTCGGGGTGATACGATTAAAAAAAAATGTTTCAGAAATGTTATCTATTTCCGAGTCTAGGTATAAGTGTCCTTTAATTTTTTTATTTTCCTTAAAACTTCCTCGTTGTTCAAATACTTCGTCAACCCGTTATAAAACCACATTTCAGTTGTCACGAGCATCCTCATTATCTGTGACGTAATTGTTCAGCATTCATTACCATATAAGAGGTTTGATATTATACAGCGATCTGTCTTTACTCTTTGTTTTTAACTAAATTTTCCTCTTTCTTAATACTATATTTAGCTTTTAGAATACGTCTTTTATTTTTCTAATATGTTTTCGAATTTCTGCGTCCATAATCTGTCATCAACACTTCCTTCTCAGGTGGTTGAATTTCGGTACGTGCTTGATTCTGACGTCCTTAATTTGTAGCTTGTGTCTTGGGTTGTCCCTTTTGTTGACGACCATATATTCTGTCTCCTTACATTTGATGGTTAAACCTTTCTTCTCGCTTTTCTTTAGCACCTCTTCTAGGAGGTCCTGTAGTTTTCTTTCTGTGCTTGTCATCAGCATAGTGCCATCTGCGTATATTTAATAGGAGTAGATAAGTATGCCTATCGTTCGGTTCACATTACTCCCCGGCCTTTTGAATATGAGTAGATGTTTATCACTTTGGGTTTCCGGTTCCTTCCAAAATATTTTCCCTTCTTTTTCACTCCCAGTAGCTCCTTGAATCTTAATGGTATTATAATAAAAATTATTATTCATAAAACTACATTCGCTATGAACAGGAATTCGATGTGATAATTTTTAATGACACAGTAAAGAGAATTTGGAAAAAAAAATTTAACCAGCTTTGTTTTTGTGCGTAAGCGGTCCTGGTATGACAATAAACTGCATCCTGCAGCAAGGCCTCTGATTGGGAGGTTGTGAGGAGTAAGGAACCACCTCTTAATTGCTGTTGATCCCAAATCCACCCTGACCCAGATGGCAGCACTTGATAGGGTCCCAGCTATAGGCAAATAGTTTATCCCAAAACTGGAATCAAAACACTATGAAAGTATAAAAATAAACTTTTATAGAAAAATATACATTTTTGAATGAAAAATATTACCAGCAATACATTTTTGAAGAAAAAAAATTGTCATAATACATTTTTGAATACAAAAGTAAAAGACATCTTCAATTTTCTAAAATAATAATAATAATAATAATAATAATAATAATAATAATAATAATAATAATAAATTTTTTATGAAAATCTGATTAAATCAACCTTCTCTCTATAACCGAAAATTTAAAAAAATTACCTTGGGATCCCACGTTTTTGGCATTAAATAACCCACAGAGGTGTTGATATGCCGATAAACAAGACTCAAGCTGAAACTCAAACCCAAGACGTTAAGAGAGGGCTTTTTTTTTGTTTTGTTTTTATTAATTTTTATTTTTTCCAAATGGCAAAGCAGGGTTTAGGAGAAATATCAAGAAATATTAATAACTACAAGAACTTCTACGGCACATAAAAGAAGAAAGAAGAAGGTGTAGATCCTAGCATCTTAGTGGCATTATCCCCTTGCTCATTTGTTACAGGAAACTCTCTTCTCTTTGGATTCTGTTTACAATGAAATAATTAATATTTTTTTTTTTAAGGAGCTCGTTTTCACGATTGTTTCACGGGACACGAGGATAAGCGAAAGGGGATGTTGTTATTTCAAATGAGTCTAGCGACCAACCATGGACAAATATCCTTGTTATTTTTTCATTAAGAAAAAAACGTTTGATAATCCTGCGAAAAACCCTCAACAAGATTAGTATTGATCGACCCTCCTCCGCTAACAATGAGGAGTGTAATCAATATATTTGTGTATAAAACACATGACCAAATCAGGACAATACTGAGAAAAGGGGAAGTGACCTGTGAGAGTTTTATATATATATATATATATATATATATATATATATATATATATATACTCTCACAGGTCACTTTCCCTTTTAATACCACGCCTTCTGTCCTCTGTTAAATACATAAGAAAAAAAAATAAAATAGAGAGATCTTATTCGTTTGTGTATATATATATATAAAATACATAAGAAAAAAATAAAATAGAGAGATCTTATTCGTTTGTGTGTGTGTGTGTGTGTGTATATATATATATATATATATATATATATATAAACGAATAAGATCTCTCTATTTTATTTTTTCTTATGTATTTAAGCTTCTGGAAGGCAACTTTCGCTATCCCAATACGTCATCGGTTTCCAATACCACGCCTTCTGTCCTCTGTTAAATACATAAGAAAAAATAAAATAGAGAGATCTTATTCGTTTGTATATATATATATATATATGTATACAAACGAATAAGATCTCTCTATTTTACACACACACACACACACACACACACACACACACACACACACACATATATATATATATATATATATACAAACAAATAAAATCTCTCTATTTTATATATATATACAAACGAATAAGATCTCTCTATTTTATTTTTTCTTATGTATTTAACAGAGAACAGAAGACGTAGTATTGGAAAGATGTCTTCCAAAAGCTTAGCAAGGTATTAAGAAATAGAGAAACCTCATTTCTAACGAAGTTTTTCTACCTGAAAAGATCGATGTGGTCGAAACCTGTGTAGCAAGTAAGTGGTGTGTGTTTTGTTCTATCACACACGCGCACGCACACATACACACACATACATATATACATATATATATATTAATCACTTCACTCGAAGCGAGATGGGACCACCACTAATGCGGAGGAAGTTATAGTGAGAGAAAATACTGGGTACAGGGCGTATTGAGGAAAGGATAAAAGATGAACGGGATTCAAGAAGATAGAAGACGGCAATTAACGTTGCATTCAAATCTTGAGAGATTGTAGCTATCAGGAAAGCAAGTAAAAGGAAGAGAGTTCCACAAGCGGAAAGTGTGAGAAAAGAAACTGTTCGAGTAGAAGTAGAGATTACATTTAACTATTTCATCTGTAGATGCCAATCTAGTAGCCCGCTTAAATTCACGTGGTCGGGGCACCAGCGAAAAAGCTCGTCAGAACAGTTGCCCTGGAAATAACTGTAGAAAAGACAGAGGGAAGTCACATCACATCGTTGAGAAAGTGACAGAAGCCGAGATGCCAAGTCAAGATCGATTACATTGCATATAAATTAAATTCGGGGAAAAGATTTATGTACGATTAGATTCGATAGCGGCTCTCTCAATAATTTTCCGTTCAAGTTATTTTCTCTTTTAATAAGTGTGGATCGAAGATGTCGCTTAAATTATTTCTATAAATGAGTACTGCATTTAATAAATTGTTGCGTATAAGATTCTTTTCTTGTTCATAATGCGTATGTGTGTGTGCGTATTTGTCGGGAAACAACTTACCTGCATAGTTCGGGAGTCATACAATCGAACAGCCAGGTCGGTCCCTCCTGTGGCAAAAGTTTGACCGTCCAGGCAAAAATCCATAATATTAATTTCGTTAGTTGGTTCTGAAAAGGTAGAAAACAAATCATCAGATAGAACAGTAATGCTAGAAACTGTCTTCTTGTCGTGGTCTTTTATCAGTGGAAGACTAAGTTTAAGACTGACACGAAAAAGAACGGAGATAACTATTTATTTAGACTGTTTTAATCTTAGCGGATGTGCGTTGTGGTGCAGTGGATATCGACACGGAACGACAAATTGGGAAACCGAGTTCGAATTCCAGTTGAATTCCTGCAATTCACTAAAGCACAAATACCCTTGGGCAAGGTATTAATCCGTCTCTACCCTCCAGTTATGGGTTAAATAATAGAACAGATTGGGTTCTATAGCCTTGGTCGGCAACCAGTCTACCACAGAAAGCAATGGCAACCTACTGCAAGATAATCTTCTGCCCAGTCAGTCATGTCTCTTTCGAGACATGATCGCCCAAAGCGTGTATCAGGTATGGCACTTAACTGGCTGACTTTTTAATTTTAGTGACATTACAAAGATAGAAAGGGATTTGTCTTTTCAACGGATCTGTTCAACTTGTACAGCGAGAATATTTTGAGGACCCTAGAAGTTATGCCTGGATTTGTCATCGGATGCCACAATTTAAATAACCTAAGGTACGCAGATGATACAGTGCTGATAGCAGACACGGAAAGGAAACTACAAGACCTCCTACAGAAGGTAGCTGAAGAGAGTGATAAGAAAGGACTACAAATAAACTGCAAGAAAACTGAATGCCTGGTCATCAGTAAAAAGGGCAGCCCAATATGCCAAATACATGTCGGAGATACTAGAATCAAGCAGGTACAAAAATTTAAATAACTGGGAAGTGTTATAACAGAAGATGGAAAGTGCGACACAGAGATCCGAAGGTGAATTGGCATGGCGAAGGAAGCATTCCAGAAGTTGAGTAAAGTATTAAGAAACAGGAAAATTTCTCTAGAAACAAAGAAGAGAGTTCTGGATTGCTATGTGATGTCAGTTCTTCAATATGGCAGTGAATGCTGGACAATATCATCAAAGATAAAGGAAAAACTTGAAGCAACTGAAATGTGGTTCTCCAGAAAAATGCTGCGAATATCATGGATCAAGCATGTCAGGAATGATGAGGTCTTAGAAATGATGGAAACAAAAAGGACGTTAATACTGAGCATCAGAAAGTGACAGCTGAAGTTCCTGGGACATGCAATGAGGAAGGAAGGCTTGGAGAACCTGATACTAAAAGGCCAGATACAGGGAAAAAGAGACAGAGGAAAGCAACGGATAACATTTGAAAGATCTGATCAGGTGAATGATGGAACGAGGGTTGCATGGTGTAACAGGAGAAGGTGTGCTAAGAGCCACCAGGGATAGGGAGACGTGGAAAGCCATAGGAATAACGATCAAGTAGAAATGATGTATGCTTCTTCATAAAGAATTATCGATTTGAGTTCAGCATATACATTTGCACGGAAATAAGGATGTTTTGAAAAGATTTGAAGGGGTAAAGGCCTTCGGGGAACAAATCAAAAATTTACCTTTAATCTCTTAAAAAATAACTATGTATATTGCGACATCCTATTTTTTGCGTAAAAATATAACTGATCATAAAAAAACAAACTCGCACTATACGCGATTATATACGTTACTTTTAAAATACAATGGGTAACTTGGTCTACTAGAGTCAATTAAAGCGATAGGAGCGCCGGCTTTAAAATATAGCCCAACTGGTTACTTGTTAGCTCCATCTAGGCGTACTGGTTTTAAGTCTGATCAAGTCTCTTGTAGCAGACGAGACAAAAAGCTAAGAAGCAATAACACTGATTTAATGTAAACATTATTGTAGAATGCAAACATAACAGAGAAAAAGGAATTTAGAAATACTTCGTCATATTTCTTTTGAACGAATTCGAAGCAATTACTTCAAAGTAACTGACCTTTCACCACTTCGAGCACGACACCTTCGTCAGTGTCGCACGTCAACACTAGTCCGTCTGCTGTAGTAGCTAAAAAAGTGCTTTCATTGTCTGGGTGAAATCTCATGCACATCACAGCTTCTCGTCCGAAGCGGGAATCTCGTAAATCGTGCAACAAATCACCAGTTTCTGTCGAAAAAAGCTGTTGATGAAATCAAACGAAAAAGAAAATGTTATTTCCTTTTGTGACAATGATGCTAAAATATGATAATCATTCAATACTGAAAACAAAAAAGACGTACTCAAAGCTTGAAAAAAAAGCAGGTCTTCAAAAAAGGAAATATATAATATTTAAGGTGTTATATATATATATATATATATATATATATATATATATATATATATATGCGGATGACTTTACGCTCTCACACCCCGATTGAGCACTATGGAGGAATGGTAGACTTTGAAAAAACAGTAGCTACTCAGGCATCTATGCATCGTTCATTCAGTAATGAATTTGAACACTCTCAGCTACTGGCGTGTGTATACATTGTATATAACACGCTAAAGTCAGCCTTCCTCTACCGAGCGCTCATAGCTCAGAGGTAGAATCTCCGAGTGACGCTAATTCGTTCGGGATTCAATCCTGGCTAGAATCAATCGGATGTCTAACCGTACTAATGAGCTGTGATACAGCGAAAGAGATCTGTCTGTGGATGACTATATATATATATATATATATAGATGTATCAAGAATATTTTTTCAAGTTTTGGTGTCTGATTCCTCACACCAAATAAAGACAAAAGTTCACATAAACATATGTCCACGGATCCTTCATTTTTTACTTAAGATTAAAGTGCACGGTAGACGCTGTTAAATGTACTTTTGCAAATATTAAGAGTGGGTTCCTGGCACCAAAACAAAGCAAAATGTCCATTTAAATATATGTCTAAACGGCCAACGTTGTACTTCAACACATAAAATCATAACAAATACTCAAAATATTCACCGTTTGCTTCTACAAACACATGCATCCGTCGAATCATTGGCTAAAAGACCCTTTCAAATACTCGCAAACTGTTTTTGCAGCCTCCCAAGACACGTTGATGGAACGTCTACATTATTAATTTCTGGTTAATCACTTAAGTTGGCCCCACAGATAAAAATCAAAAGTATTGGGGTCTGGGTTACGTGCAAACCATGGAACCGGTTCTCGGCTACCTTTCATGGTAGATGTAAGCCAGTGCATCACGAACAATGTGACTAAAATGTGCTGAAGCCCCATCAAGTATGAAACACATTCGTCTTCGTATTAGCAGGGATACATCCTCTAGCACGTCTGGAAGTGTGTTCGAAATAAAGTCTTTGTAGGCAGCTCCTGTAAGACGTGCTGGGGGAAAATGTGAACCTACCAGCCAGCCAGCCAGACACACACACACACACACACACACACACACACACACACACACACACACACACACACACACACACACACACATTACTTAAACGTTATTTTTTTAAATTCGCGAGTACTTCTATTTGAGTAACGATCTGATTATTTATTAAACAGTTTATTTATTTACGTCTACCAGCTTAATATTCACGAAATCTTAGAGAAAATACGGTAGGATTCGAACCTGCGTTCCTCTAGGAGAAACCGTCATAGATCCGACATACTTTGACACCTTCGGCCACAGAGTGCGTCGACAACAACGCAAAGTCGAATAGTGCTTTAAAATACAGATTTTTTCTGACTCTTGAAATGAACATATCTGCTCAGTTCAGTATCCAAACGTGAACAAAGCAATTCATAAAGAAAGGGATGAATTTTTTCTATTCATTAATCAGAAATTTTTATCACATAAACGTTATTTTTAGTGAATACCCGTATTTGAGTAGACGCCCTGTTTATTTATTAAACAGCATATTTATTTATTTAGTTTCGTCTACCGGCCTGAATATTTGATAAATCTTATTAGAGAAAAATATAGCATTACTTAAAACTGTATGATAAAAATAAAGAAGAAGTTTCTACAGTGTATCATTTATCGCGTATTTCATAGTTTATCCCAGTGATAGATTATAAATTTAAAAAGCGAAATATGCGCCATTGCTTAGCACGTGGATTCTGAAAGAGTAGTATTGCTACAGAGGCACATGAAAACATTTGTACGGTGTATATGAATGCACGTTGTAGTTATCGGTTCGGAATGAGAAATCGGAGAACCGAGTTCGAATTCCAGTTGGATTCGTTGCACTTACGTGCAAATACACTTGGGAAAAGTATTAATTCATCTTCTTCCTCTAGCTATTGGTTGAATAGCAGGACAGATTGGATTCTTTAGCCTTGGTTGGCAACCAGTCTAGCGCAGAAAGAAGTGGCAACTGTCTAGTCAGTCATACACAAAAGAGACATCATCAGTCAAGCGTGTATTACGTATGGCACTTAACTAGGTACCTCTGCAAAATCGCTGAAAAAACAGCATAATATGAAGGGAAAAGGCCCCAAACTAAGCAAAAACAAAGTTTTATCGGCAAAATGTTTATATTATCATTAAGAAGATAGATCAAAGAATTTTGTAATTATTTTTTAAATTTTAAAATTTTTGTACAAAGTCTTTTTTTCTCTTACGTCAGTGCGAGACCTAAATTGCCGCAACGTTTATTAAGTAAAAAAAAAAAGTAATATTGCACAGTGCACTTTTTGACCGTGAAAGACACATTAATTTGGAAATTTTTGCAAAAATCAAATAATGGTCGGATTTTGATGAAAATTTCAGAACTTATTCCTAAAAATATTCCTAAAAATATTTGTTTTTTATATATGTTACCCCCCACTAATTAATTTCCAGAAATGCTTAAAAATTCTACTTTGGGCAACAACAAGCCTAATATCATTAAATTCAGGAGTCATTGGGGAATGCTAATCAACAGTTATTTTTCTTTCCAATAGAGCCCATTTTCTAAAAAATAGGTCCGAATTTCGAAAAATGCAATAACTATGCTAATTTTTATGTGGATAAACTTCTGATTGCTTTTATAAACAATATAAATTAAGCGTATCATAGTCTGAAAAGAAAAAAATTCAATGAATAATTAATTTTTACAAGAATTATTTTCATTTTTTTAAATTTTTTAATTATATATAAAAATTATATATAAAAAGTTTCAAAATTATTGTTAAATTTCTTCCTCAATGAGGTCGGCTAGGGTATGTAATTAATGCATGAAGACTACAATTACTAATCGAAAATTTAAAAGCTTAATACAAATGATTGAGCTAATGGATTTTTAAAATAATTAAAACCTTTTAATTGTGTGCATTTTGATTGCCCGTATTTTTATTTTTACGGGTGGCCGTATGTGATATTTATCGTTAAAAGGTCACATGATTCAAGAGTTGTTTTCCCTTACATAAAAAATTACATTCATATATTTTTGTCGCCTTCGGCCTCCCTACTTTAGCCCTGTTAACAACTTCCGGTTGTCATTATGCCTATCAACACTTGAGATAAGCAGTCATTCTCGGATTACCGTAACTGATAAGAACTTATAGGGAATATTTCAGAGAGTAAGCAAGTACATCGTTTGAAATCAGATAAAGGTAAGTTTTAATTTAAAAAAATGACTTCAATAACGTGTCAGCGACGTATATTTTATTTTTGCCAGATTTTTAAAACAGGAATGTGGCTACTGTTTAAAAATGTGTCGATCAATCAAAAAAATGGCGGTACTTTTAACTTTTTTTTTTAATCTGAAAAATTTTAAATTCCAATCAATATAATTTCGCTTTAAAATACGCCAGTGTATTTTGTTGACTGGAATTACTAAATTTAATCCCTTGACTTTCAATTAAAGTTAATTTTAAAACTAAAATATAACTTATTTAATTTCGAAATTTCATTTTAAAATCAGGTATCGAAAATTTATACTGAAAAGTAGAGGTACCTACACTTAACCAACACACTGACTGATACGGATGCAGTGAAGGCTCGTTCATGTCAGTTGTGGTTTAAAAATAGCGATTCTAACATATTTGAAAGACGATCGCGTCTCGATGAAGAACTTTATAAAGTAGGTACCTCCACTTTTTCGGCAGAAATTTACGATAACTAAGTTTAGATCGAACTTTGACGGAGTGTTAAATGGCGAGGCATTGACGTAATTTTTTCATAATAATGGCTGTTGTAGTCAACCATACATAAAAATAAGGAACGTATTAAGTAACGTATTAAGTAAACAAAAAATATTTTAAAAATAATTGCGCACCTCAAGGTTTAATAATCTTTGCAATTTTGGACTCGTAAATTTCGTTTCTACTTAATTATTATATAACCTTCAGGGAACAAACAAATACAGAAATTTACACGATTTTAAACTATTATAAATTATTATAATTAAAATGTAAAAAACTTGAAAAAATTCTGGCAAAAATTCATTATTCATCAAAAAAATTTAATTTCTTCAGACAATAATGTTCTCAATTTTAATTATTTACAAAAGCAATTAAGCAATGTCATAGTTTCATTGAATTTGTTATTTTTCAATTCAGAACAAATTTTCTGGCTTTAAATAACTTGCAAAGGATTAACAAATGGTAAAAAACAAAAAAAAACAAAAAAAAAAATCAATATGATCCAACTGCTTCTTTTTCGTAAATCATACTTCATATAATTTGAATTACTGATATTTAAACGTCAAAATAAAATAAACGAGTTATTCCCCTTTGGTACAAAATTATAATTTTCAACTTACCTGGATGCCACCATATTTGTAACCAACAGCCAACGATTTGCCGTCAAATGAGAATTGAAGACTGTAGATGCCACCATCGTCATGGGGAAAAGGAATTTCTTTAAATACTTCAACTTCTGTAAATTCCGGTTGCTTTTCTAAAATAAACAAATTCAATTAATTAGACAACCAAAAACAAAAACAAATAATTAAATGTCCTAAATCAGGTTTTACACGTAGTTAGACAGGACAGAACCGCGCTGTCCGGAAAGGACACGCTACATAAATGGTGGAAGGTTAAGTGGGTGTAAAATTTTGACTTATCGAAATATTTAAGACGTCCGTAAAAAAAAAAAAAAAAAATACAAAAGCAGATCAAGTGCAAATACAAAATGAAATATTCAAGAATAAGGAGGGGAATTTTACAATTATTGATCAAGTTCCTTCTTTTCAAAAGAAAGTTTTCGTGCGACCAGAAATCGACTAGACTAAAAACGATTTCTTAATGATTCTAACCACTTCATTTGGGCACTAGTACAATTGCATACCGGACAATTGCATACCAGAAAAATTGCGTCCTGAGACATTTGCGTGCCGGACATATGCGTTTCGGGACCGTTGCATACCGGACAATTGCATACCAGAAAATTTGCGTCCTGAGACATTTGCGTGCCGGATATTTGCGTTTCGGGACCGTTGCATACCGGACAATTGCATACCAGAAAATTTGCGTCCTGAGACATTTGCGTGCCGGACATTTGCGTTTCGGGACCGTTGCATACCGGACAATTGCATACCAGAAAATTTGCGTCCTGAGACATTTGCGTGCCGGACATATGCGTTTCGGGACCGTTGCATACCGGACAATTGCATACCAGAAAATTTGCGTCCTGAGACATTTGCGTGCCGGATATTTGCGTTTCGGGACCGTTGCATACCGGACAATTGCATACCAGAAAATTTGCGTCCTGAGACATTTGCGTGCCGGACATTTGCGTTTCGGGACCGTTGCATACCAGAAAATTTGCGTCCTGAGACATTTGCGTGTTTTCAGAAGTATACTTATCTAATAGCGCAATGATTCTCTTATTTGCAGTTTTATTTTTGATAACAGAATTATGTTGACTATCTTTTTGCTTTTCAGAATAATTAAAAGATGGTTTGTCATTAGCAACTCTTAAGAGAATATGATACCTTCAAAAAATTACCAGAGGTACGCAATTATCCAGGGACGCATTTGTCTAGTGACGCAAATGTCCTGGTGCGCAATTGTCTGGGACGCAACCCTCCAGTGCGCAACTGTCTGTCCACTCTTCATGCACTATCTCTTTCATGCATATATGGATCTGTGCTGGTGAACACAAAGAAAGATAAACACCAAATGACAAAAAATAGTTATTGAGTCGGTGGATTGTGCATTCTTCTGGTTAATAAATAAATGTCTTGAAAATAAATATCTAACATTTTTCAACCAAATGGTCACGTTCCCATCAACAATAAAAAAATCATGCTTCGTGATTCCTTTGAAGTTTCTCGAGGGACAAACCAGTAAGGAGATGCAGACGACAACAAATTGCAACAGTTCATGACACTATGGCTTAACAGAAAATTACCTTATTCATTCAGCCGTCTTTCCTCACAAAGCTATGTGGCACTTACACTCCCCTCCTCACATATTAAATAGTCTCTTCTTTTTTACACATTCAGGCGAAGAAATCACATTTTTTCTGATTTTAACAAACATTTACTAACAAGGTCTGTAAGAACTTTAATACAAATAAACGCTTTAGAAAAGTGTCGTAAGAAAACACGAAAATAACATTGTCTTATATTTTAATATGTAAACATCATTTTCCCAATCTTATTTGTTGTGAGTTGATTCAACTGCGCAAAGGACCTAGTATTATTAAACATAAAATTAGGCGTGAATATTTAACAGAAATATGTTCCGCATTATATATGTGTGGATATCGGCTCGGAAAGAGAAATCGGAAAGCCGCGTTCGAATTCCAGTTAAATTCATTACATTTCCTTACGCGCAAAAGAAACGTATTAATCCGTCTCTTTCCACCAGCTAAAAAAAAAAAAATAAAAATAAAAATAAAAGAACAGACTGGGTTCTCTAGCCTTAGTTGGTAATCAGTCTACCACAGAAAATAATGGCAACCTACTGCGGGAAAATCTTTAGCCCAGTCATTCATGTCTCTTTCGATACATGATTGCCCAAGCGTGTATCACATATGGCACGTAACTGACTGACTGATTATTTGAAAGAATATTAATCGAAGAGTATAAAACTTTGATAATTTAACTATAAATTCTAAGAGCCGAAACATTGGAGATTAATTTGATGTAAGTTTTAGATGATTATGTAACAATTATGAAATGAAAATGTAGTGAAAACGTTCAATCTATAATGAAACAATAATATGATTCAGTTAAACAAGTAATAATCGTGAAAATGTTTAATTTTAAAATAATAATAATAATAAAAATGATTAATCTAAATTGTACCAATAATATGAGGTGTAACTAGTAATAAAATAAAAATCGTGGAAATCTTTACTGTAAAAAGTAATAATAATATGAAGGATTAAAACTAGTGATAAAATATATTAAAATATATTTTCCTCCTGCAACCCGCATGGAGAGATTGACAATAGCGAGGCAACGTCTGTTCAGTTCATTCTCTTTAATACCACTTATTAAACTTTACTACCAGTTATGAAAGCTCTTTCTACGTGTTTTCTCTTTAACAGTGCCTTAGTATTTCATTTTTTGCAATAATTATGTCGCCAAGTAGTGAAGAACGCGTGTGCACACACACACACACACACACATATATATATCACACACACACACGTATATACACACACACATATATATAGACACACACACATATATACACACACATATATATATAGACACACACACATATATATATACACACACATATACACACACATATACACACATACACACACATATATATATATACACACAGACATATATATATATACATACACACAGACATATATATACACACAGACATATATATATATATACACATAGACATATATATATATATACACATAGACATATATATATATATACACACAGACATATATATATACACACACAGACATATATACGCACACACACACACACAGACATATATATATATATATATATATATATATATATATAATCACAAGTTTATTCGCTTGAAGAAAGTCAATTTTAGACTCGAAACACGTGTAGCGACACAAATACCATCTATAGACACTTAATATATCATACAAAAAGCAAGTAATATTGATAATAATAACAACAATAAATCTACAATTTAAACAAAACGTTCACGGCTTCTCGCACTTTTTCTTATATATATATATATACTAGCAGTATAGCCCGGCGTTGCTCGGGTGTAATGAAAGCTTTAAAACTAATCCATGGTCCTGGAACTCAGACTCTTTGGACATTGGCACGAAAGACTAAAATGCAATAGTTGTTTCCAGTTAAAGCGAAACCTAGACTGAAAGAAAAATGAATGGATGTAAGTCAAATTTTGATTTCATGGTATCGATATCAAATAAGTTTTTTCGTCGTAAACTGAATTTTGAAGGCTAAATAAGTCCTCTGAGTAAATGGTATCATGGCTGAGACTAAGAACTACAATTATACCTACTTAGAGCCAAACCCGAAGCAAAAACTAAAATAAAAGGGCTGGAAAAAATACAGACATACAGGCAGATAAACAGACACACACACAAATATTTTGTCTTTTATATATATATATATTATCGATTTTCTGCACTATTGTAAAAACTGCAACCTTGAAACTTTTGAATATCGTTTCTTATGTCTTTGTCTATGAGTGTATCAAATTTGAGTAAAATCGGACCACACTTTTTATAACCCGATTTTTTCGATTATCGATTTTCGAGATTTATCGGGGGTACCTCGACACAAAACCTAACTAAGAACACTTGCAGACGCTTATAGTACAACTGTGTCAATTTTCAAGAAAATCGGAGTCTATAGGTAACGGAGACACACACACACACACACACACACACACACACACACACACACACGCACACAGAGACAAAGTTCGATTTATAAATAAGTTTATATATATATATATATATATATATATATATATATATATATATATATATCCCTACTGTTAAGCTTAGGGTTTAGGGTTTATTCTTATGTTTTAATATAAGATACTCAATAGTAGGTACATCAATATATATGTTACTGTCATTTTAGATAGCATATCGATAATGAAAATATTTAACATAAAAAACTGACAATAATAAATGATGGAATAAAACTAGTAATTATACAATGATAGTGAAAATATATTATATATAATGAAACAATAATATGATGCAGTAAAATAAGTAATAAATTTATGATAGTGAAATGTCTAATTTCAAAAGTAACAAAAAAATGATGGAGTAAAACTAGTAATAAAAATAATCGTAAAAATGTATAATCAACAAGTTACAATATGATGATGGCGGAAAAGTAGGAATGAAACAAAAATGGTGGAAATGTACAATCTAAAAAAAATAGCAATAATATGATGAAGTAAAACTATAAATGAAATAAGAGTAGTGATACTATTTAATCTAAGAGTAGCCAAAATATGATGGGGTATAACTTAATACTATTTATCGTGAAATCTTTAAGTAAAAAAGTAACAAAAGTAAGACAGCGTAAAATGAGTAATTTTTTCTTTTTTTTAATCATATCACCCCGAGCAAGGCGGTAACTCCACTGATGTGCAGGGGGCTACATAGGAGTGAGAAAAATGGAAAAGAGAAAAAACCGGAAACCGCATCCTAAACAGGGAACAAGGGATGAGCCTCTTCACCTGTTCAATAGATGAGGGTGGAGTGTGAACCGGTGGATAGTTTAGTCTATCTACTCCAATTGGAAAAAAAAGTGAGAAGATTGAAAAGAGAAAACCGGAAACCGCATCCTAAACAGGGAACAAGGGATGAGCCTCTTAACCTGTTCAATAGACGAGGGTGGAGTGTGAACCGGGTGATAGTTTAGTCTATCTACTTCAATTGGAAAAAAAAAGTGAGAAGATTGAAAAGAGAAAACCGGAAACCGCATCCTAAACAGGAAACAAGGGATGAGCCTCTTCACCTGTCCAATAATACAATAATAATAATGATTAATCTAATATTATGATGGAACGTAACTTAATAAAACGATAATCGTGAAATGAATAATAAAAAAGTAACAAAAATAAGACTGAGTGAAAATAGTAATAGAATAATAATAATAAAAATGATTAATCTAAAATCTAACAATAATATGACGAAGTGTAACTACTAATAAAATAAGAATCATGGAAATCTTTACTTTAAAAAGTAGCAATAATATGAAGGATTAAAACTAGTAATACAACGATGATCTTGAAAATGTTGAATATAAATGTAACAATAATATGAGGGAAGGATTTTTTTAATCATTTCACCCCAAGCAAAGCATTCCACAGCTACTATTGCGCAGGGGGTTACGTAAGGAAAACTGATGAGAAAGAGTGGTTAGTTATAGGAAATGTCGGAAGGAGAGTGGTAGACGGCTGATGATACCTAGGATGGGGGTTGGGTAGATAGGTAGAGTGTTTGAGGGAATGGATGCGAGTTAGTGTGATAGATGACTATTGACCTTACATTTAAATTCCTGGAAATTGTAGCTGTCGGAATTCCCTTCCAAATACTTGCTTGTATTTGGAAGGGAATTCCACAGGGGGGAAGTGCAAGAAAAGAAGCTGTTAGAGTAGAAATTGCGGTTACATTTTATCTGTTTCACTGTAAAAGGGTGGGACCTAATTGCTAATCTAGTATCTCTTGCAAATTCATACCTAGGGGGCATCAGTGATTTAAGTTCATCGGAGCAGCAGCCGTGAAAGTATTTATGGAAGAGGCACAGGGAAGCCACGTCACGCCGGTAAGAGAGTGACTGTAGCCGGCTGACAAGTCGGCATCGATCACATTACAGATTCTCCGTTTTATTTTGTCAAGGACCCCGAGGAGAATAGCAGGAGCACCCGACTAGATGTGGCAGCAGTATTCAATATACGGGCGGATAGTAAATTTATAGATGTGTAGGATGGACTCAGGCGGGAAAAACTTCCGGGCCCTGCACAGAAAACCGACTTTCATAGCAGCGGATTTAGCAATGGATTCGATATAGTCATTCCACTTGAGGTTCGCTGAGAGTGTGAGGCCAAGCAGGCGTAGTGTTTTACTCTCAGAAAGGCAGGCCTAGGAGCGATTGTCTATGATGGTTATTTAATAGCAGCTTTGTTTTAGAAGCATTAAAATTTACGAGCCATTTCTTTCCCCAGTTCACCACGGATTGGAGGTCCTTCTCAAGCTCGGCAGCGAGGTTCGCTTTATCGCCCACACCGGATTTTGATCGAGGTGAGAGTAAACTGTGGTGTCATCGGCGTACCTGCCTACTTGGGATCTTATAGCATCAGGGATATCGTTAATGTACATCAGAAAGAGCGTAGAACCTAGGATAATGTCTTGAGGGACACCCGCGTTCGTATGGTAGTTTTGGGAAATCTCATCTTAAAACAAACAATTATGTGGTGGTGTAAATAAGTAACAAAACAATAATCGTGCAAATGTTTAATAAAAAATTAGCAATAATAAGTTTGTGTAAAACTAGTAATGAAATAAAAATAGTGAAAATGATTAATATAAAAAGTAACACTCATAAAATGGAGTAAAATTAGTAATAAAATAAAAATTGTGAAAATGATTAATATAGAAAGTAACACTCATAAAATGGAGTAAAATTAGTAATAAAATAATAATAATAAAAATGACTAATATAAAAAGTAACACTCATAAAATGGAGTAAAATTAGTAATAAAATAATAATAATAAAAATGAGTAATATAAAAAGTAACACTCATAAAATGGAGTAAAATTAGTAATAAAATAATAATAATAAAAATGACTAATATAAAATGTAACACTCATAAAATGGAGTAAAATTAGTAATAAAATAATAATAATAAAAATGATTAATATAAAAAGTAACACTCACAAAATGGAGTAAAATTAGTAATAAAATAATAATAATAAAAATGACTAATATAAAAAGTAACACTCATAAAATGGAGTAAAATTAGTAATACAATAATAATAATAAAAATGCGTAATATAAAAAGTAACACTCATAAAATGGAGTAAAATTAGTAATAAAATAATAATAATAAAAATGACTAATATAAAATGTAACACTCATAAAATGGAGTAAAATTAGTAATAAAATAATAATAAAAATGAGTAATATAAAAAGTAACACTCATAAAATGGAGTAAAATTAGTAATAAAATAAAAATCGTGAAAATGATTAATATAGAAAGTAACACTCATAAAATGGAGTAAAATTAGTAATAAAATAATAATAATAAAAATGAGTAATATAAAAAGTAACACTCATAAAATGGAGTAAAATTAGTAATAAAATAATAATAATAAAAATGACTAATATAAAAAGTAACACTCATAAGATGGAGTAAAATTAGTAATAAAATAATAATAATAAAAATGATTAATATAAAAAGTAACACTCATAAAATGGAGTAAAATTAGTAATAAAATAAAAATTGTGAAAATGATTAATATAGAAAGTAACACTCATAAAATGGAGTAAAATTAGTAATAAAATAATAATAAAAATGAGTAATATAAAAAGTAAGACTCATAAAATGGAGTAAAATTAGTAATAAAATAATAATAATAAAAATGAGTAATATAAAAAGTAACACTCATAAAATGGAGTAAAATTAGTAATAAAATAATAATAATAAAAATGACTAATATAAAATGTAACACTCATAAAATGGAGTAAAATTAGTAATAAAATAAAAATTGTGAAAATGATTAATATAGAAAGTAACACTCATAAAATGGAGTAAAATTAGTAATAAAATAATAATAAAAATGAGTAATATAAAAAGTAAGACTCATAAAATGGAGTAAAATTAGTAATAAAATAATAATAATAAAAATGTGTAATATAAAAAGTAACACTCATAAAATGGAGTAAAATTAGTAATAAAATAATAATAATAAAAATGACTAATATAAAATGTAACACTCATAAAATGGAGTAAAATTAGTAATAAAATAATAATAAAAATGACTAATATAAAAAGTAACACTCATAAAATGGAGTAAAATTAGTAATAAAATAAAAATTGTGAAAATGATTAATATAGAAAGTAACACTCATAAAATGGAGTAAAATTAGTAATAAAATAATAATAATAAAAATGAGTAATATAAAAAGTAACACTCATAAAATGGAGTAAAATTAGTAATAAAATAATAATAATAAAAATGACTAATATAAAAAGCAACACTCATAAAATGGAGTAAAATTAGTAATAAAATAATAATAATAAAAATGATTAATATAAAAAGTAACACTCATAAAATGGAGTAAAATTAGTAATAAAATAAAAATTGTGAAAATGATTAATATAGAAAGTAACACTCATAAAATGGAGTAAAATTAGTAATAAAATAATAATAAAAATGAGTAATATAAAAAGTAAGACTCATAAAATGGAGTAAAATTAGTAATAAAATAATAATAATAAAAATGAGTAATATAAAAAGTAACACTCATAAAATGGAGTAAAATTAGTAATAAAATAATAATAATAAAAATGAGTAATATAAAAAGTAAGACTCATAAAATGGAGTAAAATTAGTAATAAAATAATAATAATAAAAATGAGTAATATAAAAAGTAAGACTCATAAAATGGAGTAAAATTAGTAATAAAATAATAATAATAAAAATGATTAATATAAAAATTAATACTCATAATATGGAGTAAAATTAGTAATAAAATAATAATAATAAAAATGACTAATATAAAATGTAACACTCATAAAATGGAGTAAAATTAGTAATAAAATAATAATAAAAATGACTAATATAAAAAGTAACACTCATAAAATGGAGTAAAATTAGTAATAAAATAAAAATTGTGAAAATGATTAATATAGAAAGTAACACTCATAAAATGGAGTAAAATTAGTAATAAAATAATAATAATAAAAATGAGTAATATAAAAAGTAACACTCATAAAATGGAGTAAAATTAGTAATAAAATGATAATAATAAAAATGACTAATATAAAAAGTAACACTCATAAAATGGAGTAAAATTAGTAATAAAATAATAATAATAAAAATGATTAATATAAAAAGTAACACTCATAAAATGGAGTAAAATTAGTAATAAAATAATAATAATAAAAATGATTAATATAAAAAGTAACACTCATAAGATGGAGTAAAATTAGTAATAAAATAATAATAAAAATGAGTAATATAAAAAGTAAGACTCATAAAATGGAGTAAAATTAGTAATAAAATAATAATAATAATAAAAATGAGTAATATAAAAAGTAACACTCATAAAATGGAGTAAAATTAGTAATAAAATAAAAATTGTGAAAATGATTAATATAGAAAGTAACACTCATAAAATGGAGTAAAATTAGTAATAAAATAATAATAAAAATGAGTAATATAAAAAGTAAGACTCATAAAATGGAGTAAAATTAGTAATAAAATAATAATAATAAAAATGAGTAATATAAAAAGTAACACTCATAAAATGGAGTAAAATTAGTAATAAAATAATAATAATAAAAATGAGTAATATAAAAAGTAAGACTCATAAAATGGAGTAAAATTAGTAATAAAATAATAATAATAAAAATGAGTAATATAAAAAGTAAGACTCATAAAATGGAGTAAAATTAGTAATAAAATAATAATAATAAAAATGATTAATATAAAAATTAATACTCATAATATGGAGTAAAATTAGTAATAAAATAATAATAATAAAAATGACTAATATAAAATGTAACACTCATAAAATGGAGTAAAATTAGTAATAAAATAATAATAAAAATGACTAATATAAAAAGTAACACTCATAAAATGGAGTAAAATTAGTAATAAAATAAAAATTGTGAAAATGATTAATATAGAAAGTAACACTCATAAAATGGAGTAAAATTAGTAATAAAATAATAATAATAAAAATGAGTAATATAAAAAGTAACACTCATAAAATGGAGTAAAATTAGTAATAAAATGATAATAATAAAAATGACTAATATAAAAAGTAACACTCATAAAATGGAGTAAAATTAGTAATAAAATAATAATAATAAAAATGATTAATATAAAAAGTAACACTCATAAAATGGAGTAAAATTAGTAATAAAATAATAATAATAAAAATGATTAATATAAAAAGTAACACTCATAAGATGGAGTAAAATTAGTAATAAAATAATAATAAAAATGAGTAATATAAAAAGTAAGACTCATAAAATGGAGTAAAATTAGTAATAAAATAATAATAATAATAAAAATGAGTAATATAAAAAGTAACACTCATAAAATGGAGTAAAATTAGTAATAAAATAAAAATTGTGAAAATGATTAATATAGAAAGTAACACTCATAAAATGGAGTAAAATTAGTAATAAAATAATAATAAAAATGAGTAATATAAAAAGTAAGACTCATAAAATGGAGTAAAATTAGTAATAAAATAATAATAATAAAAATGAGTAATATAAAAAGTAACACTCATAAAATGGAGTAAAATTAGTAATAAAATAATAATAATAAAAATGAGTAATATAAAAAGTAAGACTCATAAAATGGAGTAAAATTAGTAATAAAATAATAATAATAAAAATGAGTAATATAAAAAGTAAGACTCATAAAATGGAGTAAAATTAGTAATAAAATAATAATAATAAAAATGATTAATATAAAAAGTAAGACTCATAAAATGGAGTAAAATTAGTAATAAAATAATAATAATAAAAATGATTAATATAAAAAGTAACACTCATAAGATGGAGTAAAATTAGTAATAAAATAATAATAATAAAAATGACTAATATAAAAAGTAACACTCATAAAATGGAGTAAAATTAGTAATAAAATAGTAATAATAAAAATGATTAATATAAAAAGTAACACTCATAAGATGGAGTAAAATTAGTAATAAAATAAAAATTGTGAATATGATTAATATAAAAAGTAACACTCATAAAATGGAGTAAAATTAGTAATAAAATAATAATAATAAAATGATTAATATAAAAAGTAACACTCATAAAATGGAGTAAAATTAGTAATAAAATAATAATAAAAATGAGTAATATAAAAATTAACACTCATAAAATGGAGTAAAATTAGTAATAAAATAATAATAATAAAAATGATTAATATAAAAAGTAACACTCATAAGATGGAGTAAAATTAGTAATAAAATAAAAATTGTGAAAATGATTAATATAAAAAGTAACACTCATAAAATGGAGTAAAATTAGTAATAAAATAATAATAATAAAAATGAGTAATATAAAAAGTAACACTCATAAAATGGAGTAAAATTAGTAATAAAATAATAATAATAAAAATGACTAATATAAAAAGTAACACTCATAAAATCGAGTAAAATTAGTAATAAAATAAAAATTGTGAAAATGATTAATATAAAAACTAACACTCATAAAATGGAATAAAATTAGTAATAAAAATGGTAAAAATGATTAATATAAAAAGTAACACTCATAAGATGAAGTAAGAGTAGTAATAAAATAATAATAGCAAAAAATGTTTAATCTAAAAAGCAACAATAATGTAATGGAGTAAAACTAGTGATAAAATAATTATCGCGAAAATGATTAATCTAAAAAGTAACAACAATTCGCTGGAGTAAAACTGGTAATAAAACACTAATAGTAAAAACATTTAATCTAAAAATGAACGAAATATGATGGAGCAAAACTAGTAATAAAACAATAATTGTGAAAATGTTTATTAAAGCATAACAATAATAAAATGGAGTAAAATTAGTAACGAAAAAAGAACAACGAAAACGCTTCATCTAAAATGTAGTAATAACAATTTGTAATAAAACTAGTAATAAAATAATAATAGTGAAAATGTTTAATATTAACCCTCTAGGGCCATTCGTATCATATTTGATACAGTATTTCTCTATAAGGAAACATTTGGTATTCATTGACTGAGCAGTCAGTACTGCTTTCATTTGAAATTTATAAAATATTTCTCTTAAAAAATTTTTCAGGAAAATATTTCTTTCAAGGCTTGTTTTCATACTGTATCAAATATGATACGAATGGCCCTAGAGGGTTAAGGCTTATACTGGGCATAAAGTGGGTGATCGGTTTTCTATTGTCATGAAGTAATAAACTGATCCCCCACTAATTACTACTTATTAATATAATGATACGAATGGCCCTAGAGGGTTAAGGCTTATACTGGGCATAAAGTGGGTGATCGGTTTTCTATTGTCATGAAGTAATAAACTGATCCCCCACTAATTACTACTTATTAATATAATATGATACGAATGGCCCATAGGGAGGGTTAAGGCTTATACTGGGCATAAAGTGGGTGATCGGTTTTCTATTGTCATGAAGTAATAAACTGATCCCCCACTAATTACTACTTATTAATATAATATGATACGAATGGCCCTAGAGGGTTAAGGCTTATACTGGGCATAAAGTGGGTGATCGGTTTTCTATTGTCATGAAGTAATAAACTGATCCCCCACTAATTACTACTTATTAATATAATATGATACGAATGGCCCTAGAGGGTTAAAAGGAACAATAATGATTGAGTAAAACTACGAATAATAAAGTGATATTGAAATTATTTATTAAAAAAGTAATTATAATACAATAGATTAAAACTTCTAATAAAATGATAATACTGAAAATAAATAATCTAAAAGTAACAATAATCGGATAAAATAAATCTAGTAATAAAATAATTATAATGAAAATCTTTAATGAAAATTAACAATAATAATATAGTTTAAAACTAGTAATAAAATGATTTACGAATTTAAATGCAGTTACAGATATTTAGAGACTTAGGAAGTGTTCTAACAGAGGATGGGATTATTATAAATTATTCAGCGTTTTATAAAGAATTTAATTCATTAATTTCTTCTTTATTTGTTTCTTTGACTTTAACGTTAATCTTTGATTAACTTTAACTTGAATCTTCGAGTCAAAATTTGAATGAACCAATGTTGCGTTAAATTCCTTAAAATAGTACTTCTGGACTTAATCGACAGTTTGGTGTGCTGGCTTTCTATGCAATCTCAAGGTTTAGGGTGTCACTACAAATATTTGGCTTAATCCAGTCGTTCCTATCAAATTGTGTAATGAATGTTTCTATAAATGGGCATGTTTACAGATCATGCATTTTTTACCCTACTATACCCAAAGTGTCTATCCTTAGACCTACGTTGTACCAATCATTAACGACATCAGCAGTTATCGACTACGTATTTATGCAGATGACACAAACATTTATGACTTTCTTAATAGCAAAACCAGACCTGACAGCTGCTCTTCGGAAGGATCTACAATCAGTGTTTCACTAGTACAAGAAAAATAGATTGTCATCCATCCAGATGTCTGATATTAAACTCTAGAAGAGAAACACACTTCTTGGTCCCACTATATCTCATCAACCGTAAAGTCTATTGCGTTGATTCATTTGATTGCTCCAGAATTATTTTCTTGTCAGAATCCATCTTACACATTTATAAATATACCGTTCATCATTGCATTGACTACTATTTGGTCTCGTGCTTTTTGAGATTCTTGGCAAAATTCAATGAAGGTTCTGTAATGCGATCGATCCTGCCATAAACATCTCGACTTCAGTAATTTTCTCACTGCTCTTACGTGACCTACCCACTCACATTTGTATATATGTTTATAGTGGGTTATCCGTTCTAGTGAAGAGTAGTTGTGTGTTTAAGCCAGATTAACTGAATTTGGCCTCGTTAGTAGAAAGCCCACTATAAGTTATAAAAGGGGTTATAAAACAAGAAAAGCAAATTGAATGTAGAAACAACATTTTATATATACACATATATCAATTAAGGTTTTTACAAATAAAGTAATATCTTTAGGATCGGTCCAAAGGACGTTAAAATGTTTATAGCAGTAAATGCTGAAAAGAGAGTTTGTGCGGATGTATGTAAGAGCGTTTGTCAGGAATGTCTTTGATGTATCCGCTCCTTAGCTCCGGTAAGTAGCTCAGGGACAGCGAGGAAGAAGATGAGAAGTCAAAGAAACAAATAAAGACGAAATTAATGAATTAAATACTTTATAAAACGCTGAATAATTTATAATAATTCCATCCTCTGTTAGAACACTTCCTAAGTATCTAAATATCTATAACTACTTGATTTGACTGCATTTAAATTCGTAAAGTCCAAAATCATTTTATTAATAGTTTTAAACGATTTTATTATTGTTAATTTTCATTAAAGATTTTCATTATAATTATTTTATTACTAGATTTATTTTACACCAAGAAAAGAGGCAGGCTTATCAGATCGCTTGACGAGGTCAAGGGATGTGCTAATTACGCTCGTACTTTCTCAACTCTCGCGATGCTTTCTGTGTCGGCTTTTTATTTCGTCTTTGTGGGTCCCAGCAGGTCATTTGGGAATTCACACCCGTATCTAATTCTGGGCTTCCCATTCGATGATAAATAAAATTCGCGTCGGCTCGCGAACAGGAATTTGATATTTATTAAATTTTAGTTTTCTGCCAGAACATATGCGTGGAGCCGAGTGCGTAAAGACCAGTTTTGGTCATTTGCTTTCTGGACCTCCGAGGGCAAACATCCGGTCCCTCGCTTTGCTCGGTATCACCACATATTTTTTCCTGTCAGTCGTTTTTATGAGCTCGTTTCCCTGGTACTCAAACTACATGAATTTAATCATGCAACTAGGTCTCAACTTTATACTGTTGAACTTGCTAGACACTGAGATCCGAATACGTATTGGGATGGCCAAAGACGCATTCTAAAAGCTAAGCAGCTTGTTAAGAGACAAGAAAATTTCGTTGGAAACGAAGTAACGAGTACTGAACTTTATGTGATATCTGTCCTCCTGTATGGCAGTGAATGCTAGACAACCTCCTCAAGAATGAAGAAATGACTCGAAGTAACAGAAATGTGGTTCTACAGAGGGATGCTGAGGATCTCATGGGCCGAACATGTGAGCAACGACGAGGTTTTGGAGAGAATCGAAACAAAAAAGGAAACTTAACATCAGGAAGATACAGCTGAAGTTTCTGGGACGTAATGCGGAAGAAGAGCTTGGAGAAACTGATACTCACAAGGCGGATAGAGGGAACGTGAGACAGAGAAAAGCAGTGCGTGATATACTTAATGGGCTTGAGTAAATGGTTGAGAGAACAAGGTTTGGGAGAAATGACAGAAAACCAAAGTTAAGAGCTACAAGGGACAAGTGGATGTGGAGTGTCATGATCGCCTACGTCTCGAAGAGACACAGCACATAAAAGAAAGAAGACTAGATTGGGAGCTAGATCTCATCATTCGGAAATCAAAATGGCCGGACGCAACTGTAAGTTCTATGCTAACAGTTTCTTCTTGAAACATTTTAATATTATACTTTCTGTTATAATCCCTGTTCTTTTATTTTTCTCTCTGCTTAATATTTTTCTCTTTCTCTTTTTCTTTCACACCTAGTAACAAGTGGTGACTGTGGAACTCTGAAAGTGGGAGGGGGCACTTAGAGGCCGATATTTTTTTGAGGAGGAGGGGGGCAAACTCAAGCAGCGTCTGCATACATATGCATATATATCAGATTTACACCAAGAAAGGCAGTAATGACATAAAGACACAAAAGTTGAGAAAAAGCCTGTGCATAAAAATCCACATTGTGCAATCTTTTTCTTTCATCACGATTAAGAGGTCAACATAAGCTGCAGAAAATATATATTTTTTCTGTGTGTCAAAGAATTAGAAAACAGAAACATTACTAAGGAGCGAGTACAAGAGTACAATAGTAATCAGCAACGCAGTAGATAACGACAAACGTTGCATTCAAAGTTTTGAAGACCAAATTTAACCGGAAATCATGGAGCATGAAGAAAGTTCCACAAACGTGAAGTGCGATAGAAGAAACTATTTGCATAGAACTTACTGTACATCTATCCGTTTCAACTGTGAGACAGAAATTCGGTGCCTGGAAATTAGGTACCGATTGTCTTCAGTAGATTGAAGAAAATTACTGACCAATTCTTTCACTCGGCCATAAATCACTGATTGCTTATCGCTAGAACCAGTCAAGTTGGTGACATTATTTCTAATTTATGTCTTCTTTCTGGTATGAAAATATGACTATTAAGTCTCTTTCCCTCCCTAACAACATGTCTGTTTCTATCTATCTGGTTGTTTTATTTTGTTTGTGTTTCTTTCAAAATGGTCTCTGTGTGTGTCCTTAAAACTAAAAACTAAAACGCAGAAGGAAAAACACTAAAGATCAAATGCTATCAAAATCAGAGACTGATCTGTTTCGTCATTTTTAAGCTTATAAAAGTGGGAGGTCAACCAAGGGGCCAGCCAAAATTCGGAGGGGTGGAGGGCTTGGCTCCTTCTGTCTCCCTTCCCGTAGAATCACCACTGCCAGTAACCCCTTTCGTTTCAGTGTCTTTATTACCTCGTTTGGTATGGTGATTTTCTAAGCGCAGGTTAGATGTGGCACAAAGCCGAAAGTATGGGATACCCAGTGAAGATCGAACTCACTTCTCAGTTGTAACTGGTTCTAGCGATACAAGCTTGCTAACCATTTCCCAACCTCAATTGGCATTAGAAAATTGATAAATAAACACAATAATATTTTTTTTTAATCGTATCACCCCGAGCAAGGCGGTAACGCCACTGATGTGCAGGGGGCTACGTAATAGTGAAAAGATTGGAAAAGAGAAAGCTGGAAACCACATCCTAAACAGGGAACAAGGGATGAGCCTCTTAACCTGTTCAATAGACGTGGGTGGAGTGTGAACCGGGCGATAGATCTATCTACTCCAATTGAAAAAAAAAAAACAAAGTGAGAAGATTGGAAAAGAGAAAGCCGGAAACCACATCCTAAACAGGGAACAAGGGATGAGCCTCTTAACCTGTTCAATAGACGTGGGTGGAGTGTGAACCGGACGATAGATAGATCTATCTACTCCAATTGAAAAAAAAAACAAAGTGAGAAGATTGGAAAAGAGAAAGCCGGAAACCACATCCTAAACAGGGAGAAAGGATGAGCCTCTTAACCTGTTCAATAGACGTGGGTGGAGTGTGAACCGGACGATAGATAGATCTATCTACTCCAATTGTGCCGTATGATGATTCTCTTTTTCCTTAGTCTTTGACACTCAGTAACATTGCGTTTTAGTGTCTGTTACTTCGCTTGGTATGAAATGATTTTAAAAATTACAAACACAATAATATGGCGTTAAATGTTAATAAAATATTAACAGTGAAAATGCGGCAGCAAATTTGTATTTTTAGGCGTAGATACTTTGAAATTTGGCAGCCGTTAAATTAAGTAAACATTACGAAGACAAACAATCAAAATAAAATAATAAGTTATTCCATAAAATATTCAGTCGAGCATTGTTGTGTTACCATGTTGATAATGCAGATGGATCGAACAGTCTCGCGTCTTCGGAGTACACCTTGAGTTGAGAAAAAGCCTGTGCATAAAAATCCACATTGTGCAATCTTTTTCTTTCATCACGATTAACAGGTCAACATAAGCTGCAGAAAAACAAACTATCGTTCGTTCTTTGTTTCGATCGAGAGAAATCACTTATTTAACTGGAAGAAAAAGGTTACAGCTTAAGTAAGCACAGTTTATGTGGAGATAAGAGGAAGATAACGGTTTTTCTTCCCTTAGTCTAGTTGCCATCCAAGGCTAGAGAGCTCAATTTACGCTGTTATTAAACACATAGATCGGTGGGGAGACGGTAAAAGAGACATATTCATATATTTTCAAAGAAAATTGGTGCGAAAGTGAACGCAACAGACTAGGCTGTATTTTGAACTTTGCTCACTGATTACCATATCCAATTCACTACACACCCAATTTTCTTACGATAACGTTTATCCTGTACAAGGCTCAAGAGCCACTTGAGGTAGGAAGTTATAGCGTAAGTGGCTCATTATATGTGGTTATGTGAGTTTTTCTTCTCTTAGACTAGTTGCCATCCAAATCTAGAGATTCTTCTTTACGCTGTTATATAACACATAACTCGGTGTGGGTGGGTGGGTGGAAAAGACGAATTCATATTTTTAAAATGAAATTTCTGCGAAAGTGGACGCAACTGACTAGGTTGGATTTTGAATTTGGACACAGTTTATGTGGATATGTGGGAAAGATAACGATTAGACTTGAACAGGTTAAGATTATAGTGGTCGAGAAAACATCCACTTGGGAGTCGGTTTAATGAACCAGCGATTCGTGGGAAGAAGCTGCTCGGGTAGAACTTACATCTCAAATGGAATACAAAGAAAATGAAGCTGTTTCGCTACGATGCGCATAACATGGAGTATCTTAGCCGTGGAGGTTAGAACTGGTGGGACTCAGGAATATAGTTCGTCTAGACACTTTCCATGGAAATAGCGATAGAGCAGCGAGGTGTTTGCGATGTTTCATCAGTGAGAAATAGATTGTAGGCTGGAAAATAATTCGTCACCCACAAGAACGCGGAGAGGTTTTTGAACTTCTACTCGAAACTGAAAAGTGAAAACTGGGTAGCTATTGCCCATATGTGACAGCTGTATCCCATTTTAGCCTGACCTGGCTCTTGTAAATATAAGGGATAGCAGGAGAAGTGCACGAAACTATATTAGGCCAAAAAGTTTTTAAAAATTACCAGAAAGTGACTGAAAGCTTTATTTATAGCGGGCACATGTATTCGAGTTACTATCCCTGTTTTATTTTCTGAAACAGTGATATTAATGACAATCGGTCTAGACTGAGAAGTTCAACTAAAGAAAGACTTTTTTGTCAGGAATGCAACTCGTATCTACTTTTCCATCAAGGCGTTCTGATAGATCAAAACAAACAAATAAAACGATGAGAAACGCACGACATGAATTCGAACTCGCCTTCCTATTGCTCGTTCAGAGGCGCTAACCATTACACTATCCTATCATCGCGCGTGGTTGGTGCTTAGGCGCACGATTAACCCACTGAAGGCGCGATACATACTACATCTTCAGGCAGTGCGCAACTGAAAATATTATCGAGAGATATCCGTGGTTGTACCTTTCTCACTGCACTGAGGAAGGGACCGATGTCAGCGCAACGGACTGCTGCCAGGGTTTGGCTGTTTTTAATTTTTAAACTAATTTTCTCCAAAAAACGGTAACGATTGTGAAAAAAATATTTTATGTTAGTATTTATCATTTCAAACCCCAACTTTCAAATTGAGTGCAATAGCACAACTCTAAAAGCAACCTGTCCTCGTCATCATATGTTATTTTTTTTTTAATCATCTCACCCCAAGCAAGGCATTCCACTGCCACTATTGCGCATGGGGCTACATAGGGGAAGGTAAAGAGAAGGAGTGGTTAGACATAGGGAATGTCAGGAGGAAGGTGACAGATGAGTAAGGATACCGAGGATGAGGGTTGGGCAGATGGGAAGAGTGTTTGATAGAATGGGAGCAGGTTAGAGTGTTAGGAGGTGTCTATTGATCTTACATTTAAACTCCTGGAGATTGTAGCCGTCGGGGAAGCAATCGTGTGGAAAGGAATTCCACAGTCGGGAAGTGCGAGAAAAGAAACTGTTGGAGTAGAAGTTGCGGTTGCATTTTATCGGTTTCACTGTAAAAGGGTGGGATCTATTTGCTAATCTAGTATCTCGTCCAAATTCGTATTTAGGGGGCACCAGTGATCTAAGTTCATCGGAGCAGAAGCCGTGAAAGTATTTATAGAAGAGACACAGGGAAGCCACGTTGCGCCGGTGGGAGAGAGACTGCAGGCGGTCTGCCAAGTCGGTATTTATCACATTACAGACCCTCCTCTGAACCCTATCGAGAAGCCCGAGGAGAATAGCAGGGGCACCAGACCAGATATGGCAGCAGTATTCAATGCACGGGCGGATGGTAGATTTGTATATGTGCAGGATAGATTTAGACGGAAAAAACTTCCGGGCCCTACACAAAGAACCGACTTTCATAGCAGCTGATTTAGCAATGGATTCGATATAGTCATTCCATTTGAGGTCTGATGAAAGTGTGAGACCAAGGAGGCGTAGTGTTTTACTCTCTGGGAGGCAAGCCTGGTCAATGCTAATGGGAGGTAGGTGAGATTGTCGATGATGGTTAATTGAGAGTAGCTTCGTTTTAGAAGCATTAAAATTTACTAGCCATTTCTTACCCCAGTCCAATATAGATTGGAGGGCTTTTTCAATCTCAGCTGCGAGGTTAGCTTTGACGCCTACACCAGATTTTTGTAGGAGGCGAGAGTAAACTGTGGTGTCATCGGCGTACAAACCTACTTGGGCTCTTATGGAATCAGGGAGATCATTAATGTATATCAGGAAGAGTGTAGGACCTAAGATGGAGCCTTGGGGGGCACCTGCGTTTGTATGGTAGTTCTGGGAGGCATGTCCGTTTAATACCACCTTCATTGTGCGGTTAGAGAGGAATAACTGGATTAGTTCAAACAAATGTCCAGTTATGCCATAGCTCCGCAGTTTACATAGAAGGCCAGCATGCCAAATTCTGTCGAACGCCTTAGATATATCCAATGCAACGGTTTGTGCTTCGCCATTCCTGTCGAGTGCCTGGTGTATGTACCCGGTGATGGTCGTTAGCATATCAGCAGTAGACCTGGTGAAGCGGAAACCATATTGCTTGTCCGAGAGGAGCCTGTGTGCTGTGAGATGCTGAACCACCTCGGCGTTGATAATGGCTTCGAACACTTTGCCAAAGCTCGGAAGAAGGCTGATAGGGCGGTAATTTGCAGGGTCAGAGGGTTCTCCAGTGTTTTTAAATATAGGAACGACAGAGGAAGATTTCCAGCAGGCAGGAAAGCAGGAAGCAGATAGGCAGAGGTTGTAGAGCTTAGAAAGGACAGGAGAGTTCAGGGGCACATTTCTTTAAGACTATGGTTGGGATTCCGTCACCACCGCTCGCTTTGTGAGGGGCAAGTTTTAAGATTATCTTAGAGACAAGCGAAGGTGTAATGTGGACATCATTCAGTTGTGCCTCGGTTTAAACTTTTGTACATGTATGTAATTTCTTAATCTAAACATTTTAGCAGATAATTTAAAAATAGTAAAACTTGTCTCTCCATAATGAAAAAAAATCATGATGTATATATATATATCTACAAACACCGCACAGATATAACAAGATTTTAATTCTTTTATAAATATATGTATATTTTTTTGATAATCGTCTCACCCCAAGCAAAGCAGTACTGCCACTGGTGTGCTGGGGGTTACATAATAGGAAAATGAAGGGAGAGGATAACAGGTCACAATAGGCGTCGGATAATGGGTAAGAGAAGGACTGGTAGATTGGTGTGAAAAGAGCCGCTTGAGAGGAAAATGTAAAGGGAGAAGACGGATGAGAGTCAACGAGATAAGAGATGACAATATATATATAAGCAAACTACAGAGCCTCTAGGGAATATTCATTGAAAAATCTCAAGCCTTCAATTAATCGAATCAGCTATGAATTCCGTAGTACTGTTCTAAAATGTTTCTAAAAAGAACAGTTTTTCATGCTTTAACGTGTGCATGATCGCGATATTACAACATAAAATTTCCATTGTGGATAATTTTCACGTTCTAATAAATGCTAAACAATTTGTCAACCGTTATATTTGAAGCAAGAAGAAAATTTACAGTTATTTTTAGCAATACTGTTTTGCGGTTATTTTTTGTTACCACAACCCACACCCCGAAGATGATCACGGAAGAAGATTGAAAGTACTTGCGAACATCGAGAAATGAATAATAAAATCAACTGTCAACGCTATAGCGCATTTATTGGATCTTTCTGTTATAATACGCGAAACATTATACGTGAGTACGAACGGATTTTATTAAAATAAGCAGACACAATGTTTGCAATTTATATATATATATATATATATATATATATACACACACACACGTATATATATATATATATGTGTGTGTGTGTGTGCTTGTGTGTGTGTATTTGTAAATGTGTTAAATCTTGACATATCTTTAAATCTGATATATATATATATATATATATATATATATATATATATATATATATAAATTAAACATTACTAAAGAGCGAGTACAATAGAGGAGTAATCAGCAACACAGAAGATAACGACTGACATTGGATTTAAAGTTTTGAAGACCAAATTTAACCGGAAATCATGGAGAATGAAAAGTGTTCCGTATACGAGAAGTGCGATAGAAGAAACTATTTGCATAAAACTTACGGTTATATCTATTCGTTTTAACTGTGAATTGAGAAGATGCTACTGTCAATTTAGTACTGTGCTTAAATTCATAAAATCTAGGTTCCATAGAGCTAAGTTTATCGAAACAATTACCATGAAAGTATTTACAGAAACGACACCGGGAAGTAGCTTTACAGAGGTGAGAAAGTGATTGAAACCGATACGCCAGATCAGGACCAATAATATTGCTGATTTTCTGAATCTATTGCAGGAGTACCGGATCATATTTTGTGTCATTATTCCTCATGTGAAATCCTAATTTTTATGTTCCGAAAATCGACTTGCCCTACTGCTCAAGTAGTTCGAAGAAGGATAGTCCTTACTACAACCTACAGGTTTTATTTCCTGGAAGACATTTCTGATTATTGATCTGAGTTGTATACACCTAAATTAATTCAGCGCCATGTGTGGCATCTATATGAAAATCTCAATCTGATGAGAGTATTTAGGAACATGGCTCCAGTTTTCAGGTTAATATTTTGTTTGTTAGCAACCAGTGGTGTCGTACAATATTAATCCTAGCTTCATCTAAAAACGAATCCGATAATAGGCAATAACGCTTGCAATAAAATAATAACAGCTAAATTGCTTAATCTAAAGACAAATGTGTATGCTGGCTCAGAATAGCAAACTACTAGTCAGAACTCTGATGACACGAACTGAGTGGTTGTGGTTTAAACCTCACGAGTATGGAAGTCTGTAAAGAAAGGGATTGCCGGTTTTAATTTTTTTTCACCCAAAAGGCGTTAAGGCACACAGTCAGTCAGTCTTTTTTTCTTTTTTTTTTAAATCATCTCACCCCAAGCAAGGCATTCCACTGCCACTATTGCGCATGGGGCTACATAGGGGAAGGTAAAGAGAAGGAGTGGTTAGACATAGGGAATGTCAGGAGGAAGGTGACAGATGAGTAAGGATACCGAGGATGAGGGTTGGGCAGATGGGAAGAGTGTTTGATAGAATGGGAGCAGGTTAGAGTGTTAGGAGGTGTCTATTGATCTTACATTTAAACTCCTGGAGATTGTAGCCGTCGGGGAAGCAATCGTGTGGAAGGGAATTCCACAGTCGGGAAGTGCGAGAAAAGAAACTGTTGGAGTAGAAGTTGCGGTTGCATTTTATCGGTTTCACTGTAAAAGGGTGGGATCTAGTTGCTAATCTAGTATCTCGTCCAAATTCGTATTTAGGGGGCACCATTGATCTAAGTTCATCGGAGCAGAAGCCGTGAAAGTATTTATAGAAGAGACACAGGAAAGCCACGTCGCGCCGGTGGGAGAGAGACTGCAGGCGGTCTGCCAAGTCGGTATCTATCATATTACAGAGCCTCGTCTGAACCTTATCGAGAAGCCCGAAGAGAATAGCACAGGCACCAGACCAGATATGGCAGCAGTATTCAATGCACGGGCGGATGGTAGATTTATATATGTGCAGGATAGATTTAGACGGAAAAAACTTCCGGGCCCTACACAGAGAACCGACTTTCATAGCAGCGGATTTAGCAATGGATTCGATATAGTCATTCCATTTGAGGTCCGCTGAAAGTGTGAGACCAAGGAGGCGTAGTGTTTTACTCTCTGGGAGGTAAGCCTGGTCCATGCTAATGGGAGGTAGGTGAGATTGTTGATGATGGTTAATTGAGAGTAGCTTCGTTTTAGAAGCATTAAAATTTACTAGCCATTTCTTACCCCAGTCTAATATGGATTGGAGGTCTTTTTCAATCTCGGCTTCGAGGTTAGCTTTGATGCCTACACCAGATTTTTGTAGGAGGCGAGAGTAAACTGTGGTGTCATCGGCGTACAAACCTACTTGGGCTCTTATGGAATCAGGGAGATCATTAATGTATATCAGGAAGAGTGTAGGACCTAAGATGGAGCCTTGGGGGGCACCTGCGTTTGTATGGTAGTTCTGGGAGGCATGTCCGTTTAATACCACCTTCATTGTGCGGTTAGAGAGGAATGACTGGATTAGTTCAAACAAATTTCCAGTTATACCATAGCTCCGCAGTTTACATAGAAGGCCAGCATGCCAAACTCTGTCGAACGCCTTAGATATATCCAATTCAACGGTTCGGGTTTCGCCATTCAGGCGAAAGTGACATGACTAACTGGGCAGAAGATTTTCCCGCAGTAGGTTGCCATTGCTTTCTGCGGTAGACTGGTTGCCAACCAAGGCTATAGAACCCAATCTGTTCTGTTATTTGACCCATAGCTGGAGGGAAGAGACGGATTATTACCCTTCCCAATGGTATTTGCGCGTATATGATTGCAACGAATTCAACTGGAATTCGAACTCGGCTTTCCGATTTCTCGTTCCGAGTCGATATCCACTGCACCACAACGCACATAACCGGCTACAAAAACTATAAAAGGTAAAGATGCCACGTCACACCCAGATTTCCTGTGAAAGCAAGCCAACACGTCTTTGATATATCATTTCCATTGAAAAGGAATAGTTCATTATTTGTGATGTATTGGCAGAGCGTAACGTACGTAGTAATAAAGGAATAAGCAGAATAACCATAATAATAATTCTCTCAATTATATTCCCTTCAGTTATGGGTTAAATAACAGGACAGATTGGGTTCCCTAGCCTTGGCTGGCAACCAGTCTACCGTAGAAAGCAATGGCAACCTATTGCGGGATAATCTTCTGCCCAGTCAGTCATGCTTCTTTCGAGACATGATCACCCAAGCGTGTATCAAGTATGGCACTTAACTGACTGAATATAATAAAGATCGTTATATATATATATATATGTAGAGAGAGAGAGAGAGAGAGAGAGAGAGAGAGAGAGAGAGAGAGAGAGAGAGACAATAGCGAGGTTGGCTCAGATCATTCGCTTTACAACTAGTTATTAAACTTTACTACCAGTTATGTTAGATCTTGCGACATGTTTGTTCTTTAACAGTGCTTTATTATTTTATTTGTTGCAATAATTATGTCATCGAGGAGTGAGGAATATATATATCCTCTATATTATATATATATATATATATATATATATATATATATATATATCATTATTATTAATAATGATTACGTTAGAACATGTGAAAAACTACTACAAAACTGTACATTTTGTTTCTACGTTGAAAGAACAATGTATCCTCAATATCTTTCAACATTGTTTTTTCAATGTCGAAACAAAATGTAAAATTTTGTAGTAGATTTTCACATGTTCTAACGTAATAATTAATAATAAATGTTCATTGCTCTATTTTTATATTGACCACTGTTTTAAATTAATGTTTTGTACACACACACACATATATACAAAACATTAAAACAGTGCTCAATATGAAAATAGAGCAATGAGTATTTATTAAAAATGATTATATATACTAGCAGTATAGCCCGGCGTTGCTCGGGTGTAATGAAAGCTTTAAAACTAATCCATGGTTCTGGAGCTCAGACTCTTTGAACGTTGGCACGAAACACTAAAAAGCAATACTTGTTTCCAGTTAAAGCGAAACCGTAGACTGAAAGAAAAATGAATGGATGTAAGTCAAATTTTGATTTCATGGTATCGATATCAAATAAAATTTTTCGTCGTAAATTGAATTTTGAAGGCTAAATAAGTCCTCTGAGTAAATGGTATCATGGCTGAGACTAAGAACTACAATTATACCTACTTAGAGCCAAACCCGAAGCAAAAACTAAAATAAAAGGGCTGAAAAAATACAGACATACAGGCAGATAAACAAACACACACACAAATATTTTGTCTTTTATATATATATATATATATATATATATATATATATATATATATATTATCGATTTTCTGTACTATTGTAAGAACTGCAACCTTGAAACTTTTGAATATCGTTTCTTATGTCTTTGTCTCTGAGTGTATCAAATTTGATTAAAATCGGACCGCTCCTTCTGTAACCCGATTTTTTCGATTATCAGTTTTCGATATTTATCGGCTGTACCTCGACACAAAACCTAGCTAAGAACACTCGTAGACACTTATAGTACAACTGTGTAAATTTTCAAGAAAATCGGTTCAGCCGTTTCGGAGTCTATAGGTAACGGACAGAGACACACCCACATACACACACGCAGAGAAAGTTCCATTTATGAATAAGTTTAGATTTACACACACACACACACACACACACACACATATATATATATATGTATGTGTGTGTGTGTGTGTGTGTGTGTGTGTGTGTGTGTGTGTGTGTGTGAAACTCAAGACTTTTAAATTATTATTTTCTTATGTCTTAATGTAAGATACTCAATAGTAGATACATTAGTGTTTATGTTGCCGTCATTTTAGACGGCATATCGATATAAATATTTTGCCGTCATTCTGGACGGCACGGACCTACTCGTTATAATTTCCCTTCATCACACCAGGACTTTTATGGACAAGACGTCATCATAGCCTTTTTACAAAATATGTCTGCTTTTGGCAGTTGAATAACTCATTGTTTTACAAGAAGGCGTCCGATGTTTACCACAAAGTTAAACTCGGCGATCAAGACAAACTGTGAGCGCCACATGTAGTCTGCCTGTCATGCAAATAACCTTTTCCTCAGTGGACCAATGAAGATCGAACTTCTCTGAGTTTCGGTATTCCTATGATCTGGCGTGAGCAACTCAATCACCACGATGATTGCTGAGTTCCCAAAGTGCGAAGATTTAACGAGATGAAACGCAAGTTCATAACATATCCTTCCCTCCCAGTATTTACATTATTCGGACTATTGTCCTCATCTTTGTTGCCATTTGTACGACGTTTCGGTCGTTGTACGCGCCAGCCTTCTTCAGGTGCTAGGAATTTCGAACTGAACCCTTTATTACAATCACTGGGGTATATCATTCTCATCCCTTGCGTAGTAATGCCACGATTGGAAGTCACGAGTTATCTCCCTCTAACTCTGCAAGTTACTTGTTCACCACTGCTGTAGCCTGGTATTGAACTCGCAAATCTTTGGGTCAAGTCACAGGAACTAAGCAACGTCTATATCCACTGGGCTATGTGGGATTCTGTAGTGCCAGTATAAGCTCTAATGAAGAATTGTGAAAGGATTCATTCATTTGAAATCATCTTTTATCATTGATCTGAGAAAGCTTTTGTATACAGCTGACAGTTTAGACATTTCTGAAAGATTTTAGAATCATTCATGACATCCATATGAGAATATGGATCTGACGAAGTTATTTAAGAACATTACTCGATTTATCAAGTTAATATTTTGGTCTGGTAACATTTTACTGTGTTGGACTAAAAAAATCCTAGCACAATTTATCTTCTGTTCAAATTACTTATATCTTATACTAAATTTGTTATAACATTTTTTAACAATAAATTTTTAACATCTCACAGCCCACAGACTGTTCTCTGATAACCAGTATGGTTTCCACTTCACCAGATCTACTGCTGATATGCTCATGACCATCAATGAATATATACACCAGGCTCTCGACAAGAACGGCGAAGCCCGAACTGTTGCTCTAGATATCTCCAACGCGTTTGACAGAGTCTGGCATGCTGGCCTTCTACGCAAGCTGCGAGGTTATGGTATAACTGGACAATTGTTTGACCTTATCCAGTCATTCCTTTCAAATCGCACAATGAAGGTAGTATTGAACGGATATGCCTCCCATATCATACGAACGCGGGTGTCCCTCAAGGTTCTATTCTAGGTTCTATGCTTTTCCTTATCTACATTAACGATCTTCCAGATGTAATAAGATCCCATATACGCTGACGACACTACAGTTTACTCTCGCATCGATCAAAAATCTGCTGAGGCTGACAAAGCAAACCTCGCTACCGAGCTTGAAAAGGACCTCCGATCTGTGGCGGACTGGGGTATGAAATGGCTTGTGAATGTTAATGCTTCCAAAAGCTGCTATCTATTAACCACAGACAAACGCTCCTACCTCCTATTAGCATGGATCAGGCTAGTCTCCCTGAAAGCAAATCACTGGGCCTCCTCGGCTTAACTCTCACAACAGACCTCAAGTGGACTGACTATATAGAATCCATAGCTATATCCGCTGCTAATAAAGTCGGTTTTCTGTGTAGGGCCAGGAAGCTTTTCCGCTCGAAATAATCCTGCACATATATGTCTTCTATTCGCGCGTGCATTGAATATTGCATATCTGGTCTGGTGCTCCTGCTATCTACCTAGGTGATCTTGATAAAATCCAACGGAGAATCTGTAATGTGATCGATCCCGACATGGCAGCTCGGATACAGTCACTTTCTCACCGGCGCAGTGTGACTTCCCTGTATCTCTTCTACAAATACTTTCACGGCTTCTGCCCCGATGAACTTAGCTCACTGGTGTCCCCTATATATAAATACTCGAGCCACAA
>JBBBDQ010000762.1:197500-250000 GCA_037127315.1 Ascarosepion bandense | reverse complement strand
TAATAATGAACGTTAGTTTTAAAAGCTTTTAAAAAATAACGTTCATTACCATCGTTATTAACTACCTGATGAGACATTGTTCTTTCAATGTCGAAACAAAATGTACAATTTTATAGTAGCTTGTAGTTTGTACATGTTCTAAAGTATAATTTATAATAAATATTCATTGGTCTATTTTTATATTGAGCACTGTTTTAAATTAATGTTTTAAACGTTGCAGATATCTTCCTTCCTTATTCATTTGGGTATATATATATATATTGTGTGTATTTTGGCAGCATTTTTTCATTAATGCAGGTTTCATTGAATAATATAGACAAGTTTTGTCTATTAATTTTGTGTAGGATCCGTTCATACCGTCTGATATACTTGATGGTGATGTCGCTGAAAGACAACAAAAAATCACAGTATTTGTTGAATTTTTTATCGGGTCTAAGCTTTCGGCTCACATAAGCCATTATCAAAGAGTAAATATTAACACACAGTAAACATAGAACATTTAAGCTATTAACAATAAAGATAATTGAATTGAAAATATAAGTCCATCCCTACCGTGGTGGATGGCCGAAGACAGTGACAAAAAAATAGTGGTGTTGTGGTCCCTGGTCTGATTACAGACATTTGAGTATGTTATTGGAAATATCGAAATTGATTGTATTCAAACCAGGTTTAAATTGTTTAATGTAGAGTGCTTCGAGGATTTTTAGTTTCTGCTTATTATTTTCCTGATTGAGTATGTACGTGTTATCAACAAGCGTTTTTCTCAGAAGTGTGCGTTGATAACCGTGTTGTTCTAAATGACGGAATATATTTGAATTTTTATTTAAGTGCAACGTCAGACGCCGTGAGAGCGAATTTGTGGTGTGGCCGATGTAGATATTATTGAGGTTGTTAGAGATACATTCTCTAAATGGACATATGAATTTATATACTACATTGGTTTTTTGCAAATCACTAACACACACACACACACACATATATATATATATATATATATATATATATATATATATATATATATAGGTGAAAAAGTGTGAGAAGTCGTGAACGTTTTGTTTAAATTGTAGATCTATTATTATTATTATAATCATTATTATTTATCATGCAAATAAATTTCTGACTTTACATATCGAAAATGGATCTAGATATGTAAAGTAAGAAATTTATTTACCTGAAGAGAGACAATTTTGGACTCGAAACATGTGAAACAATTTCGGAATATACATCTAATTTTTAGAGATGAGAAAATTTGTTTTTATTATTATTTATTTATTTTTACATGATTATAGATCCAGAGATACAGTGAATTTTTCTTAATTGGGATTTAGAGTCCAGCACAAAAATACTTTTTGTTTATTCTTTTCGGTGGATGTTTACCTTCTAGTGAAATGCAGCTCTGTCACTTTCTGTATCACATCTAATTTTTTCTGGGTTGATCTTTACAAATAAATAGAGTTCTTCTTTGTTTCTTTTGTCAGTTTTTATTTAGGCTCTCATTTTCAACATCATATTTACAACTGGAGCCTTACTTCGTAACAATATCCTCAACTTTATATGATTATAGACACAATGTGTTATACAACAGATAAATAACATCTCTTCATTCTGAGGGTACCGGGTCGGCAGATTGGAGTAGATAGACTAACCTATCGCCCGGATCACACTAGCCCGGTTTCCTGCTTTCTCTTTTCCAATCTTCTCACTCCTTTTCCTTTTTTTTTCAATTGGAGTAGATAGACTAACCTATCGCCTGGTTCACACTCCACCCACGTCTATTGAAGAGGTGAAGAGGCTCATCCCTTGTTCCCTGTTTAGGACGTGGTTTCCGGCTTTCTCTTTTCTTTTCCAATCTTTCCACTCTTATGTAGCCCCCTGCACATCAGTGGCGTTACCGTCTCGCTCGGGGTGATATGACTTAAAAATAATAATAATAATAACAATAAATCTACACTTTAAACAAAACGTTCACGACTTCTCATGCTTTTTTTTACCACATACCAATTTTTCTTGTTGGTACAACTATTTCTGTTTTCTCTCTCTATATATAGACATGAACTTTTTCTTTATTCTATCATCTTGTCAGTTTCTGATTCATATGTTCAACTTCATATATATATATATATATATATATATATATATATATATATACACTACCGGCAATAATTATTAGGCCTCCCCAGTGTTTTAAAATATGATGTATTTCATGCTATGTTTTAGTATTTATTGCAATAATTGTGAATAATTGTAAATGAAAATAGAATGGTTCTTTTGTTAGTATTGCACAATAATATGTGCATCAAATGAATTTATAAATATTTAATAATTACCTATATTGCAGGTTCAATAAAAGAATGAATAAAATTTAGGTTGAGTCATCTGTGCATCTTTGCTCTGTAAAGATTTGCAAAGTAATAATAACAAAAGAAACCTATTTTCACTGGGGAATAAATACTATAAAATAGTATGAAATACATAATTTGTTTAAAAAAAAACTTGGTTGACCTTTATAATTATGGCTGGTAGAGTATATCGGCTATATCGTGTTGAATACACCGGTTCCCGTCCGATCACCGAAGTTAAGCCGCATCAAGCCTGGTCAGTACTTAAATGGGTGATCATTTGGAATACCAGGTGCTGTACACCTAAGGACCAAGAATGTTCCGCCGGTCCTTTGGGGTTGGGTGCAGGGCTAACAACCCTGTCCCGTAAAAAAACAGCTTGTTACAGAAACAGCAACAAAAGTTGCTGCCCTATGCACCATCTGGGTGTGATGGATAAATGATGAGAGTATATATATATATATATATATATATATAAAGCTAAGAAGCAGTATAATAAAAATTATCCAAATGTTGGTCAATTTTTGTCTTTATTTTCACCTGAAATTAAAGCCAAAATGCGATGTTTAGAACGGTTCATGATTAAACATAATAGACATTCATTGTCTGTTATTTTTAACAGTATTTGTTTAGAACATATATATATATATATATATATATATATATATATAAGAATAAATAAAAATAAAAATTTAAAACTGTAACGTCATATCACAAAAAATAAAAGCCTTTATAAAAAAAAGCTTTAATAAAAATAAAATATGTTAAATTGAGATACATTTTTTATTTGTACTCTTCCTTTATTTTATTATCCTATTGGATTCCGATCCATATATTCAACATATATTCGTCCGTGTGTGTGTGTGTGTGTGTGTGACAGCTGAAAAATGGATGAAGGAATGTATATATATATATTATAGTGCAGGGCTGTGCAGACGACGTAGTCGCCAGTGATAGAAGGAAATAGTTGTTATGCGAAATTGTGTGGGTTGTGCATAAGTGTCGTATTTTGGCTCTGTTTATGTTACGATGACCGCAGCATTGGAAAACTGATAAAATTAATTAATCGATTTTGATTTAGTTTGGCTCTATTTCTTTATGTACGTATCTAGTAAAGCAAACAGATCCGCTTCGAAATAGCCGCTAGTGACCTTATATCCTGGTTGGTAACATATCTTGTTTCTGATTCGCACACTTGATTATGGTGTTCATATCCTGGTCAGGAAGGTTTTTGATTGGTTGGCCGAAATATAATTTCGGAATATACATCTATTTTTTAGAGATGAGAAAATTTGTTTTTATTATTATTTATTTATTTTTCCTTAATTATAGATCCAGAGATACAGTGAATTTTTTCTTAATCGGGATTTAGAGTCCAGCACAAAAATACTTATTGTTTATTCTGTTCGGTCACAGAGTGGATGTTTACCTTCTAGTGAAATGCAGTTCTGTCACTTTCTGTATCACATCTAACTTTTTCTGGGTTGATCTTCACAAATAAATAGCGTTCTTTTTTCTTTCTTTTGTCAGTTTTTATTTAGGCCCCCATTTTCAGTATCATATTTACAACTGGAGCCTTATTTCGTAACAATATCCTCGTCTTTCGATGACTATAATTAAATCGATAGCTTTTTTTTTTTTTTTTTTTTTAATCATATCACCCCAAGCAAGGCGGTAACGCCACTGATGTGCAGGGGGCTACACAAGAGTGAGAAGATTAGAAAAGAGAAAAACCGGAAACCGCATCCTAAACAGGAAACAAGGGATAAGCCTCTTCACCTGTTCAATAGACGTGGGTGGAGTGTGAACCGGGCGATAGTTTAGTCTATCTACTCCAATTGAAAAAACAGTGAGAAGATTAGAAAAGAAAAACCGGAAACCGCATCCTAAACAGGAAACAAGGGATAAGCCTCTTCACCTGTTCAATAGACGTGGGTGGAGTGAGAACCGGGCGATAGTTTAGTCTATCTACTCCAATTGAAAAAAAAAAAGAACACAAAAAGACAGTAAGATTAGAAAGGAGAAAAACCGGAAACCGCATCCCAAACAGGAAACAAGGGATGAGCCTCTTCACCTGTTCAATAGACGTGGGTGGAGTGTGAACCGGGCGATAGTTTAGTCTATCTACTCCAATTGAAAAAAAAAAGAACACAAAAAGACAGTAAGATTAGAAAGGAGAAAAACCGGAAACCGCATCCCAAACAGGAAACAAGGGATGAGCCTCTTCACCTGTTCAATAGACGCTACACTATATATCATCATCATCAGCCTCTTTTGCTCCAATCGTCGGAAAGACCTCAGGACACAAGAAACATAATCTCCTACTGGATGATCTGTTAGCGGTGGCTGGCGGGAGTTCTAGTTTTGTTATCTCTGTCTATTCTTTGATGACTGACCTGCTCCTACGTTGCCTTTCCCGCTTGCGTCCACCTTTAACACTGCCTTGCATGATGGTCTTGCAGTGGCTGTTATGCCGTGTGTCGTGGCCAAACCATGACATCTTCCGACGCTTAATAGCGGCGAGAAAAGGTCCCTGTCTACCCAGGAATCTTTTGACCTTGCTCCATAATCATTAGTTTCTGTTCCCAGTAGAAGAGGCAAGGGAGCTTTCTGAAGATTTCTGTCAGATTTTCTGTCGTGTATTCATTGCCCTACAACTGGAGACTTGTGCCAGAATAATTATAGGAATATAAATATACAGGATGTGATAGAAATACTTCCCACGTGTACCTCCCAGAAATATCTCTCACATAATGGTAAGGCATTAGTTAGATGAAGACACCATTGCCAGGTGGACGCAAGTTCGAATCCTGACGGAGAGTACATTTTTTTAAATAAATTTCTCGACTGTTCAGACTGGTAGATGAAAATTAAAAAATATACACTTTATTAAATAAACAGAGTGTCTATTCAAATATGAATATTCACTAAAAATATCATTTCGTGTGATAAAATCTGTCGTATTACTAAATAAAAATCCATTACTTGGTTTACGTTTGTATAAAAAACTGGTTAAAGCAGGTCGGATATAATAACGGTTTCTTCTGATGTAGGTTCGAATCCTGCTGTAGAACGCAAATTTTTAGTTAATAATATTTCTTGAATATTCAGGCCGGTACACAAAAATTAATAAGTAAACTTTTTGAATCTAACCGGGATGTACACACAAATATGAGTATCCACAAAATGTTTTATTTAAAGCAATAAAATGTCGGATTATTAAATAAAAATCTAATACTTCTTCAGAAAATACATAGACACATCCTTATATATATATATATATATATATATATATATATATATATATATATATATATATTCCATTTGTAAACGAGTTATTACGCGACCTAGGTTTCTACAATGAGTGGTCTCTTCAGACGATTTTTAATAACTGATTTTACCGTTTACTGTTTTTCTTTTTAAGAACGCTCACGTAACGGTATTTTTTTTTGAACGCCCACGTGGCAGTGAATTTTTGAATGCGCAATTTTAAAAATTAAAACGAATTATGGCGTTTTCATCCATGGTTGTATGAACTTAATTGGTATATTTTTAGTATGGTTACACTTAGTCATAATTTCCGTTCTTTCATTCAACAGTTCATTTTTGTTTGAGAATAACATAATCTCTAACATTTTTCCTGGCACAGTCTACATATTTTTCCACCGTTGTAAGGTTTGGCTGCTTTTACTATACTCCACATTATGTCTGGGTCTTTTCCATATTTTGAATTTAATTTCCACACGTGGTTAGCCAATTTTGTACAGTTTTTTTATTTTTCTATTTTGAATGTAGACCTGTGATAAAATCACCTGGTCTAAAAGGTGTCTTTGGTTGAACCCAAATATGTTTTATTTTGGCCATTTGGGTCATGTACCTCTGCCTTATATATATATATATATATATATATAAGCTTTCTTTCACATACTAATGCAAGAAAGGAAATTTAGCAGGGCGCCATGAGTATGTTTAAATGCCCATGTACATTAAATTGTTTCTACGGCTGAAAAGAACTTTTCATAAATTCAGACGTGGACCTAATTAAGTGGTTAGTGAATTTATGTCAAAAACGTTTTTGTTAATATATATATATATATATATATATATATATATATATATATATATATATATATATGGTTCTTTTGTTAATATATATATAAATTGTTCTTTTGTTAATACTGCACAATAACATGTGCATCAAATGAATTTATACATATTAAATAATTACCTATATTGCAGTTTCATCAATAAAAGAATGAGGAAAATTTATGGCGATTCGGACGAGTTCATTTTCTAAAATCTTGCAAAGTAATAATAACAATAGAACCATTCTATTTTCATTTAGAATTATCCACTTGGCAATAAATTCTAAAAATAGTATGAAATACATAATTCCTTTTAAAAAGTTGGGGTGGCCTAATAATTATGGCAGGTAGTGTATGCATATATATATATATATATAGCAAATCTACAGGGTGCGATGGGTAAATTGTCGCTATTTGCCTTGTACAACTTTGCAAAGTAACAATAACAAAAGAACCATTCTATTTTCATTTAGAATTATCCACTTGGCAATAAATTCTAAAAATAGTATGAAATACATAATTTCTTTTAAAAAGTTGGGGTGGCCTAATAATTATGGCCGGTAGTATATATATATATAAATATATATATATATATATATATAGGTAATGATGTCAAGTCCATGAATGGCAAGGATAATCCAACAAGATCTACTTAATATACAATATTAAGTGCTAGATCTGTACAAAGAGCTTAATGGATATTATCCAGAACAATATATCTATAAAGGAAATCTCAACATATCATTTAAAATGGGTATAAATTATAATTCATTTCTATAAACTAAATTAGTTCATTTCTTCAGACCACACTATATGGAAATTTCCATTTCGTTTTTTAAGAGAAATATTTGTTCTGGGAAAATATTTGTACCGAATGGAAAGAATATAGTGTTATCTGAAGAAATCAACTAATTTAGTTCATAGAACTGAATTATAATTTTATAACAACTTTATTTAAGCCCAAAAGAAAAAAAAATATATCAAGTTTAAATGCCATGTTTTGTTATTCGGACCATAATATTCTTCTTAACTAATGCACTTACAACATTTCAACCGTTATACTCTCCGACCTTTTTCAGGTGCCTGTCATATACTTTGTTATTTGAACTGAACAACGAGGAAGTTTTAGTGAAAATGGAAACAAAAAGGAAGTTATTAATTTAACGTCAATAAGAGACAGCTGAAATTCTTCAGGCACGTTATGAAGAAAGAAACCTTTTAAAATCTGATACACACAGGACGGATTAAAGGCAAGAGGAAACACAGAAAAACAACCTACCTTTCGAGTAAATGGATGGCGAAACAAGATCTAAGAGAGATAACAAAAATACAATATTTATTAAGGACTACAAAGTGTAGGCCATTTTGGAAAGCCATGATCACCTACGTCCTGAAGGGATATGGCCCATAGTAGAAGAAAGAAACCTTTTAAAATCTGATACACACAGGAGAGATTAAAGGCAAGAGGAAACACAGAAAAACAACCTACCTTTCGAGTAAATGGATGGCGAAACAAGATCCAAGAGATATAACAAAAATACAATATTTATTAAGGACTACAAAGTGTAGGCCATTTTGGAAAGCCATGATCACCTACGTCCTGAAGGGGTATGGCCCATAGTAGAAGAATAAGAAGAATAAGAGTAATGATAAGAAAAATGTAGCTCTCAGTTTTTATACGCACAAGATTACGTCCGTTCTAACCTAGAGTTGGATTAATGTGTCTGCTTTATTATATGCTTTAATATTCAGAACATCATGCTATCTTGGATATTGCACTCCACGGTCTTCTTCGGGTGCTTGTCTTTCTACGCGGTAATATTTTTGGAATATTAAACAAGAGTAGATTGTTTTGAATCATATCTTGTGCCTTATCAGTTGCGAGTTCAATCTCTATGTTTGGTAGTGCAGTTAATTCCCATACAATGGCAGAAACTGTTCAATGTTCAGTTTCAGATTTTGAGAAGGTTACCAATAATAGACACCTGGAAAAGTTTTTGAGGTATGACACCCGAAATTATTTGAAAAATAAAAGCCAATGAGTTTACTGGTTCGAATAATGTTTTTTTTTCTTTTAAATCATTTCAATTCAAGTCAGGCGGGACCGCTACGAGTGTGCAGGGGGTTACAGAGAGGTAAAAGACTGGGTACAAGGGTTATTGAAGAAAGGATAAGATATGAATGGGATACAAGAAGATTGTTGTGGTGCCCTCCTACGAGGAATGAACTCTTCCTCTTACTATATGTAATTACCTGCATGACTTCCGGGGGGCAGTCGACGCCAGGTAAATCTGCCTCGCACATTGGCAAATTTTCTGCCTTCGGTGGGAGAGTAATAACCCAGTCGAGGTCCCGCAGGGTAGAGTCGCATTTGGGGGAAATTAGACATAAATTTTTGCCTGGGCTATATGGCCCGAAATGTCCACATTAAAAAGGCCTTGTGCCATATTTTGTCTTAAGTGGGAAGGCAACTAAATATTATTTAACAGCAATTAAGTCGACTATTAAGTACGCATTTAAAGCCAGCTACGATTCAGGCAATACGAAGCGTAACTGTACCGTTCGGACTAACTTATTTGTATTTACTTAATTACTAACACTTACGTTGTATATATGTTCTTCTTATACTAATACACTGTTTTGAACCTAACTTCTGTGTTCCGTGTCTTACTTCCGACCAAACCGGTCACTACAACTTTGCAACGAGGTTTTGCTACAGCCACTCAACAGCAAATTGGCGACGAAAATTTGCGTTAAGATTTGCCACAACAAAGATAAAAGATGGCAATTGACGCGGCGTTTAATTTTTTGAAGATAGTTACTATTAAAGTAAGTAAACGGAAGGGAGTTCCATAGGGGGGAAGTGCGAGAAAAGAAACTTTAAGTTGAAGTGGCGGTTACGTTTAACTATTTGAACGGTAAAAGAGTGGGACCTAGATGCCAATCTAGTAGCACGCTTAAATTCACGAGGTCTGGGCACCAGGGAAAAAAGCTTGTCAGAAAAAACCTAAATCCGACAAGATATGGCAAAAGTATGCAATGCACAAACGAATGGTAAATTTATAAATGTACAAGATGGATTCTGAAAAAATCTTCTGGTTTGACACAGTAAAGCAACCTTCCGAGCTCTAGATGCAGCTATCATATATCTAGCACAAATCTAAAACTGTTTTATAATATCACTAGCAGTATAGCTCGGCGTTGCACGGGTGTAATGAAAGCTTTAAAACTAATCCATGGTCCTGGAGCTCAGACTCTTTCGACGTTGGCACGAAAGACTAAAAAGCATTAGTTGTTTCAAGTTAAAGCGAAACCGTAGACTGAAAGGAAATTGAATGGATGTAAGTCAAATTTTGATTTTCTGGTATCGATATCAAATAAGTTTTTTCGTCGCAAACTGGATTTTGAAGGCTAAATAAGTCCTGAGTAAATGGTATCATGGCTGAGACTAAGAACTACAATAATACCTACTTAGAGCCAAACCCGAAGCAAAAACTAAAATAAAAGGGCTGAAAAAAATACAGACATACAGGCAGATAAACAGACACACACACAAACATCTTGCCTTTTATATATATATATATATATATATATATATATATATATATATATATATATATATATTATCGATTTTCTGCACTATTGCAAGAACTGCAACCTTGAAACTTCTGAATATCGTTTCTTATGTCTTTGTCTATGAGTGTATCAAATCTGATTAAAATCGGACCACTTCTTCTATAACCCAATTTTTTCGATTATCGATATTTATCGGGGCATACCTCGACACAAAACCTAGCTAAGAACACTCACAGACGCTTATAGTACAACTGTGTAAATTTTCAAGAGAATCGGTTCAGTCGTTTCGGAGTCTATAGGTAACGGGTACAGACACACGCACACAGAAAAAGTTCCATTTATAAATAAGTTTAGATTTACTGAAAAAATATTTTTAAAAAAAGCAAAAAAAAAAAAACGTGTAAATCTTCAATTGTGAAAGACATTCAGCAAACCGGTGAAGCGTTTTATCGCGTACTTTCGCGTTAAATAATAAACAAGATATCGCGTGGTAGCTCCTTAGCTCAAGAAAGTGTCAATAAAATATAAAACAACCTCATTCATAAAATCTAACCTCCTTTTCGTTACTTATCTTTATTTTCCTGATTCTTGCTTAAACTGTATTAAACTTTACGGTCGAATCTTTGAGATGAAGTCTTATCAATACTATATGACAATGTTATAATAATAATTATCAATAATAATTATGAATACTATATGACAATATAATAATAATAATTATTAATAATAATTATCAATACTATATGACAACATTATAATAATAATTATCAATAATAATTATGAATACTATATGACAATATTATAATAATGAATACTATATGACAATATTATAATAATAATTATCAATAATAATTATGAATACTATATGACAATATTATAATAATAATTATCAATAATAATTATCAATACTATATGACAATATTATAATAATAATTATCAATAATAATTATGAATACTATATGACAATATTATAATAATAATCAATAATAATTATGAATACTATATGACAATATTATAATAATAATCAATAATAATTATGAATACTATATGACAATATTATAATAATAATTATCAATAATAATTATCAATACTATATGACAATATTATAATAATAATTATCAATAATAATTATCAATACTATATGACAATATTATAATAATAATTATCAATAATAATTATCAATACTATATGACAATATTATAATAATAATTATCAATAATAATTATCAATACTATATGACAATATTATAATAATAATTATCAATAATAATTATGAATACTATATGACAATATTATAATAATAATCAATAATAATTATGAATACTATATGACAATATTATAATAATAATTATCAATAATAATTATGAATACTATATGACAATATTATAATAATAATTATCAATAATAATTATGAATACTATATGACAATATTATAATAATAATTATCAATAATAATTATGAATACTATATGACAATATTATAATAATAATTATCAATAATAATTATGAATACTATATGACAATATTATAATAATAATTATCAATAATAATTATGAATACTATATGACAATATTATAATAATAATTATTAATAATAATTATCAATACTATATGACAATATAATAATAATAATTATCAATAATAATTATCAATACTATATGACAATATTATAATAATAATTATCAATACTATATGACAATATTATAATAATAATTATCAATAATAATTATCAATACTATATGACAATATTATAATAATAATTATCAATAATAATTATCAATACTATATGACAATATTATAATCAGCTACTGCTAGGAAGGTTAAATCTCCGTATAGTGCCAGGAATTTTTCTCATCAGAATCCATCTTGCACATGTGGCTTCCCTCTCTCTTTTCTACAAATTATTTCATGGTAACTGCTCTGGCAAGTTTTTATGCCCTGGTGCCCCAACCAGATGTATTTAAGCGTGCTATTGGATTGACATCTAGATCCCACCCTTTTACCGTTGAAATAGTAAAACGTAACCGCCGCTTCTACACGAACAGATTTTTTCTCGAGTGAAGCCTGTGGAATTCCCTTCCGTTTACTTGCTTCTCTGATAGCCACAATTTCCAAAAATTTAAACGCAACGTAAATTTCCATTTTCTCTCTTCTTGAATCTCGTTCATCTTTTATCCTTTCGTCATTTTCCTCAGGCTTACTGCCATATCACGTTAAATACACCGGTTCTCGCTCGATCACCGAATTTAAGCAACGTTGAGCCTGGTCAGTACTTAGATGGTTGACCGCTTGGGAATACCAGGTGCTGTAAGTATTTAGTGACGGATGTGCGTTGTGGTGCAGTGGATATCGGCTCGGAAAGAGAAATCGGTGAGTCGAGTTAGAATTCCAGTTGAATACCCTGCATTCACTTAAGCACTGGTACCCTTGGGAAAGGTATTAATCCGTCCCTTCCCTCCAGTTATGGGTTAAATAACAAGGTTAGGACTTGGGGACCCGGCCCTTAAAAAGAAATCCCAATGAATCTTGATACTCGAAAAGAGAAAAGTATTACTAGACACAAAACTTATATAAAGAAGCAACAAAAAATTGTTGAAAGATAAGGTATTATCAGCAATAAATAAATAAAATTTAGTTGGCAATAAATGACCCGTCGAGGTTGATATGTCATAAAAACAAAACAACCAATCAACAATCATTTCCCTCAGTCGCCAGTGTTTTCTCTTACTGTAACCCCCTGCGCACTAGTAGCGACCCCAGTCTTATTTGGGGAGGGATATTAAAAAATTCATCTTTATATATGATTATTTTTTATGTTTATTTTTCTTATTTAGGATTTCTTCTTTATTATTATTTTTCAGTACAAGGCCCGAGAGCCACTCACGGTAGAAGTTACAGTCAAAATGGTAATGATGCAAGAAGTGGATTGATATCAATGACAGGGAACATTGGACGATTTGAAGACAATTGACGCCGATTCAAAAATGTCTTCCCAAAATGTCGAAACTGTATACAGTTAGATGCGAAACCTGAACATACTTAAATGGTCTTCCATTTTAGCATTCGTCTCCTAATGAGCCTACTGAATAATGAATTAGTTCACTGAGACTGCTTTACCTAGTCTCATATTCTGAGTACACATTTTTTTTCATGAACTAAAAACTGAACTATGATTCACATTTTGTGATCAATAACAAGTTGGGAAAAGAAAATAATTAATTTCTGCCTGAATTTCTGGGATGAAGACAGGATTATTTGGATTGTTTACATTCAGAATAATATCCCATCTCCGTTATTATTATTTGGACCTTTCGGATGTTGCCAACCCCCACAAGTTGGCTTTCTTTACGTGTCTCTCGATATGGCTAAACTTCTGGAAACTTCAAACTGAATGTCTAAACAAGGACAGCGGAACGAGAACAATCTATCCCCGTAGATTAAATAAAGGGTTCTCCTCGAAATTACCTGAAGCTTACTCAAATCTCCAAGCACCCGAAGAAGACCGCAACGTACAACGGCTGAAACGTGATTACAAAAATAATGGGGACCTTAGTTCAAATGTAGATAATGTAAATAATAAGAATATGTTAAAATTTAAAAAAAAAAAATTATATAAAAGTACAACGAAATAAAACAAAAAATAGCGTCCGTAATTCAATATATAATAGACTATCTATATTCCGGTATAGTGGTTTCAAAACAATACCGGATTATCCATTCTGTCGAACTAACAGAAGTCACAAAATAACAATTCAATAATACATTGCTGGCCTACTAATTATACATCTATGGTATCTCTACAGCATCATAAACTGTATAAAGAATAGCGCTATTTATGGGATTATTTGCGCTATCTATATTCAAACTATTGTCCTCAACGCTGTTATTAAAACGTTTCGACCGTTATGTTCTTCGGCCTTCATCAGGTGTATAAAGATAGAACAATAGGCTTAATGTATAATGTGTAAATAATGATAGCTTCTGATCACAGATATTTAGACTGATATTTAAGGGATGTAATTCAATATATGGTAAGTAAAAAAGAAACGAGAGAGAGAGAGAGAGAGAGAGAGAGAGAGATTTCGGACACTGAAATGTAAGATAGTAGGTACGTAATAGGTGTCGGTATAGTATGTGGCCTACTTTTTGAATGTGTCCTACGAAATTGTGGCATACCTCAAAAAGCGTATGATAAGAAAATATTATAACAGTCTGAGTTAGTGTTAGGCTTAGGGAAAATAATTAGTTTCAATAAACAGCCGAATACTTATATCTATAAATATACTCTTACTGTGGTAGGATACATTAAAACTGTGTAGGCCACGTACTATACAAGAATCAAAAAGGTTGGCAACGTACTAGAACGGGACAACTTAAAGTAGTTTTTATATTCTTTTCGATTAAGGTGTCATACGTTCACGTTTTAATATTCTAGTCTACAAATAGATGGAAGTGAGAAAAAGGTCTCGTCCTCGGTTTTGCGTTTATAATAACACAGACAGAAGTTACCCCTTTTCGAGACTGGAGATGAGAAAGGAATTTACAGACTCCTATTTATCGAAGTTTATATAGAGACAAAAACTTGGAAATGTTAAACGAAATTAAATATGCAAAGTGCTTAATTATACGATGTTTGATCCCTAAATCATTTATTGAAGTATTTTAAAAAAATCATATTTCCAATATAAAATATTTGAATGCACTGCAAAAGATCTTCTCTTTAAAATACTGTAATTTGAAAAATAATTAAAATCGACAAAAATAAAAAAAAGTCGGAACTATAGTTCGTCCAAAACTGATAAAATTTTTACTTTTCCAAAATTGTAAGTTCTTTTGTGAATTACAAGTCGATGTAGAAATAAAACCGTGAGTTTAATATCAGAAATGAATATAAAATATGAACACTTACTAGTTTTTTTCGGGCTCGTTTTCTTTAGATTGTTAACGAATTCCCAACGACAGCGATGAAGAGACCACAGAGAAAACATTTTAACAACACGCGTCCTTCCGAAGAATCTTCAGTATCGAGACTCAGAACTGATTTGACTCACCAGGATGTGGAGAGTGTATTGACATGCGCACTTTAGACGAATTACGAAGGACGTTCATTGTCTTCTCTAACTTCATCCTCTCATACAAAACAGCAAAAGTAAAAAAAAAAAAATAATAGTATAAAGGAAAAAGAAAAGATGAAGAAAAAGTAATGGCGAAGGTGCACAGACGAGACTAGATAATCAACTTCACGCAGCTTCACACCAAAATATCCGACACAGATTAAAATGGCAGGAGAATTAACGTGCTGGGAGGCTTCCGTTATTAATTATTTTTGTGTCGATGAAAGAAGATGTAGCGTTAACGATTATGATTGTTTTAGACCGCCGCCACATACCTCCATCCCGGTCGCTGTCTAACGAACAGGTCGTCAATGTAAAAAATAGTTTGGCTCTGTTTAAAGACGTGTATGTGTTCGCCTTCACCCTTACACGCGATAAGGCAGAGGGAAAGGCAAACAACAAGAAGAGTAAATAAGCTCTCTGCTTTCTTTCTTATCTCTTACAAGGGATTATCTTCCACGTTTAATTAGTTTGTCATATTTATCAATAAACTTGGCTGGATAAAATATGGCCGCCTACATTGTCAGCAAAGCTACCTTTCTTAAACTCTTTTTCTTCATAGCGAATCCCGTTGAAGTAACTGCGTTAACAAAAAGCCTCTTTTGTGGTGAACAAAAGCAAATATCACTGGGACTCAAATGAAAGCAAACTGTTTCGTTGAAAAATATGTACTATACGATCTTTCCACTTATCCGACACTCGTTGCATTCGTAAACTTAGTAAAATCAGCGATATCGTGAGGATTTTGACTATAGCGGATAGCGTAACTGTTATGGTCACCGAAAGTGATACTGGTTAACAGAGTTCAAGTTCCGGCTTCGCGAACAAATATCGATAGGAAAGGTATTGATCCATCTGTTCCGGTCTCCACCACGATGGTAAGAGTTGTTTCAATCGCTACTGCGTGAGAAAGAAGAAGAAATGTCGGTAAAAACAGTCCGAAAGAAATTTCCTTTGCCTAATGTCACCATCATGCGATAAGCTAAGGCAGCCGCACTATTTTTTTCTGTTTTTTTAAAATTAATACTGTAGTACATTGGAAATGAAGAATTAAAATCAACTTTCTACTTCACTTTGACAAAAATTCACAATGACGTGTGAAATCCTGCTTTTGCCGCATAGAAAAAAGATTGACCTCGTGCTTATAAAAAATCAAAACCGGATTTCGCGAGTAGATGTTAAATTGGTTTTCTAACCAATGGAAGCGAACTGCAAGACCAAAAAGGACTTAGCGATCTAGTACGAAAAATCTAGATGACTATAAATGACTTTGATCAGCGTCAGTCAGTCAGATGGGAGCAGCGAGAGAGAGAGAGAGAGAGAGAGAGAGAGAGAGAGAGAGAGAGAGAGAGAGAACTATAATGTAACGGTCGCGCCGCATCGTCATCTTTCTCCTTCTTTCTCGTGTGCTCATTCCTTTTACTCCTTCTTCTCCATCCAAAGACATTCTTACCAAAAAAACGCTCTTACATACATACGTACGCATCAGCTCCTTCCAACAAATTACGACGACGAACAAAACTTTTGTACAAACTTTTGATACCTTTAACTTTCTCATTGAAGCTTTAACTACTACCTATTCTTGTTATTCTATTCTTTTAATAAATTTCTATTTTAACATGAAAAATGTATATTTTTATTCTTACACTATTCCACACTATTTCACACAATTCCACGCATTCCAACTTGCCGACAGCCAAACTGCTGATGAAAACCTTCTGATAATTCTGGATAAAACCTGTTAGCTGTAGGGAGATCGGTTATGTATGATACAAATCCGAATTAATAAGCATTAACCATCACCCTACAGCTACAATACTGATATCTATGGATGAAACAGTGGGGTTCTCTAGCCTAAGCTGACAACCAATATGGGTGAAGGTCTGAGATCAAAAGTGTGGAAAAAGCAATAGGAAATCACTCTTCTGTCGCAGGAAATCCTGGCAAGATCACTGATTCCCTAATTCTCGAAGAGATAAAGGACTTCCAATCTGTAGTGGATTGGGGTAAGAACTGGATTGTGAATTTTTAATGCTTTCAAAACGAAGCTGCTATCTATTAACCATCACAGAAAATCGCTCCTGCTCCTCATTAACATGGACCAGGCTAGTCTCCCTGAAAGCAAAACACTGCGCTTCCTCGGGCTAACTCTCACAACAGACCTCAAGTGGAATGACTAAATACAATCCATAGCTAAATCCGCTGCGAAGAAAGTCAGTTCTCTATGTAGGGCCAGGAAGTTTTTCCCGTCTAAAACAATCCTGCACATATAAAAATTTACCATCCGCCCGTGCATTGAATACTGCTGCCATATGTCGAAGAGTGCCCCTGCTATCCACCTTGGGGTCCTTGACAAGATCCAGTGGAGAATCTGGAACGTGATCGATCCTGACTTGGCAGCTCAGATACAGTCACTTTCTCACTGGCACAATGTGGCTTCCCTGTGTCTCTTCTACAAATACTTTCACGGCTTCTGCTCCGATGAACTTTGCTCCCTGCTGCCCTCTATATATGAATTTACTCGAGCCACAAGATTAGCAATTAGGTCCCACCTTTTTACTGTGAAACCAATAAAATGTAAACGCAAATTCTATTCAATCAGCTTCTTTTCTCGCATCTCCCGCCTGTGGAATTCCCTTCCGTTTACTTGCTTCCCCGACAGCTACAATCTCCAAGAATTTAAATGTAAAGTCAATAGTCATTTAATATCTTACTAACCTGCATCCTCTCCCTCATGCTCATTTCTTTATCCACTCCACTCTCATCAGTATTCTTATCCTTCTCTTACCCACTTTCTGACACCCCTTATAACCTGTCACTCTTTCTCATAACTTTCATTCTATCAGTGGCAGTAAACTTGCTTGGGGGCGATATGATTAAAAAAATGGCATCAAAAAGTGCAGAATTCATGCCATTATTAAGTCGTATGAAGAATATAAATTTGTGTAGCATAGATGCTTAAAGTCTTTTACATTGACATTATAACTAATAAGCTTTAATACAAATAGGCGATAACAAAACCAAGCAAGTACACAAATTTAAATATCTGGGAAGAGAAGACGAAAAGTGTAACACTGAAATCTAAAGGCGCATCGTGATACCGAAAGATGCCTTCCAAAAGCACAGTATTAAGAAACAGGAAAATTTTGTTAGACACAAAGAAAAGAGTACTAAACTGTTATGCAGGATCGGTTCTCCTATTTGTTTATATTTCTGGGATGAGGTAGTATTTACAGTATTTACATTATTCGGACTATTGTCCTCATCTTTGTTGCCATTTGTACGACGTTTAGTTCAGTAGTTCTTGTCCTTAAGAAAACATGGCCCAGTGGATATAGACGTTGGTTAATTCCTGTGACTTGACCCAAAGAGTTCCGAGTTCAGCAGTGGTGAACAAGTAAGTTACAGGGTTAGAGTGAGATAGCTCATGACTTCCAGAAGCCAATTAGTTCATATACCCCAGTGAGTGTAATAAAGAGTTTGATTCGAAATTCCTAGCTTACGGAATACGGCAGAAACGTCGTACAAATGGCAACAAATATGAGGACAATAGTTCGAATAATGTAAATACGGTTCCCCTATATAGCAGCAAATCTCCTCATATTTCCTCACAAACGAAGCAACAGAAATGTGGTCCCACAGAAGGAGCAACGACAAAATTCTAGAGAAAATGAAAATAAAAAAGGGAACTTGTAATTCATATCCGGAAATGACATTTTATTGGGCACACAGTGAAGAAAGAAGACTTAGTAAAATAGACACTCACGAGACATATTGGAGGCAAGAGGAGACGGAAGTAAGCAGTACATAACCTGAGCATGTGTGAATGGTTGACAGAATAAGAAATAAATACAAAATTTCCTAATTTACTGCTAGGTGGATAGCAGGGGCACTCTTCCACATATGGCAGCAATATTCAATGCACGGGCAGATGGTAAATTTTTATATGTGCAGAATTGTTTCAGACGGGGAAAGCTTCCTGGCCCTATACAGAAAACCGACTTTCTTCCCAGCGGATTTAGCTATGGATTGTATTTAGTCATTCCACTTGAGGTCTGTTGTGAGAGTTAACCCGAGGAAGCGCAGTGTTTTGCTTTCAGGGAGACTAGCCTGGTCCATGTTAATGAGGAGCAGGAGCGATTTTCTGTGATGGTTAATAGATAGCAGCTTCGTTTTGAAAGCGTTAAAATTCACGATCCAGTTCTTAACCCAATTCACTACAGATTGGAGGTACTTTATCTCTTCGAGAATTAGGATAAGAATTTGTTGAGAGCCATGATCACCTAAACCCTGAAGCGACACGGTACATAGAAAGCAAAAGAATAATGTTTCCCTCTTCATAGATCCCATCAGTCATCGTCTTTCCATTTGATGCTATTTCGCTCAGCTTAACAAGAGGAATAACATCCACCGTTGCATGTGTATCCTGTCCACCGCTAGTTTCTTTTCGAAGGTAACACTTGGGAAACTAAGTCGGGACATTATTTCTTTTTCTTCTTCTCTTTTATGTGCGGTGTCCGATCATGGCCCTCCACGTCTCTTATAGCACTTGATAAATTTTTGCTAAAGTCCATCAAGCATGTCATATGCTATTTTTCCTCTGTCCCTCTTTCCTCTATCCGCCATGTCAGTGTCAGATTCTCCAAGCACTCCTTCCTCATTACGTGTTCCAGAAACGTCAAATGTCAAGAATAAGTTTACTTTTTGTTTCCATTATCTTCAAAAACACATCGTTGCTCACATGTTCAGTCCTTGGAATCCTCAGCATCTTTTTGTAGAACAATGTTTCTGTTGCTTCAAGTTTCTTCTTCAGGAGATTATACAGCTGCCACTCAGGAGGATAGACATCGCGTAACATTTCAGTAATTTTTTCTTTGTTTCTAACGAAATTTTCCTCTCTCTCAGTACTCTGCTTAGCTTTTGGAATGCGTCCTTGTCTACCCCAATGAACCTTTAGATCTCAACCTGCTGCGGGAAAATCCCCTGCCCGGTCTTTCCAGACATGATCACTCAAGCGTATATCGCATATAGCACTTAGATTACTGATCTTCCCCAAACTCTGCTCCACCATCCACTTGCTGAAGCCTATCATGTACATCTTGCGTGGCTTTGCCCTGTCTTTCTTTCCCTCTTGCCACCCTGTGAGTATTAGATTCTTCAAGCCCTCCTTTTTCATTACTTCAGCTGTTTTTTCCTTTACTTTTCGTTTGCATATTCGCCATAACATTTTGCTCACATATTCGGTCTATAGTATCCTCAACATCCTGCTGTAGAACCACATTTCTGTTCCTTCGACTCTCTCCATCTTTGAGGAGATTGGCCTGCATTTGTACTATATAAGAGGAGGATATCACATAACAGTCCAGTACACTTTTCTTTGTTGAAAACGATATCTTCCTGTCTCTCAATAACAGTCTGCTTCGGATCTCAGTGTCATACTTTCCATCCTCTGTCAGTAAATTTCCCAGGCATTTAAATTTATGAGCTGCTTGATTTTAGTATCCTCGGCATGTAGTTGGCAATTTGGGTTTCTTTTTTTGCTGTTGACCATGCATTCAATTTCCTTTTAATTTACGTTTAGTCCTTTCTTCTCGCTTTCCCTCGCTACTTGCTGTAGGAGGGCTTGTATTTTCCTTTCTGTGTCTGCTATCAGCACTGTGTCATCTGCGCATCTTATATTGTTAAGATCGTAGCCGTTAATGACGAAACCTGGGAGGATTTCTAGTTCTCTCACAATTGTTTTGCTGTACCCGGTCACTTCTAAAGCATTTTCATTCTATTTTTCTCCCAGTAGTCCATTGCGTACTTAGGGAATTATTGCCTTGCTTGAGATGAATTGATTAAAAAAATGAGAAGAAAACAAATACTATCAATAAATTCCATGAGCCTGCTTTATTCTTTGATGTATGACTATTTCGGAATCGGAAAAATCGTAGATACTAAAATCAAACAAGTACAAACATTTGAATATTGCTTTGTTCTTTGATGTATGACTATTTTGGAATTGGAGAAATCATAGCTACCATAATAACGATATATATATATCCAAGTGAATACAGAACGAAGAAAGAATTCTTACAACGTTCAAAACATTAATTTAAAACAGTGCTCGATATATAATATATAGCGCTGTGAATATTTATTATAAATTATATTAAAGAACATGTACATAATTATTCTATATATATCCGCTACAAAGGTACGATTGTTTCGACATTGAAACTTCAATGTCTCATCAGGCGGTGTGTAGAGTAATGGAAATCCTCTTTCCTTATATTTATTTAGTTTTGTTAGAGGTGTTGGTGGGGGTTAATGATAGGGAAATATAATATATATAAATAAACTTCAATTATTGTATTTCGTAGTTTTTGTTGTTTTTTTTGTTATACAAATTTGTCATCGTCGTTAGTGGAACTCGTTGCCTAGTATTAGGGTGTTCATAGATATTTCCTTCTGTGTAAAATGAGTCCTCTGTTGGATTTGAAGATACGTCCGCAGCCACCGCTTATGGTAGGTTAGGAGGATTCAGGGAATAGAGATCCCTGGATTTTCTTTGATTTATTTTCCTCTCTACTGTTTGTCTTCTGGTGTTTTCGAAGGATGTTTTGTAGACTGCGCTTCTCCAATTGGTTATTTATACGTTAAAAGAAGAAAAGTCTTTGAGCATGAGAGCTTTACGTATTGTTTGAAGTGGTCCATAGGTCCATGGCACACACACTTCAGTGTTTGAAAGACATGTAAAAAAGCATGTCTTTTAAACACCGTGCATCGTGCATCGGCCTGCCAACTTGTTATCGTACGTAGAACATTGCCTTGACCATCTACCCATCGGGCGTCGGATAGTGCTTACTCTGATCCCTTCCTTGAATGTTTAACGCCATGAGTAACCTTTCTGACAGCATTGCATTCAGGTTCCTCATGACGATCAAGCACGTTCACACACAAGTTAGTAATTAATTCAAAACGAGAATAAAGACAACAAAGTCGCAAACTATATTATTTTTATAATCGTCTCACCCCAAGCAAGGCAGAACTGCCATAGATGCACAGGGAGTTAGATAATATGTGTGTGTGAGTGTGTGAGAGAGAGAGAGAGAGAGAGAGCAGGTCAGAGTTGGTGTCAGAGAATGGGTAAGAGAAGGATGGAAACATGATGTAAAGAGCTGCGTGAGAGGAAAGGATAGAAGTCAAGGAGATAAGAGATGACAGTTGACGTTGCATTTAAACTCTTGGAGATTAAAGCTATCAATCAAGAAAACGGAAAGGAGTTCTACTGGCAGGAAGTGCGAGAAAAGAAGCTGAGTGAGTAGAAGTTGTTGTTACACTTCATTGTTTTCACAGTAAAAGGGTTGGACCTTGTTACCAGTCCAGTAGCTCGAGTAAATTCGCGTAAGTGGGGGTCGGCACAAGGAGCTAAGCTCGTCGGAGCAGAATATATTTAACCCTCTAGGGCCATTCGTATCATATTTGATACAGTATGAAAACAAGCCTTGAAAGAAATATTTTCCTGAAAAATTTTTTAAGAGAAATATTTTATAAATTTCAAATGAAAGCAGTACTGACTGTTCAGTCAATGAATACCAATAGTTTCCTTATAGGGAAATACTGTATCAAGTATGATACGAATGGCCCTAGAGGGTTAATACAAAAGGTAATATTCTCGAAATTTCTTTCTATAAAATTTGCTACTTCCACAAAATCAACATCTAATGTTTAAAATGAATGTTAAGAAAGAAAAATATTTCTTAAAGCTTTCATTTTATTTTTAATTTCAAGCTAACAAATTAAATGTAATATTTAAAATAAGTAAAATATTTCATTGGAATGAGTTTTTTAAATAGTTCAAAATGTCTGATTTTAGCCATATTTACAAATCTGTCAGCATAATTCTCTTTATTCAAAAATGAAATATGCACTCATAGGACTTAGTGAAGGCAAGAGATTGTGTAAATGGTTGGCAGAACAGAGCTTAGGAGAGATAACAAAACGTTAAATTTTATTAAGCGGTACAAAGGACAGGAAATTGTGGAGAGCCATGATCATCAATTTTCTGAAGAAACATAGCACAGAAGAAGAAGAAGAAGAATGAACTTGTGTAAATGGATGACAGAACAGAGTTTAGGAGAGAAGACAAAACGTTAAAATTTATTAAGGGCTATAAATGTTATTAAGGAAGTTGTGGAGGATCATAATCACCAACTTCCTGAAATAAGACGGCACACAGAAGAAGAAAAAGAAGAAGATGAAGAAGAAGAATAAATAACAACTGGATTACTATAATTTGAGGTCCGTCAAGTATTTAAATACTTCGGAGATCTAACCTTGATAGACAGAAAAGTCTTGACATCAGTATTGGTCTGTCAGTTATGTGTCATACATGATACACGCTTGGGCGATCATGTCTCTTTCAAGACATGACTGACTGGGCAGAAGATTATTCTGCAGTAGGTTGCCATTGCTTTCTGCGGTAGACTGGTTGCCACCCAATTTGTTCTGTTATTTAACCCAAAACTGGAAGGAAGAGACGGATTCGTACCTTTCCCAAGGGTATTTACTCGTAAGTGAAATGCAAGGAATTCAACTGGAATTCGAACTCGGCTCCCCGATTTCTTATTCCGAGACAATATCCACTGCAGTATTGTTACCCCCACAAATTTAAAAAGCGATCCTAAAGCTTAAAATGTATTTGAAAAAGGGCAAATCTTTCTTGAAGCCTTTATTTTAATTTCAATTCCAAGTTAATACATGAAATTTAATATTTTCAATATACAAAATACTTTGTTGTATTTCAATACTTACTTAAATTGACTGGAATTAGTTTTTGATTTAAGATTGCTAAAAATCGCTGATTTTTACCGCTATTTTTAGCGATCTGTCACCACAATATAATTCTCTTTATCAAAAAATATTTAAAAAATGAATTATACTTTTCTGAAACTTTATTTGAGGAGTATTAGCTGATTTAACGTTTAAATAATCTGATTTGTATTACTTTTAGTTTTAAATATCGCAGAAAAGCAATTTTTAACATGAGGACATAAGAAAAAATAATGTCTTGTTGATAGGTTGACAGCTTGATTGGCAGACGAAAATTTACCCGTTTTCTTTTCTACAGTGGATGTATCTGTAAAACCTGCCAGAGAAATATAACGTGAGATTCTGTTTTATGTAATTTTTAACTATCCAGTAATCTTGTATATTTAGGAAAATATTCTCTGTAATCAAATATTTTATTGAATTTTAGATACTTTGAATTTAAATTTGCTATAATTATAGCTCCTTCTGATAAGGTCGAGTATGGGCTTCCATATTTACAAAAATTGGAACGATTATACCCACAAAAAAAAACTAAAAAATATTTTTTAAATATTGAATTGTAGTCAGCTTTTCCATTTATGATTAGTATATATATATATATATATATATATATATATATATATATATATATAGTTACGTGAATTAATAAATATACATATGAGGATACCCACATGTACAATATTATTATTCAGCTGTTAATAAAACAAAGCTCAATGTAGTATGAACAAAGATATATATATATATATATATATATATATATATATATATATATATATATATATATGAATAAATATACATATTGTACTACGTCTATGGCACGACTCAGAATTTCATGCGTTATGCAATCATCAGGTGCATACGACCAAATTAACAGGTGAGTGGCAAGTATTTTAAGGCTCATACAATATGCACCTGATAATTGCATAACGCAGTCGTGCAATCAACGTAAGACAATACCTATATTTATTAATATATATATATATATATATATATATATATATATATTGTAAAACGTACCAACAATACAGTAGCCCTAATTACGACCGAAACCAGAAAACCTACTGCTAACAAGTCGGTAAAGTTAGTCGGCAAACCCAAAAGGTACTACCAAATGGGTAGAGGGGAATATATGTATATATATATATATACATTCTTCCTGTCACGTTTAGAGGGAAGGGGATTATTTTTTTCTTATGTCTTAATGGAAGATACATAGTAGTAGGTACATTAATATATATGTTGCTGTCATTTTAGGCGGTATATCGATATAAATATTATACCGTCATTTTGGACGGCACGGGCTCACTTGTACTTAATAATAGCCTATGTTTAGTTTTTAACAGTCAATGACGCTGCAGAGATATGAGGGATGCATTATTGAATTGTTATTATGTAACTTCTGTTGGATCAAATGAACCGCTAATCCATAATAAATACATCGGAAAAGCGATGATGTGTCTTTATTACTATTTCTTTAATCGCAAATATCTAGTTAGACCGGTTGATTGACATATGTTTTTGTTTTTTAGAGTTTATCAACCAGTTGTGCGCTATTTAGAGCCTAAACATATTTTGAATTATAAGAATAATTCTTTTTTGTTATGTGAGTACATTAACAATTTTTGGTAATAAGAATGATTTTTACAGACACAAGTCCCATAGCAAGAGGTGGGGGAGAAAAATGGACATTCTATGTCTACTTAGATCCGCATGTTTTGAAGAATAGATCCACTTTCTTTAATGTTATTCTTTGCGTTGGAGAGGAAGCAGCACTTAATATATATTAGAAATCTTCTCAGATATCGTGGAACTCTCAGCTTTGCCTGACTTTTCGGATAGAACTGAGCTTCTACTGTGTGATATTCATATCTCTCGGATCTAACTAACAGGTCAATTGGAGAAAAACTTTCTGGTTCTATTCAATGCCTCAAAACTCAGACTAGTGATGCTCTATTATCACAGAACAGATCCTGAAGTTTCTCATATTACGTTGAAAAGGCGTTCTCTCAGTGATGCATCTTGTCTTGAGAAGCTATTGGTACAAAAGCTCAACTCAAACCGGAAGCGGAACTCGTACATACAATCCGTCGCTAAAGACGCTGGAAAAATGATCGGTTCCCAGTACAGCTCCAGTAAGTACCTGACTCTTTGAGATATTGATATATACTTCCGCTAAATCTGGACAAACAAAAAGGAACACGTATATATAAAAATGTAGTCTGATAAAATTTTTATTCTTTGACGATGACGGTTGTGTTGAGCAGAAAAGTAACTGCACATACGAAGGAGCTGTCGAGGGTCGTTAGCCAGTTTCTGTCTCTTCAGCCAAAAATTCTAGACTTTATATAGTCATAAAACTTCCACACGACCCACATGGCCACGCTTCTTCACTCGCGCATTTTTTATTTTTGGGGTTGTCGTTTTGTTGACTTTATCTACGGCAGGATGTATCTGCCAATCACACTCAGCAATCCATTGTCTTTCCAGCCGGTTGTCGTTTCTTTTTCGTTGCCCTTTGTTGACATCACCTACTGCCGAATGTATCCGCCAACCACATCCTTGTCACTTTGTTGACTTTACCTACAGCCGTATATACCTGTCAGGTACATTCGCCGTTCAAGGCAATATATTACACTATCCTCTAGCTTTACAAGAGCCAGATGAGATTAAAAATGAAATACCGCTGCTATATGTGGTCAGGAGATTTCTAATCTTAACTTTCCAGTACAAAAGCGTCTTTGCGTCCCTGTGGGTGACTAACGGTGACTAAGTTTTGCTCACCCTACAACCCTTCTCACAGACGAGAAATTGAAAACCTGTCGCTACTCTATCATTATTTCCATGAAAATTTTTCATACGAGCTTCATTCCTTACTTCCACCAGTGCTAACCTTCATGGCTAAGACCCGCCATGCCACGCACATTGCAGCGAAACACCTTAATTCGCTTCCTCCCATTCCATTGGTGAGATGTAAGTTCCACTCAGCTGATTCCTACAAGTCGTTACTTTGTGGAACCGACTCCCAAAATGTTGCTTCCTCCGATCACTACAATATTAATCAGTTCAAGTCGAGGGTTAACCGTTATCTTCGCAAACTATCTCCATAAACTGTGCTTCTTATCTCATACTCTGTAGCCATCTAACTCAAATGTCTCTCTAACCTTATTTGACCGACATAAGGTACGCAGATAGGTACAGTGCTGACTGCAGACACTGAAAGGAAACTACAAGACCTCCTACAGAAGGTAGCTGAAGAGAGTGACAAGAAGGGACTACAAATAAACTGAAAGAAAACCGAATGCATGGTCATCAGCAAAAAGAGCTACCCCAAATGCCAAATACAGGTGGGGCGGGAAGGCTACTAAAATCAGGCAGGCACAAAAATTTAAATACCTGGGAAGTGTTCTAACAGAAGACGGAAAGTACGACACAGAGATCCGAAGGAGAGTTGGAATGGCGAAAGACGCGTTCCAAAAGCTGAGTAAAGTATTAAGACACAGGAAAATTTCACTAAAAACAAAGAAGAGAGTACTGGATTGTTATGTGATGTCAGTTCTTCAATATGGCAGGGAATGCTGGACAATATAATCAAAGAAGAAGGAAAACTGAAATGTGATTCTACAGAAGGATGATGTGGATATCATGGACCGAACATGTGAATAATGATGAGGTTTTGGAAATTATGGAAACGAAAAGGAAATCAATATTGAGCATCAGGAGGAGACAACTAAAGTTCTCGGGACATGCAATGAGGAAAGAGGGCTTAGAGAACCTAATACTAACAGGCCAGATAGAAAAGAAAAGAGACAGAGGAAAGCAATGTATAACATATTTGAAGGACCGAGCAGGTGGATGACAGAACGGGGGTTGCGTGGTGTTACAGGAGAAAGTGTGCTAAGAGCCACCAGGGATAGGGAAACGTGGAAAGCCATGATCGCCTATGTCCCGAAAGGACAAGACACATAGAAGAAGAAGAAGAAGAAGAAGAAGAAGAAGAAGAAGAAGAAGAAGAAGACCTTTTACAGGATGAACATTATTGTTAAAAACATGTAAAAATAACAGAAATCATCAGTAGCTTCCCCAGTCATCTGCAAACTTGATTTTGTTTCTAATAATTTCACCCCAAGTAAGGAGTATCATGTATCTCTAAAGTATCACTGACTGTTAAAAACTAAACATAGTACTAAACATAGTACTAAACATTAAGTACAATTTGGCCCATGCCGTAAAAAATGACGGCAAAATATTTATATCGATATGCCACCTAAAATGACGAAACAAGATCGTCGAAGCGTGTATCACATATGGCACTTAACTGACTTACTGATCAGCTGGGCCGTAGCTGATGCTAAAAAAAAAAAAAACATCGGGCACAGAGAAAATTGCCCGGATTTATTAGTTGACAACTTGATGGCGTCATCAGTATCATCCGTTTCCAGAAACTATGATTTTTGCAGATTTTTTCGGCTATTCCAATGGAAATTAGGAACAGAACGTGAACGAAAGCAGGAAATCGGGTTCGGACTTTCTGAGTATAACCAGTCTTTTCTCCCAAAATTAATAAATAAACAAACAGATTTTTACTGCGTTCATTCGGCTGTTTTCTTCATTTTTCTTTCTTTCTTTCTTTCTTTCTTTCTTTCTTTCTTTCTTCGTGAATTGTTTAGTTTGATTTCTGACGAAGACATTTTTCCTTGCCCGGATTTTCACTATGATTGCATGAATCGGCCCGGACCCGTGCCCGGTGTGCCCGGTAGTCAGATACGGCCATGCTGATCAGTATGGCTGAAGAGTAACTCACTGCACTGCGCTTGACCGGCTCACATTTTTCTGTTGACAGAGTGTAACAATTAAATCAATCAATTCCTAAGTCTGTTGATAAAAAAGTCACATCCTTACGTCATAGTAGACAATTTTTCTCGTCAGAACCTATCTTGCATGTTTATCAATGTACCACAGTCCGTGTGTCGAATATTATTTTCATTACCCATCCTGACTTGGCATTTCCGTTTCAGTCGAAACGCAGCTTCCCTTTGCGGCTTTTATTAATATTGTCCCGTTTTCTTCGATTGTTCCTCGACATTTCACATTTCAGCACAGTACTAGATTGGTAGTTTGGGCTTATAGTTTCACTGCTAAAATTTCTAGTCGTAAACATAACTTCTTTCGGACTCCGCGCTCGTGGAACTCTCTTCTGGCTCCCTAATTTCAACTACGATTTTCAAAAATGCAACATCAATCTCCACCTTGCTGTCTAATTCAAATCTATTCTTTTATTGTCATTTCTGTTTCTTATGTTCTCACTAAACCCCTTGCATCCTAGTGGTTTTTATTGTCTTGCATGGTGTGAATATTAAATCATTAAAAGAAGTTATTTTTTATGACTGATCTTATTTTTATTTTTCGTATTATTCTTGTTGTCATCTGCTTTTATATATTCTCAGAATCTAAACGTGTTAGAATAGCTTTCTTGCAGTTTTCATTTTGTTATAATTTTTGTAAATTACTGTTTGCTTTAATATCTTCTCAACATCCAAGCGTGTTAGGATCGCTTTCTGGTAGTTTTTTTGTTTGCTAAGTTTTTAAAATTGTCGGTTGCTTTAATATCGTCGCAAAATCTGAACGTGTTAGGATTACTTTCTGGCAGTTATTTTTGTAAATTATCGGTTGCTTTAATATCGTCTCAAAATCTGAACGTGTTAGGATCGCTTCCTGGTAGTTATTTTGTTAAATTTTAAAAAATTATCGTTTGCATTAGTATCGAATCAAAATCTGAACGTGTTAGGATTGCTTCCTGCCAGTTTTTCTGATGTTAATTTTTTTTAAATTGTGGTTTGCATTAATATCGTCTCAAAATCTTAACGTGTTAAGATCGCTTTCTGACAGTTTTCTTTTTTGTTAAATTTTTGTAAATTATCATTTGCTTTAATACCGCCTCAAAATCTGAACGTGTAAGGATCGCTTATTGGCAGATTTAGATTTTTTTCGTTAAAATTTGTTAAGTTACCGTTTACTCTAATATCGCTCAAAATTTGAACGTTTCAAGAATGCTTTTTGGCATTTTTCAGTGTAACCCTGATATAAGAGAGTCGTCATGACCGGATCAACGTTATCTTATATCCGGGTTTGGTCTATTTTATATACATTAACGCAGGCTCTAATTTGGGACCAGATAAAAATCGCTCTTATATCCGGGTTTGGTTTGTTTTATATACATTACCACAGGCTCTAGTTTGGGACCAGAGAAAATCTCTCTTATATCAGATTTTCTCTTATATGCGGGTATCTTATATCCGGGTTATACTGAAATTATATTTTTGAAATTATCGTTTGCTTTAATACCTTCTCAAAATTTGAACGCATTTGGTTCGCTTTCTAGCAGTTTTTTTTTTTAATTTTCTTTTTAGTTAAATTTTTGTAAAGTATCGTTTGCTAATACCTTCTCGAAATCTGAACGTGTAAGGACAGCTAACTGGCAGTTTTTTTATTTTGTTAAAAATTTTTAAATGACCGTTTTTTAATATCGTCTGAAAATTTGAACGTTTTAGGAACGCTTTCTGGAATTTTTTGGTTATTATTTTTGTAAGTTATCGTTTGCTTTAATTATCTCTTAAAATCTAAACGTGTTAAGTTTGTTTTCTGGCAGTTTTTCTTTTTTGTTAAATCTTTTATTTATTATTTGCCTTAATATCGTTTCCAAATCTAAACGTGTTTGGCTGACTTTCTGGCAATTTTTAGTTAAAATTTTTGAAACTTTCATTTGCTTTATCGTCTCAAAATCTGAACCTATTAGAATTGCTTTCTGGTAGGTTTTTTTTTTTGTTAATTTTTAAAAAAATATGGGTTCACTTTATCGTCTCAAAATATGAACCTGTTAGCATCGGTGTATGGTAGGTTTTTTTTTTCTTAATTTTTAAAAAATTATCGTTTGCTTTAATATCATTTCGAAATCTGAACGAGTTAGATTCGCTTTCGTGCAGTTTTTGCTTTTTGTTTAAATTTTCTGAACTTCTTAGGATGGATTTCTGGCAGATTTTTTTTTGTTCAAATTTTTTCATTGTCCTTTGCTTTAAAATCGTCTCAAAATCTGAAAGTGTTAACATCACTTTCTGGCAGTTTTCTTTATTGTTAAATTATTTAAAATTTATCTTTTGTTTTAATATCTTCTCAAAGTCTAAACGTGTAAAGAACGCTTTCTGGCAGTTTTCTTTTAATTGTTTTTAAAAATTATTGTTTGTTTTAATATTGTCTCAAAATCTGAACGTGTTAAAATCGCTTTATGGCAGTTTTTTTATTGTTAAATGAAAAACATTGTGTTAATATCTTCTCTAAAACTGAACGTGTTAGGATCGCTTTCTGGCAATATTTTTTTTGTTAAACTGTTTTTTAAATTATCGTTTACATTAATATATCTTCAAAATTTGAACGTGTGGGGTTTCATACATTGACACCCACACACACGCATGGTCACTCGACGTCCACGTGATGACTTGTTATCCCGCCAAAACGATGCTAATAAAAGCGAAGAACATCACGTGGTAGTTAGTTAGGATTTCGTCCCGGGACAAGAGCAAACATGCCTCCCTAACTCACACAAACACACGCGCACTAATTCCGGGTAGCAATTAGTGGCGCAAATTTCTTTTATTTTTCTTCTCTCCGACATTAACACTATGCACATTAACTTTCATTCAAACAGGACTTTACATAAAATAACTTTCTACACAAATTCACAATTTTTCCAACCTTCGTCAGTAGAAATCCATAGACTGCTACATTCGCATGTAAGTCTCTCTCTCTCTCTACTCAACGCACACACAGACACAGAACTTTGTCTTCTGTCTGACTTTCTTCATCAAGGATTTGAACTTTGAACTCTTTACGAAAATCTTAACAATTGTTACAAACCTTTCTTTCAGCTAGAGAAAAAACTTCATACATCTTATTTTGTTTCTACGTACATGTTACGTCGAGTCGACACGTAAATCTAAATTAGTAATTGGACGCCTTCGTCCACTACAAACGAGTTAGTATCGCTTTCTCGCAGTTTTTTTTTAATTTTAAAAATTGTTTACCTTAATATCGTCTCAGAACTTAAACGTGTTAGGATCATTTCTGGCAGTTTTTTGTTATTATTTTTGTAAATTATCGTTTGCTTTAATACCGTCTCAAAATATGAACGCGTTTGGATCGCTTTCTGGCAGTTTCGTTTTGTTGTTAAATTTTTTTTATTATCCTTTGCTTTAATAGTCTCATTATTTAAATATGTTAAGATGGCTTTTTGGTATTTTTTTTTTTGTTTAACTTTATAAAAATATAGTTTACTTTAATATCGTCTCAAAATCTGAACGTGTTAGGATCGCTTTCTGACAGTTTTACTTCTGTTAAATTTTTTAACTTATCGTTTGCTTTAATATCTTTTTAAAATCTGAACATGTTCAGACCGCTTTCTGGCAGTACTTTTATTGTTATGATTTTTGTAAATTATCATTTGCTTTAATATCTTCCCAAAATCCGAACTTGTTAAGTTCGCTTTCTGGCAGTTTCACGTAGCGACTGTTGTCGGTTGTTATCGATTTTTAGCTGTGTTTGCCGCTGCAAGAAATAAACTCTGTCGTTAATAAATAATAGCTTGGTGAATTGGGTCTTCGTTGCCGATTGAAGACGGGAGCAGCTGGTAAATGTATACGGAAAACATCGGAAGGAAGCTACGGAAAAGAACAGAACTTGGGACACAATCAGCCGGGTGAAAGTCAATGGGCTTAATAGATCCGAACACCATGACGAGCGCAAACACCTAGTATATCAGATCGTGTAAATACAAGAGTTGAAAAAATATACAGAACCCTTTTTAACTTCCATCAGCATGGGTGATGCTAACCTCCAGGAGAGTGAATTATTGCGCCTTCTTGTACTAATTTTTTCTGCCGCCATCAAAATGGAAAGATTATGTCAAATCAGTTACTAGATTTTCTGTTGGATAATTTGGTTTACTGTGTCGTACAAGACAATTCTTTTATCTCGTCACCAGCCTCTAACATCTAGTCTGGTACATTAACTATATATTCAGAGATTCTTGATAAAATGCAAAGAAGAATCTGCAATATCATAAGTCCTGACCTGATATACGCCTTTTTTAGACCCCCCTGTGGATATGTGGTATTATGGAATATGAAAGGTGACGGATAAGGTTTTGAGGTGAATGGAGAAATTGTTATAAGTGATTGGGTCGTGAATGTGATTAGCTAGGTATAAAATAGTTACTAATGACCACCATCTGCACCCCTTTTTCAGCCATGTACCCCACATTCTTATCATTTATCTATCTAAACTTATTTATAAATGAAACTTTGTCTCTGTGTGTGTGTATCCGTTACCTATAGACTCCGAAACGGCAGAACCGATTTTCTTGAAAATGTACACAGTGTTACTATAAGCGTCTTCGAGTGTTCTTAGCTAGGTTTGTGTCGAGGTACCCCCGATAAATATCGAAAATCGATAATCGAAAAAATCGGGTTATAGAAAGAGTGGTCCGATATTTTAATCAAATTTGATACACTCATAGACAATGACATAAGAAACGATATTCAGAAGTTTCAAGGTTGCAGTTCTTATAATAGTGCAGAAAAGCGATAATATATATATATATATATAAGGCAAGATGTTTGTCTGTGTGTCTGTTTATCTGCCTGTATGTCTGTACTTTTTCAGCCCTTTTATTTTCGTTTTTGCTTCGGATTTGGCTCTAAGTAGGTATAATTGTAGTTCTTAGTCTCAGCCATGTTACCATTTACTCAGAGGACTTATTTAGCCTTCAAAATTCAGTTTACGACGAAAACAATTTATTTGATATCGAACCCAGGAAATCAAAATTTGACTTACATCCATTCATTTTTCTTTCAGTCTACGGTTTCGCTTTAACTGGAAACAACTATTGCTTTTTAGTGTTTTGTGCCAACGTCCAAAGAGTCTGAGCTCCAGGACCATGGATTAGTTTTAAAGCTTTCATTACACCCAAGCAACGCCGAGCTATACTGCTAGTTACAAAATAAATATACAGTCCTGACCTGATATCTCTTCTTTAGTCACTTTTCCACCGCAGTAGTGTAGCTTCTCCGAGATTTTACTTTCATGCTAATTCTTCGGATCAACGTTTCTCTATGGTAGCTAGACATTTTGCATTTAAACGCAATACTAGATTGGCGGCCAGGTCTCATCTCTATATAATTGAAATGACTAGATGTAACCGTAAGTTCTATACTAATACTTTCTTCTATCTCGCTTCTGGAACTTTCTTCCCGCATTTTGCTTCCCTATTAACTTTGATCTCCATAAATTTAAATGTAGTGTCAATCTACTGATATATTTTTTTAATTCTTGCTCTTTTAATATTCTCTCTCCTTAAAATAATCTTTTTCGTATTTTTAATACTCACAATCTTCTCAATGACAAAGAAGAGGTTTGAAGCAACGGAAATGTACTTCTACTGAAGGATGCTGAGGATGCCATCGACCGAACATGTGAGCAACGACAAGGTTTTGAAGAAAATGGAAATGAAAAGGAAATTTATACTTAACATCAGGAAGAGACAGTTGAAATTTCTGGGGTTCGTAATGAGAACGGAGGGCTTAGAAAATCTGATACTCACAGGACAGATTGAGGGAAAGACAGACGAGAGCAGCGCGTAACATACTTGATGGTCTTAAGCAAACGGATAGTAGAACAGGATTTGGGAGAAATAAAAAGACACATTTTTTTAAGAGCTGCAAGGAACAGGAAGATGTGGAGGGTTGTAATCGACTATGCCTCAAAGTAATAATAGTGATCCTTGCTATTTTGTTGAGATTTCAGGTGAGAATTTTTCCCGGCTGTGGTAACCTCTTTGCCTGCTGAAAAACAATTTCACAGCAAAGCCGACAGATTTTCTTTTCTTTGGAGATCTTAATAAATTTTGTATTTTTGTTATGCTTCCTAAACCCTGCTCCGCTTATAATATTATGTTTTGTTTTCTTCTGTCAGTCTTGTTTTCTATCTGTCCTGTGAGTGTCAGATTTTCCAAACCTCTTTCCTCGTTATGTATCCTAGAAATTTCAACTAACTTTTCCTGATTTTAAATATAAGTTTTCTTTTTGAAAACTTTAAAGTTAGTTTAGGAGTAATATTTCTGTGTAGCTTGGTTAAGTTTTTTTTTCACTCTTTAATTTTAATTATTTGCATCTTCAAAGTGTCATTAGGAATTCTCATCCAGTAAAACTTTGAGTCAGTTTTACCGTCCAATCATGTCATAAAACCCTGAACCCTGTTATATCGAATCATGCATTAAAAGGTTGTGTTGAATATTCGTTCGAAGACATTTTCGGGTAGCATGAATTTTTTGACGTGAAGTGCAGGTGCACCCGATGATTTTATTATGACTACCGAGGTCAGAAGGAGTCGATACCTGACATGTTACGCAGTGCATCGAAGGCTGCAGGTGACAGTGGGGACATTTTATAAGTGACGTCAGTTGACACAGGGATGAGTTCGATCTTTGCTAGTTGACTTGATCAGTCGCAAATAGCAGTCGAGTTGTCAACTCCGCGTATGCCAACCGCCAACCGCCAAGGAAACACCGACTCCACCACAGTCAGTCAGTTAAGTGCCATACGTGAAACACGCTTGGGCAATCATGTCTCGAAAGGGACATAACTGACTGTGCAGAAGATTATCCCACAGTAGGTTGCCATTGCTTTCTGCAGTAGACTGGTTGCCTGCCAAGGCTATAGAACCGAATCTGTCCTGTTATTTAACCCATAACTGGAAGGAAGAGACGGATTAATACCTTTCCCAAGGGTATTTGCGCGTAAGTGAATGCAATGAATTCAACTGGAATTCGAACTCGGCACCCCGATTGCTCGTTCCGAGCCGATATCCACTGCACCACAACGCACCACACATGTCACTAAAGAAAGAAGAATCAAAGAAATCATATTTTTTAATATGCCCGTGTCGACGTTTTCTTTATCAGCAAGGTCGGGAAGATTCTCAATTTCGGGTCTGCCTTATTCTTTATCGACGGAGTATTCTTTATTCTTTATCGACAAGGAGTATATGACAGTTGATCTAGGAATATAATCCTGTTATAATACAATGTTTCTGATGTTGGTACCATTTGGCTTTCATTCTGTATAAATTTCTGTAATTTTGTGTTGTTACTCTAAGCCATTTTTTTTTTATCTTTCTGCACTAGCTTTGTCCTGTAGTAGTAGTAGGGAGATGGTTAATGTTTATTAAATTGGCCTTGTGTGAAACATAACCTAACTCCCAAAAACTTATTAGTTTTATTGGCTATCATTAGAAGGCTGAAGATTGGAATGTATGGAAGAATAAAAGTATACCTTTTGTAAGTTTAAACAGAAATTTATTAATAGAACAGATAACATGAATTCGTAGGTTAATGTTCAATGAGAAACAGTATTATGAAGTCAAGGGTATCAAGAGTTCGTAGTAGTCCTTGCAAGAATGAGTTTATGTGTAGGTAGGAAGGAACGTATTTATGTATGTATGTATGAGGGTTATCGTTGGGTAGGATTGTCTTTGAAGTTGTCGCTTAGTCTTATAGGGTTCCGTTCGGTTATCAAGTATGAAAAGAGACAGACGGGTGAACGATGAAGAGGAAGGTGATAGAGAAAGAGAGAGTTAATAATAGCGATCGCTTGACGTGTTAATAGACTTGTCATTTTCTCTCTGGCGACAGGCAATTTTTCTGTTTTTTATTTCGTTTTTGGGGCTTGAAAAGGTCATTTGGAAATACGCTCCCGGATGTGATTCAGGCCTTTCTATTGGGCGACGAACAAACTTCGCGTCGGCTCGCGAAAAGGATCCATAAAATAATTTGTTTCTGATAATTGAAGATAATTAGAATTTTGTTTTTAGACGTTTCCTAGTTTTCTATAGGGTGAAAAACATTTCCCATCAAGGTGTGAAATTTCACGAGTTTTTTTTAGACTCGCGTTTGCATGTGTGCTAAGCAAGGTTTCGTAAATTCGAGTAAATTCGCTTATTTCTAACAAAATCAACGCGTCATTGCTTAGCATTTGAATTTTTAAATCTAGATCTTGTTTTGTTCACTACAGTCCCATGATATTTTGAAATCCACTTTAGTCATTACTTTCTTCACTTTAGTCATTAAGTGCCATACGTGATACACGCTTCGGCAATCATGTCACGAAAGAGATATGACTGGCTGGGCAGAATATTTTCCCGCAGTAGGTCGTCATTACTTTCTGCGGTAGACTGGTTGCCAAACAAAGCTATTTAAACCACAGCTGAAGGGAGAAATTGCGGATTAATACCTTTCCAAAGGGTATTTTCGTGTAAGTGAACGCAACGAATTCAACTGGAATTCGAACTCGGCTCTTCATATTCTTGTTCCGAGACGATATTGAAATCTTCTTTACTTACCGAGAACATTCGTCATTTAAAAATAAACTGATCTTCTCTAAACGGCTTGAATTCAATGAGACCAACATGTATGTCTACTAGTAGTATAGACCGGAGTTGCATGGGTGTAATGAAAGCTTTAAAACTAATCCATAGTCCTGGAGCCCAGACTCAGCCTGAAGAATATTTGTGTGAAGTTTGGTGAGAATCGGATAAAAATTTGGGATTTTTATAAAGGACATACAGACAGATAAACAGACACACACACAAACATCTTGCCTTTTCTATATATATATATATATATATATATATATATATATATATATATTTTATCGATTTTTTTGCACTATTGTAAGAACTACAACCTTGAAATTTCTGAATATCGCTTCTTATGTCTTTGTCTATGAGTGTATCAAATTCAATTAAAATCCGGCCACTCTTTTTATTATTCGATTTTTTCGATTATCTATTTTCGAAATTTATCGGGAGTACCTGGATATAAAACCAAGCTAAGAACACTTACAGATGCTTATAGTACAACTGTGTAAATTTCCAAGAAAATCGGTTCAGCCGTTTCGGAGTCTGTAGGTAATGGACACACACACACACACACACACACACACACACACACACACACACACACACACACACACACATTAAATAAGTTTAGATATCGAATTACATCGAAAAAGAAACACAAGAAGCGTTGTCGAATAAATTTTTTTTTCTACTGTTCTTTATTGTCAAACACAAATTTGTAACTATTTACATTATTTAGATTGTTCCGATTGCTTTCCTCGTCGTTATTGTTATATTCACGGCGTTTCAACTGTTGTTTACTTCGGTCTTCGTCAGATGATGTACGTTGGAATTTCGAAATCTCTATTAAGTTCACATGTCAGTCAGTTAAGTGCCATACTACATACACATGACTAACTGACCGGGCAGAAGATTATCCCGCAGTAGTTTGCCATAACTTTCTGCGGTAGACTGGTTGCCAGTTAAAGATAGAGAACCCAATCTGTCCTATTCTTCTTTTTCTGTGTGCCCTGTCCCTTCAAGACGTAGGCGATCATGGCTCTCATGTCTCCCTATCCCTGGTGGCTCTTAGCACACCTGATGTAACGAGGATTGCATGGTGTAACAGACACCATGCAACCCTCGTTACATCATCGACCTGATTAGGTCCTTCAAATATGTTATCCGTTGCTTTCCCCTGTCTCTTTTTCCATCTATCTGGCCTGTTAGTATCAGGTTCTTCTTTTTATCTTTTTTCAACGGATACTGGTGGACTATGCAGAAAACAAAGGCTGAAAACACAGGACTTCTTGTACCGATTAGGCCACACTGATTCGTGAAGATGCAACGTGAACAACCCACTCAGAAGTTTCACACTGTCGATGCAAAGTTTACACCTGACGCGCATGTTTCAACTTTTCTTTTTAATCATTTCACCCCAAGCAAGGCAGTTTTACTGCCCCTGTTGCGCAGGGGGTTACATAGGGGAAAGTGATGAGATAGTAGGGTAGGTTATAGGGTATGTTAGCAGGAGGGTAATAGACGGATGAGAATACCGGTGTAATGGGGGTGGAGTGGATGGTGAAAAGAGCTTGAGAGAAAGGATGCCAATTAGTGAGATAGGAGACCTTACATTTAAATTCCTGGACACCATTTTCATTCTATTAATCTTTCGGTGAGGAAGGAGGGATTGGAGAACTTAATACTCACAGGAAGGATATCGGGAAAGAGAGATAGGGGAAATTAGCGTGAGACTTGACGGGATTTAGAAGATGGATGGTGGAGCGGGGTTTGGGAGAGATACCAAGAGGAAAAATAGTAAGTGGGAAAAAATAGGGGCAAGTCGAAATTTATGATCGCCTACGTCTTGAAAAGACACGGCTCATAAAGGATAAGAATCTTTCGGTGCTGCCATGGCTAATTTACTAGGCGCCGCTTAGATGTGGTACAAGGCCGAAAAGATGGAGTACCCAATGAAGATCGAACTCACTACTCAGTTATAACATGTTCTAGCGAGACAAGCTTTCTAATCATTACACCACGTTGGGGTACCCTCGGTTCTGCTATAGTATGTAATCTGCATGCTTGTTTATGGCACTGTTTTGGATCTTCGTCACCAATTCATTGCCAATTTGTTGTGGAGTGGTTGTGGCGAAACTTCGCCGCAAATTGTAATGAACGGTTTGGTAGAAAGTAAGACATGGAACACAGAAGGTAGGTTCAAAACAGTGTATTATTATAACAAAACATATATACAAAGTAAGTGTTAGTAATAAGTGAATAAGTGAAGTAAGCTCGAACGGTACAGTTACGCTGCTTATTGCCTGGCTAGTAACTAGCCTTAACTGCTTACTAGCTGTCGTTAACTGCAGTATTCAGTCGCCTTCCCACTAAAGCAAAATGTGGCACAAGACTTTTTAATGTGGGTTCCCCGGGCCATACAGCCTGGCCCAAACTTCCTGTCTAATCTTTCCCAGACGAGACGGTACCCTTCGACGGAGCCTCGACTGGGTTAATACTCTCCGCTCGAAGAAAAATAGCTCGACAGTACGCAAGGCGTAACTGCGGTATTTATTGACCTTCCCACAAAATATGGCACAAGGCCATTTTAATGTGGGTAATCCGGGCCATATAGCCCGGCCCAAACTTCCTGTCTAATCTTCCCCAGACGAGACCGTACCCTTCGACGAAGCCTCGACTGGGTTAATACTCTCCGCTCGAAGAAAAAGAGCTCGACAGTACGCAAGGCGTAACTGCGATATTTATTGACCTTCCCACAAAATATGGCACAAGGCCTTTTTAATGTGGGTAATCCGGTCCATACAACCCGGCCAAAAATTCCTGTTTAATTTTCCCCAGAAGAGGCTCTAACTTTCGGCGGAGCCTCGACTGGGTTAATACTCTCCACTCGAAGGCAGATAGTTCAACAGTGTGCAAGGCAATTAACTGGTCGTTAACTGCGTTCTTAACTGCCCCCTTTAGGTAATTATATAGTAAGAGAAAGAGTCTATTCCTCGTAGGAAGGCACCATAACAGCTACATATAGCTTGTTATCTACAACGATGTCTAAAGTTTCCAAAACGCAAGCTTAGTACAAAGGTGCAGTTCACAATTTCTCTTTGTTCAAATTTCAATTAAAGCCGCCTTCTTTAAAGCCTGTCCACCATAATTACTAGGAAAAAAGGTTACATCTGCATTTAGGAAACACTCAAAGGGACATGCAGAGGTCAGATTACTTGGAGGTCATATAACAAGTTCAGATTTCAGTTAAAATCCCTTCCTTTTTCTTTGTGTAAAACTAAACATTTTTACTCGATTTCCAGTTGGTTTGGTATATAGACCAAAGCAGATTTTATAGTTTATAGGCTATAATTTTGAATGTAGATCACAGTCATGTCTAGATTGAAGATGCAGACCACAATGGCGTGTAGATTACTTATTATACCAACACTAATCTTTCTATTAAATGAATTTTTCAGGAAGATGGGTTTCTCAAATCCACTAAATGTTATTTTTCTTTCCCGTCTTGATGGCGGCTTCTGCCTAACCTTTTTTTTGAGATAGTGTCAACATCTTGATTATGTCATTATTTATTCCTCAAATTACGTGTGATATCCATTTTAGGCGTTGTTACTAACACGATGTGGACTCTTTTATTTGGTGATGTGATTTTTATTTTTAGCGCAGTCCACAGGTTTTCCAGAAAGAATGGACCTCGCTAAGACGTACACAAATCATTCGCTCGAAGCCATGTGTAATCACTGATAAGAAAAAAATGTTTTATTTAGTTGACAGTTTAAACTTTTTGAAGGGGTAGGGTACATGCTGGACATTCCTATATAAGTCTAGCTCTAACGAGGCTGTTTAAGAACATGACTCAGCAAAAATCCATCAGAAAAATCATTTATATCTTGAAATATGATATTTGAAGTCGGCTCAGTATTAGAATTTAAAAAAGCAGTCTTCTTGCCAATGGAAAGTAGAAATTAAATAAGCACATCTATCAGAGTCATTGTTATAAGTCGATTTTGTAAGAAGGAAACTTAGCGGAAAAAGTAAACAATGGGCGAGCCAGGTCATACAGACGACACGCCATTTTTTGTATAAGCCTAGGTACTCCTCTTACCACGAAGGGAATACCAAAATTGATATCAAAGGAAACAGTTTTAAATGAAAGCTGATAGCAGTGAGTAATAACTTTTTTTAATTCGATTCTTATTGTACTCTTCGTATTTTTATAACTTTCAAATAAACTCAGCCTGCACTATAGTTCAAAAGTTTGAAGTCATCCCCAGAATTAACATGGAGTGAATTTGGCAGAAGATTTAAAAATTGAAAAAGAGCTCTCAAAGTCATTGAAAAAAAAAAAGAAGAGAATCAACTTATATTTTGAGAAAATTTTGCATTGAATGCCAAAAATTTCTGCGGTAGGAATCAAGGCTAAAGTAGGATATTTTGATGAGAGCAAAATTTAATTCATAAAATGCTTTTTTCTTCTTGTCATAATAAACTATCTAATAAAAACTCATATCTCACTTTTAACTATTAAGAATCTTCTTCTTTTATGTACCTTGTCCCTTCAGGACGTAGGCGATCATGGCCTTCCACGTCTCCCTATCTCTGGTGGCTCTTAGCACGCTTTCTCCTGTAACGTCTCTCAGCCCGTGTTCTGTCATCCACCTGCTCAGGCCTTTTAAATATGTTATCCGCTGCTTTCCTCTGTCTCTTTTTCCCTCTATAAGAATATGTTTCTCTTAGTTGAAGTACAAAGTAGCTACTTTTGGGGTCAATTTGAAAGATTAACAGCAGTTGCCTCAAACGTTTGAGATATATATATATATCTAACATCATAAACTTTAAGTGTACAAGTCGAATTAATACAAGAACATATTTTTCCTTATACACTGAAGAATAATGAAAAAATGTAATACTTTTCTCTTTATCCAAAGTGTTAAAAAATCTAAAGAACATAATTTCTTTTGTTTAAATAAAAAAGACAAGCGGAAAACTATATGTTATTTTATTTTTTCGCCGACGCGTTTCGGTCTGGGAATGGACTTTATCTCTGCCTTGATAAAGTCTATCGCAGGACGAAACACTTTGGCCAATGGTTACCAACCTTTTTGCTGCGATTACCCCAAAATACAATTTCACAATCTATTACCCCACTGAACATATACCCGTAATATACGAAAAGAAGTAATTATATATTATATTTTCATACATCAAAAGCAGACAAAGTTAATGGAAATTATTCAATACAATCATAGTCTTAAAGAAATGTGCCCCTGAACTCTCCTCTGTCCTTTCTAAGCTCTACAACTTCTGCCTCTCTGCTTCCTGCTTTCCTGCCTGTTGGAAATGTTCCTCTGTAGTTTCTATATTAAAAAACTCTGGAGAACCCTCGGACTCCACAAATTACCGCCCTATCAGCCTTCTTCCGATCTTTGGCAAAGTGTTCGAGGCCATTATCAACGCCGAGCTCGTTCAGCACCTCACAGAACACAGGCTCCTCTCGGACAAGCAGTATGGTTTCCGCTTCACCAGGCCGATATGCTAACGACCATCACCGAGTATATATACCAGGCACTCGACAGGAATGGCGAAGCCCGAACCGTCGCCTTGGATATCTCTAAAGAGTTCGACAGAGTTTGGCATGCTGGCCTTCTATGCAAACTGCGGAGCTATGGTATTAAATTGTTTGAACTAATCCAGTCATTCCTATCTAACCGCACATTGAAAGTGGTATTAAATGGACATGCCTCCCAGAACTACCATACGAACACGGGTATCCCTCAAGGCTCTATCCTAGGTCCTACGCTCTTTCTGATCTACATTAATGATCTCCCTGATACCATAATATCCCAAGTAGGTATGCACGCCGATGACACCACAGTTTACTCTCGCCTCGATCAAAAATTTGATGTGGGCGACAAAGCTAACCTTGCAGCCGAGCTTGGAAAGGACCTCTAATCCGTAGTGGACTGGGGTAAGAAATGGCTCGTAAATTTTAATGCTTCTAAAACGAAGCTACTATCAATTAACCATCATAGACAACCGTACCTACCTCCGATTAGCATGGACCAGGCTTGCCTTCCAGAGAGTAAAACACTGCGCCTCCTTGGTCTCATACTTTCAGCGGACCTCAAGTGGAATGACTATATCGAATCCATTGCTAAATCCGCTGCTATGAAAGTCGATTCTCTGTGCAGGGCCCGGAGGTTTTTTCCGTCTGAATCTATCCTGCACATTTATAAATCTACCATCCGCCCGTGCATTGAATACTTTTGCCATATCTGGTCGGGTGCCCCTGCTATTCTCCTTGGGCTTCTCGACAAGGTACAGCGGAGGGTCTGTAATGTGATCTAAGCGTCTGCGAGTGTACTTAGCTAGCTTTGTGTCTAGGTACCCCCGATAAATATCGAAAATCGATAATCACAAAAATCGGGTTATAGCAAGAGTGGTCTGATTTTAATCAAATTTGATACACTCATCGACAAAACATAAGAAATGATATTCAGAAGTTTCAAGGTTGCAGTTCTTACAATAGTGCAGAAAATCGATAATATATATATAAAAGCTTTCATTACACCCGAGCAACGCCGGGTTATACTGCTAGTCTATAATAATCAGAGGTATAGTAGCCGTAACCTAGCCGCAATATTTAATGAGAGTGTTGAGCTTGTATTGTCTGTGATAGTTTACTTATTCTTGGCTTTGTGACTGAAAGGGCAATTCGGGCGTCGTTTGCCATCTTGAGTCTACTACGTTTCTTGGTCTTCGTTCCAAGGACAGTAGAAAAAGCTTGTTCACATAGATAAGTGTTTGAAAATCCTATGAGAATTTGTACTGCGTTTGAGGTTAGTGTTGGTATATCTTGCAGACGAGAGATCCAAAAAGTGTCTAGACCAGACTTGGTCTCAAACAAAAGCTTCAAAACAAAAACAGTTCTGGTGTCTAAAAAAAAGGGGAAAATTTTGATTTTTTTCCAAAAGGCTTGAAAGAAAGATACTTTAAGAGAGATTGGGGTAGGGGGAATTCCTCGGAATGCTGTCTCGTTAATAACTTGGCACAGTGTGAAATTATAAGCTGATTGCCTCTTCCTAAATCAAACATCCATTACCCACCAAATATGGACTCATTACCCTACTGGGGTAATTTACCCCGGGGTTGAGGACCATGGACTTTGGCGAAATAAATAGTTTTCTTCTCTTTTGTTTGTTTTATTTAATTATACTGTTCTTTTCCTCGGATTATAACTGCTTATGTGCGTTGTGGTGCAGTGGATATCCGCTCGGAACGAGAAATCGGGGAGCCGAGTTCGAATTCCAGCCGAATTCATTGCATTCACTTACGCGCAAATACCCTTGGGAAAGGTATTAATCCGTCTATTCCTTCCAGTTATGGGTTAAATAACAGGGCAGATTGGGTTCTATAGCCTTGGTCGGCAACCAGTCTACCGCAGAAAGCAATGGCAACCTACTGCGGGATAATCTTCTGCCCAGTCAGTCATGTCTCGAAAGAGACATGATCGCCCAAGCGTGTATCACGTATGGCACTTAAGTGGCTGAATGTATTTTATGGGTAAATTTATTTCTTATATATCTATGTAACTTTATCTTTGTTTGCATCCAACTCTCGAATCAACATACACTGTTTCTCAAACTCAGCGGACTCATGGTAAGTATTTAAAATATAGTGCAATTTTCACTTTAAAACGTTCAGCTTAATGAAGTCTTTGCTAGCCTTTGTCTATATTTCTGAGATGAGTTAGTATTTACACTATTTACATTATTCAGACTATTGTTCTAATCTTTGTTACCGTTTCTACGACGTTTCGGCCTTTTGTACGCTCCGACCTTCTTCAGGTGCTTGAAATTTCGAACCAAACCCTTTATTACGATCACCGGTGTATATTATTCTCATTTCTTGTGCGAAGCTTCTTTTGGTAGTCATGAATTATCTCCCTCTAACTGGACTCACTGAGGTGTAAGTAAATGGAAAATATTTTATGTCCAACTCTTTTTTAATTGATATATACTTCCAGGATGTACGCCATAATGCCTTTCTACAAATTCCTTTTTCGTTATCATCTTTGAATTGCCATAAATAATTACTGTCTCTCAGGGTTTTGATTTAACAATTTTCCTTTTCTTAGGCTGGTTGCCATACACAGCTACACAGCCCAGTCTACCCTTTCTATTTAACCCATAGGCGAAGGGTAAGATTCATGATCTTCCCCCATGGATTTAAATACAAAAGCGAATGTAAAAGACAAGTCCGGAATTTGAACTCGGCACCCCGATTCCCCTATCCAGTACACCACCGCACACCTCATGTTCACCTATAATACCGTTTTATTTATTCTACAATTATCTTTGATTTGAAACGGTGAATGCGCACAGGAAATTTGCCAAAGACAATTCTCATATTCGTTCACGTTTATATAATACTTTCATAGACAGACTCATGCATAATGAAAATCGGCCTATGAAAGTATCATATTTACGTGAACGAATGTGAGTCTTTATGATGAAAAAAAAAGGCAATGGTCCTTTTAAAACAGATATTTTATTTGGCATAAAAAGAAATTTTACAAATGCACACAAAGTTACGTAAAAAGCAAAAGTAGAGACATATAAATCCTTACTGGCTTCGTGCACATTCGTAATCGTATCAATAAGAAACTACTTTAGTTCGGACAAAATTAGGGAACGTTGAAAATGTTTTCAATCAATACTGTTTAATTATAGAAAAACAGACTATCCACTAAAATACGAGTATGCATTAAAAATAATGTTCAAACAACAAATAAACTTAAATATATCAATTAATACAATTTCGTAACTTTCTGTAAGATTTCGTTATATATATATATATATATATATATATATACTAGCAGTATAGCCCGGCGTTGCTCGGGTGTAATGAAAACTTTTATATATATATTATCGATTTTCTGCACTATTGTAAGAACTGCAACCTTGAAACTTCTGAATATTGTTTCTTATGTCTTTGTCTATGAGTGTATCACATTTGATTAAAATCGGACCATTCCTTCCATAACCCGATTTTTTAGATTATCGATTTTCGATATTTATCGGGGGTACCTCGACACAAAACCTAGCTAAGAACACTCACATTGTTATAGTAAAACTGTGTAAATTTTCAAGAAAATCGGTTCAGCCGTTTCGGAGTAACGGACACACACACACACACACACACACACACACACACACACACACACACACACACACAGAAAGTTTCATTTATAAATAAGTTTAGATTTAGATTTCAGCGAGCGCTCATAGCTCATTGGTAGAATCGCCGACTGACGCCAATTCGGTCGGGTTTCAATCCTGGCTAGAAGCAATCAGATGTCTAACCGTCCTGATAAGCTGTAATACAGCGAAACAGATCTGTCTGCGGATGAATATACATATATGTGGGTATAGAAGAATCCAAAGGAGTATCCTGTACATACAGTTTGTAGGATAACTCTCTAAAAGAGCTCTAAATATATATGTATATAAATACATATAGAGCAAATATAAGAAAAATTAAGACAGACACGTTATTTCATGATAAATTGAAAATTATAGGCATATTTCAGGCAAACCATCATCAGCTTCCGTCTTTATTGTACCCAGGGAGAGTTTATAATAAGCACCTGATGATTACCTCGTGCATTAAACTCCTAGACGTGCTAAAGACGTAAGATAATATGTATATTTATCATTATATATTTAATAGCTCTGCTATTTTACACTGAACATAGTTTTATTCACACCAGAAAAATATTTATATATGTTCGTGTCTATGTATATATATACTTATTGATATCAATTATATATATCCCTTTGGTTGATGTTCATGTGCTTAGCTCTTTCTTTTTTTACAACCATTTTTTCCTTCCACGTATATACGCGGAGGGTTTTTCGAGTATAGTTATAAATTTGCATATATATATATATATATATATATATATATATATATATATATATATATATATATAGGCCACGTGCTGGTGTTCATGTGCTTAGCTCTTTCTTTTTTTTACAACCATTTTTTCCTTCCACGTATATACGCGGAAGGTTTTTCGAAACGAGTATAGTTATAAATTTGCATATATATATATATATATGCATTTGAACATAATTTTGATTTAAAAAATGATATTCTATTTAAAATAGAAGCCAATTTACTAAGATGAAAATGTATACAAAGTTCTTTAATCATCTACACTAATTTTACATTTAAGTTCTTACATATTTCACCTTTCATGGCACTTTTCTATTATTACAATGTGCAATATTTAAAAACAAATGATCATTAATAATAAATGATGGAAACGTGAGCGAAAAGAAAAGTAACTGAAATCGTTCAGACACGATACCTAATACATATATTAAAAAGAAATAAGTTTAAATTTAAATATTTCCCATCGTCTCTTCCCATGTGTACACGTGTGGTAGCATCTCATTAGTCTGATAAAGTCCTCTTAAACAAAAAACTCATATTTTTTCCCATATATATATATATATATATAATCGTTTTTTCACGTATAAATGACCACATACCGTTTTTCCACATATATATCTGATCATATCGTTTTTCCATATATATATGATAACATCATTTTCTCATAAATATATGACCATTTATCGTTTTCCGATATATATAACCAAATATCATTTTCTCATACATAGATAACCACATAGTTTTCCCATATATATGATCACATCGTTTTCTTATATATATATATATATATATATATATATATATATGACCATACATCGTTTCCTCATATACATATATATATATATATATATATATATATATATGACCATACATCGTTTCCTCATATATATATATATATATATATATATATATAAAACCACTTATCTTTTTTCCATATATAAATGACCACATATCGTTTTCTCATATATATATATATATATATATATATATATATATAAGTAAAATAAATTTTCAAAATTAAAAAATGTTGAATGAACATTTCGACATAAAATCCGTAAGAGAGATTTTACATCTCCTCAGCAACGTCCATCTTTCAAAATGGAAATAAAAATAAGAATAAAATTTATATATATATATACATGGGAAAACGATATGTAGTCATATATATATGAAAAGACGATATGTGGTTATATTTTATTAAACTACTTTAACCCGAAACGGTAAAGTAGGAAGGTAAATCCCAAAACCTGATCTTAATTAATATTAAAAAAAGACACTGGAGGAGAGCTCAATGGAATTAAAATTACAGAGCTAATATAAAGTAAAATAAATTTTCAAAATTAAAAAATGTTGAATGAACATTTCGACATAAAATCCGTAAGAGAGATTTTACATCTCCTCAGCAACGTCCATCTTTGAAAATGGAAATAAAAATAAGAATAAATTTTTCTTGGGATTTACCTTCCTAATTTACCGTTTCGGGTTAAAGTCGTTTAATAAAATATAACCACATATCGTCTTCTCATATATGTATATGACTACATATCGTTTTCCCATGTATATATATATATATGACTACAGTTCGTTTTTCCATCGGTATATGACCACATGTCGTTTGCCCATTTATATATATGTCTATATATAGTTTTCCTATATATATATATATATATATATATATATATATATATATATATGACCACATGTCGTTTTTCCATTCATATATATATACGACCATATCGCTTTCCCATATATATATATATATATATATATGACCACAAATTGTTCTCCCATATATACATGACCACATATCGTTTTTCTATATATACATGACCACATATCGTTTTTCCATATACAGATGACCACATATCGTTTTTCCATATATAAATGACGACATATCGTTTTCTCATATATACATGACCAGATAAAAAGACAAAAATTCTTCAACATTTGGATAATTTTTTATTTAGTTGGTTCTAAGCTTTTAATAACATGGTGGATGTTATTGTGTTACCGTCTTAATAACCTCTCTGAAGATGGCTCATGTGAGCCGAAAGCTTAAAACCAACTTAATAAAAAAATATGCAAATGTTGGAGAATTTTTGTCTTTATTTTCAACTGAAATTAAATCCAAAATGTGACGTTTAGAACGGCTCATGATTAAACATAATAGACATTCATTGTCTCTGATATATAACAGTATATGTTTAGAAAATTATCTGCTGCCTCGATACACTAAATGTATATATATTAAATTGTGTATGATGCTTAATGTCAAAATTCCTGTTTTTTTCAGTAGCTTACTGGTCGAAAGGTATTTTAAGGAGGCACATTTTTGTCATATAGTGCTCGATTTCAAGATAGGGATAGATCGTTGAAGTGTTTCACTTAGCTAAGCAGTGTTATTTCACTAATGCCGACTTTGAAGTTTTGTGAAGACATTATTTTATTGACTTCCTTCTTCAGGGTCATTTAAAATCTGTTGCTCTTTTCCATTTTTCTGTATATATTATGTAATTTGATGTAATTTTTTTTTGTGTGTGATTTTTTTTGCCCGATGAATATTGTTTCTTAACCCTCTAGGGCCATTCGTATCATATTTGATACAGTATGAAAACAAACCTTGAAAGAAATATTTTCCTGAAAAATTTTTTAAGAGAAATATTTTATAAATTTCAAATGAAAGCAGTACTGACTGCTCAGTCAATGAATACCAAATGTTTCCTTATAGGGAAATGCCAAATGTTTCCTTATAGGGAAATACTGTATCAAATATGATACGAATGACCCTAGAGGGTTAATAGATAAATAGATAGATAAACAGACTGAGATTAACCCTCTAGGGCCATTCGTATCATATTTGATACAGTATGAAAACAAGCCTTGAAAGAAATATTTTCCTGAAAAATTTTTTAAAAGAAATATTTTATAAATTTCAAATGAAAGCAGTACTGACTGCTCAGTCAATGAATACCAAATGTTTCCTTATAGGGAAATACCAAATGTTTCCTTATAGGGAAATACTGTATCAAATATGATACGAATGGCCCTAGAGGGTTAAATGATGGAGGATTTACAAGTGGTTAATTGCTTTTTCTTGTGCTGACATCTTTTTAGCATGCTTAGGTGTATGTCTGCTTAACTGCTTTATACTAAGTTGCTCTCTTTTTACCATTTTTGATTGACCTCTTTTCACTGTGTTGGGTCGACCGTTTTTTACTGTGTCAATATATATGCCCACTTAAAACTTTTTAGGTCATGATTTGTGTTTGTGTTCGTGTGTGCATGCGAGTTGGTTGTTTTTGTATTATTTGTGGTCTTGGTGTGCGATTTTTCCCTTTGGCGATTGTTATATTATCTATTCTTTGTTTATCTTAATGTTATATATAACATTATAAATAGCTCCTCTAATTTGTTTATCAGCAATGTAATTAAGATAAACCATTATTTATGAGGGTTTGTCTAATGTTTTTTAATTCAGTGTAAAATTCCTTTTTGTGGAGGAGTTAATATTGTTTCTTTCATAGTGCTTCGTTTCTTAAACGATTGATATAATTATAAGGAATATTTACAACAATCGAAAATTACTTTTAACTTGTACGACCGATGTTCCTTTCTATGACCATCAAAATAATATCTATGTAGAACGTGATGTTGTTTCCATGGGTTCAGATCTAGGACTAACATTTAGTAACTTCTATATGACTCACCTTGGAAATAAGATATTTCACATCTTTAAAAAATCCATCTACCTTAGATATATAAATGATATTCTCATTTTACTTAAAAACATAGATGAAATACATTAACTAAAAAAAAAAACTTCCATTAAAAACGCTGTACTTAAATACATATGTAAATTCAACAATAACAATAAATTTTCTTTTCTTGATATATTAAAAAATAGCAATGATAATTCATTTACATCTTCTAATATAAAAATGAAACTAATTAGCATATACTCTTAACTATAAAAGTGGATGTCCTAACTATTAAACAATAACGATTATACAAAATTTGATAAACCATGTAAAAGTTAACACATTCAGAAAAATTATAATGGTAATATAATAGCAATGATTTTAAAATTATAATTATATAAATTAAAGTTATCTGCGTTAGATAAAAATATATCCTAGCTTTAGCAGTTAATTTTAAAAATTAATTATAGCACAACTCGTTCATGCGTATTTACAAAAATCATAACTATCAATTAAATTAGTTTTTGTCTTAGCAATTTGGTTCTGAATATGATCTCGGATAAGTTTGAAAGAATTTAGAAAAGAAACTACGGTTCCTACCTAAATGAAGGCGGTCAGAATATTTATTTAAAAATAAATAGATATAAAATGTCCAAATTATTACACCAAATTTAATAGAATATATATATATATATATATATTTGATAGAATATATATATATCCGAGTGAATAGGGAACGAAGAAAAAAAAATTTTTACAATGTTCAAAACATTAATTTAAAACAGTGCTCGATATATAATATAGAGCTGTGTATATTTATTCTAAATTATATTTTAGAATATGTACAAATTTATTTTATATATCAACTATAAATCGTACATTTGTTTCGACTTTGAAATTACAATGTCTCATCAGGTGGTGTGGACAGAAATGGAAAGCCTCTTTTCTAAAATTTGGTGAGTTGTGTGTGAGATGTTGGTGGGGGTAAGTAATAAGGGAATAAGTCTTGTGAATTGTCTGTTTGAATTTTGAAGAAAGTGGTGTGGGTAGTGAACACAGCTGATTAATGAATGTCTTGGAATCCTGTAGACAGATTTAACATTAGCAGATAGCATTGTAAGATTTATAATCTTGTGACCAGACTTTATCTGTTGGGTTTCTTAAAGGAGCAGAGTAGGGAGGTGCAAGGGGTGGGATTGGACTTACCGCTTATTTGTACAACTATAGAATATTTTTGTATTTAAGCACAGTTTTTATAATTAACCGAATTTTGTATATTTAACCTTTATTTTGGATTTAGGATATCGAAATCGATTTTTCCTATTAAATTTTAAATTTTAAATTAGATCATATTTTGTGGTGTGTAATAGGTAGGATTTAATGTAAGAGGTAAAATTTAATGTTAATATTTAAGGTAATAGGTAAGTAAGTAATAGGTGCGTAATAAGTAGAA
>JBBBDQ010000762.1:162500-192500 GCA_037127315.1 Ascarosepion bandense | reverse complement strand
ATAGCAACACAAGATAATAATCATCTTTGATGGTGGATGTCTTTTTGATAACGTCCCTGCAACCACTCTGAAGATTGGTCATGTGAGCTGAAAGCTTAGAACCAGCGTAATAAAAATATCCAAATGTTGGACAAGTTTTGTCATTATTTTCAACAGAAATTAAAGCCAATATACGATGTTTAGAACGGCTCATGATTAATCATAATAGACATTCATTGTCAAACGACAGTGACATGGTATTTATATTGACCTTTTTTATTTAATTATTTTTGCGTTCTTATAATTTTATTTTCTGGATATACCAGGTGAGGTGTGCTGAAGTATCTACAGCACAATATCCGTGCTAATGGATATTAAATACAAACAAGACAATCACAGATAAGACAGAACAACAATAATTAGAAAGAGAGGAGAGGTTAATTTGTTAGAGTCGCAAAGAGCATAGTCAGATAATAATCGTCAATGACGCTCCGAATTCCTGACTGCTATTAATCATTATTTATATCGTTTGAAATAGCACATATCATTCCATCTTTGAGAACGCTGGAGAGGTGTTAGCTGCTCCACAACAGTTTGTAAAAATTGGTCGAATTGTCTTTAATGAAACATGTATAAAAGTGACATTGCTGCCCAATTACACACACACACACACACACACACACACACACACACACACATATATATATATATATATTTTTTTTAAATAGACATATTATCCTAAGTCTAAAGCACAACTCGGCGTTTCATGCCCTATGCAATCATCAGGTGCTTATTACGAACTCATTATAAACACCTTATGATTACATAGAGCATGAACCTGCAAGTCGTGCTATAGACGTAGGTTAATGTATCTATTTATTAATATATATTTTATAGTTCTGCTATATTACATCGAGCACTTTTATTAACGGAAGAAAACTATTTATATATGTTCGTGTACTTGCGTGTATATCCATATGTATATTTATTGATATCAATCTCTCTCTCTTTCTCTTTCTCTCTCTCTTTCTCTCTCTCTCTATATATATAGCTCTGTTATATTACATCGAGCACTTTTATTAACAGAAGAAAAATATTTATATATGTACGTATGCTTGCGTGTATACCCATATGTATATTTATTGATATCAATCTCTCTCTCTCTCTTTCTCTCTCTCTCTCTCTCTATATATATATATATATATATAGCTCTGTTATATTACATCGAGCACTTTTATTAACAGAAGAAAAATATATGTTCGTGTACTTGCGTGTATATCCATATGTATATTTATTGATCTCTATATTTAATAACTAAGTTCCATACCTTCTTCAGTTTTAATGAATTCTTACTAAACTAGAACGCTGAGAATATTCAATTATTTACTGAATGGCGTTTATTCTTTTTGATGGGCTGGTTAACTAAAATTTTAAATGTGCCTGGCCTAGAGAGCAAATTAGATTATGTGAAAAGGGCTAGAATTTTAAGAATTTTTTTTTATGCAGTAATGTAGTATAGAGGTTAAATAACAGGACAGATTGGGTTCTATAGCCTTGGTTGGCAACCAATCTACTGCAGAAAGCAATGGCAACTTACTGCGGGTTAATCTTCTGCACATTCAGTCATGTCTCTTTCGGGACATGATCGCCCAAGCGTGTTTCACGTATGGAACTTAACTGACTGAATGTGGTATACCAAAGACGTATACCAGAGCGACGTATGTTGTATAACCTGGAAACCGAAACGCTCACCATTGTATAACCTGTACCAAGGATGAGGAAAATTAAACTGTAACCAAGGCGACATTTATGTTGTATACACTTCAATGAAACCATGATTATTACTTTGACGACGGGACCCGAAACTTGTAACTTCTCTCTTAAAAATTGCTTGCTTTTTCACACTGATAAAATGACGACATACTCAATTAATAAAATGTAACAGGTCTATATAATCAAATGTAGACAACATATCTTTCTACAGAATCTATTAAATGCAAATATTGTTTCTATTTACAACCTTCTTTCATGATTGGATATTTTTTCTTTCTGTTTTAGTGTTGTCTGAATAAATCCAGTCCTACATATTGTTATCATTATTATTGTTTTTGAACAAAGGATAAAATGCAACAGTAAGAAAACGTCTCTCTGCCTCTCTACTCGGAAAAGGAATTCTTTAAAATCCAGTGTGCAGCCCCAAATTTAGGTCTTTTTATATATATATATATATATATATCCTGGGTTAAAAGCAGTCGGATGTCTAACCGTACTAATGAGCTGTGATACAGCGAAACAGATCTGCTTGAAGATGACTATATACATATATATATATATATATATATACAGAGAGAGAGAGAGAGAGAGAGAGAATGAGAGAATGAGAGAATGAGAATGAATTTTGCTACCGGAGAGGAAAATGTCTATTTACTGAATTTTATCTATGGACGATACTTTATATATATATATATATATATATATATATATATATAAAGAATAATTTTGGTGCTATACATCATCATAACTCAACAATATATATATATATATATATATATATATTGTTCAGTTATGATAATGTATAGCGCCAAAATTATTCTTGTCAGTAGTTTTACTGATAAAAGGTATTTTGGTAAGCGTGTTTTGTTATCTTAAAGAGCTCGCTATCGAGGTGGAAATAGAGCATTGATAGTTTTAGTACAAAGAATTTGTTACTTTAACTGAGCAGGTTCATGCCCACTTCGGAGTTTCATGAGGACACCATTATAATGCCTTCATTCATCAGGGTTAGTATTCTAAACCTAGCCCCGATAAGACGTAGGGTAATATGTATATGGATTAATATATACTTAATAGCTTTGTAATATTACACTGAGCACTGTTTTATTAACACTTGATAAATATTTTTATATTGGTGTGTATCTGCATGTCTATAAATACGTATACTTATTTACGTCCATACCTGCCTACCTAACTACCTACCTACCTCTCTACATATATATATATTTATATACAGAAAGAAAGAAAGAAAGAGTTTGATTTAAATTGTTGATTAGGTACTGTTGTAGAATGGCTGTCACTACTGCCGCACTATCAATGACGGAATGACCCATCGTCGGAAATGGTTTATTTTAGTAAAGAATAGTAGCATTCGAGGCGTAATATTCGAGTGTCATTCAAGTAATATTCAGATTGCTTACTTCGGCGACTATTGAAATCCAAGCCCTCCTGTCTGTGTTGTAAGTTCTGTCTTGTCTGTTATTGTAACTATTGTAATGTTCTGTGTATATCCGTTTATCACCGGATATTGTGCTGAATAATACCGCAGCACACTTTCTCTGTGTTTCGTCTCCATTTCGGCGATACAACATAATTATAAACTAATTTGTTCTAAATACACATTTCAGAAAATATTTTTAAAAAGCTTTACTGAAATGTGCGTTGTAGTGCAGTGGATATCGACTCGGAACGACAAATCGGGGTGCCGAGTTCGAATTCCATTTGAATACCTTGCATTCACTTCCGCACAAATACCCTTAGGAAAGGTTTAATCCGTCTCTTCCCTCCAGTTATGGGTTAAATAATAGGACATATTGGGTTCTATAGCCTTGGTTGGTAATCAGTCTACCGCAGAAAGCAATGGCAACCTACTTCGAGATAACCTAAGTGCCATACATGATACACACTTTGGGCAATCATGTCTCAAAAGAGACATGACTGACTGGGCAGAAGATTATCCCGCAGTAGGTTGCCATTGCTTTCTGCAGTAGACTGGTTGCCAGCCAAGGCTATAGAATCAAATCTGTCCTGTTATTTAACCCATAACTGGAGGGAAGAGACGGATTAATACCTTTCCCAAAGGTATTTGCGCGTAGGTGAATGCAACGAATTCAACCGGAATTCGAACTCGGCTTTCCGATTTCTCGTTTCAAGCCGATATCCACTACACCACAACATTCAAGTAATTTTCGGACTGATTACTTCGTCGACTATTGCGATCTAAACCCCTCCTCTCAGTGTTGTAAGTTTTATCTTGTCTGTTTTTGTAACTATTTTACTGTTCTGTGTATATCCGTTTAGCACCGGATATTGTGCTGAATAATACCGCAGCACATTTTCTCTGTGTATCGTATCCACCTCGGTGATACAACAGGAACAAGAAATTGGTCCTAACTGAACACAGAAGGCGGACAGACAAACAGATAGATAAGAAGAGGCAAAGAAAGAAAAAAAGAAAGAAAGAAAGAAAGAAAATATAAATACGTTAAAAAATATGGTGATTTTTAAAGCATGTTGTAGATAAGGCACAGACCGAACGTAAAAGGAATCGAGTAAGACTAGAAATCACTACTCATTTTTAACCGTTTAGTATGAGAAGCTTGCTAACCCTTACATTACGTCGAGGTGCCAAAATGATTTTCTAAGCGTAGCTTTGATGTGGTACAAGGCCCAGTGAGAATCAAACTCACTATTCAATCGTAACTGAGGTAGCAAGTGAGGCTTGCTAACCTTTACACTACGAATAATGCCCAGAAGCAAGAAAAGAAGATAAAAGAAAAAGAGAGAAAGAAAAGGAGAGAAGGAAATAAATGGAAAGAAAGAAAGAAAAGACAAAAAAAATAAATGAAAAGAGAGAAAGAAAAGAAGAGAAAGAAAAGTTGAAAAATAAAAATAAAAGAGAGAAAGAAAAGGAAAGAAAGAGAAGGGTAGAAGGAAACGGAGAGAAAAAGGTGAAAGAGAAATAAATGAAAAGAGAGAAATAAAAGGAGAGAAAGAAAGAAAGAAAAGTGAGAAAGAAAAGAAGATAAAGAAAAGTAGAGAAGGAAAAGAGAGAAAGAAAAGGAGAGAAATAAATAAATAAATAAATAAAGAAAGAAAGAAAGAAAGAAAGAAAAGGAAAGAAAGAAAAGGATAGAAGGAAAAGGAAATAAAGAAAAGGCGAAAAAGAAATAAATGAAAAAAAGAGAGAAAAGGAGTGAAAGAAAAGGAGAGAAAGAAAGAAAGAAAAAGAGAGAAAGAAAAAAGAGAAAGAAAAGACGAAAAGGAATTAATGAAAAGAGAGAAAGAAAAGGAAAGAAAGAAAGAAAAAGAAAGAAAGAAAGAAGAAGAGAGAAAGAAAGCGAGGAAAGAAAAAAGGAAAAGAAAGAAATAATAAGAGAGAAAGAAAAGAAGATAAGAAAAAGGAAAGAAAGAAAGAAAGAAAGAAAGAAAAGAGAGAAAGAAAAAGAGAAAAGAATAAAAAGAGAGAAAGAAAAGAAGAGAAAGAAAAAGAGAGAAAGAAAAAGAGAAAACGAAAGAAATATAAAGAAAGAAAGAAAAAGAGAGAGAGAGAGAGAGAGAGAGAGAGAGAGAGAGAGAGAGAGAGAGAGAGGAAGAATGAAAATAGGCTCAAAACAAAAAGAAAAGCAGATACGCAACAGAACGTAATTAAAACAGAAAGTAGAAAGAAAACGCAAGAGAGTAGGGAAATTATGGACGATACAAAATACGTAAATAAGCCAATAAAGGCACAACAATTTAAAAGATATTAATAGAATTAAGCCATGAAAGAAAGAAAGAAAGAAAGAAAGAAAGAATAGGAAATATTGGGGAGAAAATAGAGGAATAAAGATAAAAAAAAATAAGAGGTGCTAAGAGAAGAGAAGACGAAAAATAACAAAATGTAAAAGAATGATGTCGATACAAAGAAAGAAAGAAAGAATGAAAGAAGAAAGAGAGCGATATATACAGAGAGATGAGATAAAAAAGAAGGAAAGAGAAATAAGAGGAAACAAAGAGAAACAAGGTGAAGAAAGACAATCAAAAGAGAGAAGGAATAGAAAATAGGAAGGAAAGGAGGATAAAGAAAAGAAAAAGAATGAAGAGAAAGTAAACTGTGTAAGTGATTGTCTGTTTAGGAAAGAAATAATTTTTGAAAAAATGGAGCAGAAGAAATAGACGCTCACCAATCATGGCCGGAGTGTTGCGGTCGATTTCTTTCGATCAAGGGCAGAGATTTTAGATAAATTAAACATCTGCAGCTTTTTTAGATCGAGAATCTTCCAGCGATTTAACTATTTATCAACCGGACAAGGAAATGTAAAGTGCCAAAAGAGAGAGAGAGAGAAAGAGAGATAAAAAGAAAGAGAAAGTGAGTGAGAGAGTGTGAGAGAGAGAGAAAGAGAGAGAGAGATAAATAAATAAAATATACGAAGAAGGGGAGGAAGTAAAGTAAAGAATGAGGAGGGGAAATATTTCAAGTTTATGAGAGAGAAAAGAAAGAGAGAGAGAGAAAGAGCCTGGACGGGGAATTGGATGTTGAAAACAAAGAAAGAAAGAAACAAATAAATTCAGATATGAAAGAACACACTAAAGATGATAGATATCTTTCGAGAATGCTATGAAGAAAGAAAGAAAGAAAGAATAGGAAATATTGGGGAGAAAATAGAGGAATAAAGATAAAAACAGAAGTGGTGCTAAGAGAGGAGAAGACGAAAAATAACAAAATGTAAGAGAATGATGTCGATACAAAGAAAGAAAGAAAGAAAGAAAGAAAGAAAGAAAGAAAGAAAGAGAGAAAAAGAAAGAAAGAAAGGAAAAGTAGAAAAATATTTCGAGTTGAAAAGAGAGTGCAGGGGAAATGTAAGATGAATAACAAGCGAGGAAAGTTCAATAGAATGAAAGAAAAAAAAAGAAAGAAAAATGAAAAAGAAAGAAAAATATTTCAAGTTGAAAACAGAGTGAGAGAAAAAAGATGATGAAGAATAAGAGAGGAAAGAAAACGGTTGAAAAAAATCTGATTTAAAGGAATACACTCCCTCTTTTTCTCTCAATCTTTCTCTCTCTCTCTCTCACGTATATATATATATATATATATATATATATATATATATATATATATATATATCCAGGTGAAGAAAACCAACAGTTTTACAATTCCGAGTACTCCGGTGATTACTTCTTTTTTTTTTTTTATAAAAGTGCTCAATACAAGAAATATTGTAGAGCATAATATAATCATATAATTAAACTTGCTTTTTAATTAAAAAAACTTTACGACAAGGAAATTTCTATGTTTCGAGATTTCTACCTCGTCATCAGGCAATGTTAGATCATTGCTGTGAAAATGATTTTCATTTAAATATAAGAAACTATACGTTTGTTATTTATAGATATGGGAAAAAATTTCCGTGTCGCAATCTATTTTTTATTAAAATACAAATACATATATATATATATATATATATATATATATATATATATATATATATATATACGATAGAATTATGGATAGAATTGGAATAAAATTCCGATATCTCCCCAAAATAAAAAATAACAAAAAAAAAAAAAATACTATTCTTAAAAGAGTGCTTTATACAAAATAGAGCAAATAATATTTATTTAAAATTTATAACATAAGTATGTTATAATATAACAACAAAATAGCTATTTTGTTTCAACCTTTCTCGTATCTTGTCAAGTGAAAGTGCTGATTGCGAGATGAAGAGTTTTACAAGGTTCAAAACTAACCCTAACCCCCTCAATAGGGGAGGCATTATCTGTTTCCCCTATTGAGGGTGTTTGATTAGATTTGAACCTTTTAAAACTATTCATCTCTCAATCAGCACCATTACTTGACAAGGCACAAAAAGTGTTGAAACGAAATAGCTACTTTGTAGTGATGTTATAACATACTAATGTTATATATATATATATAGTCATCCGCAGACAGATCTGTTTCGCTGTATCACAGCTCATCAGTACGGTTAGACTCCGATTGCTTTTTAACCTAGGATTGAAACCCGACCGAATTGGCGTCAGTAGATGGACGTTCGGTAGAAAAAGGCAGACTTTTTAGCGTGTATATTATCATTATGCGCCCCCAATATATATTATAATTTAGAACATCTACAAATTATAATTTACTACAAATGTGTACATTTTGTTTCGACATCGAAAAAACAATGTCTCATCAGGTAGTTAATAATGATGGTAATAAACGTTATTTTTGAAAAAAAAATTAAAAAATCTCACTTCCCCTTTATTTTTGGATAATTTTTCGTATGAGAAAAGATGGGAAAACAAAAAGGAAATCGAAAAAAATCCCAAAAAAAAGGGGAAACAAAAAAGAAAGAGAAATACAGAAGAAATAAAGAGCAAGAAAGAGAAAAATAAAAGGAACAGAGAAAAAAGAATAAATAAAAAAGTGGACACAGGGGAAGTAGAAAACAGAGAGGAAAACAGGAGAGAAAGAAAGCTAAGAGGAGAGAGCCGATGATAACGGCTCAGAGAGAAATATTCATAGCTCTATTTCTATATTGAGCACTGTTTTAAATTAATGTTCTGAACATTGTTAATACTTCCTCATTTTTTTTCACTTAGATAGATAGATAGATAGATAGATAGATAGATAGATATGAATATGAACAGACTGAGATAGATAGATAGATAGATAGATAGATAGATAGATAGATAGAATAGAACAGACTAGATAGATAGATAGATAGATAGATAGATAGATAGATAGATAGATAGATAGATATGAATGAACAAGAAAGGACCTTAAAAATAAAAAAAAAACACGCGAAGATAGATATAGGATGAGACGAAGAGAAGGCCAATGAGAAGGAAAGAATGCAATAATAAAAAAGAAAGAGAAATCAAGAAAGAGAAAAAGAAGAAAGATAATGAAATAAAGCAAATAAAAAAATAAAGTAAGAAATAAAGAGTAAAAAATGAATAAAAAAAGAAATGAAAGAAAAACGAAAGAAAAAGCAGAGGTGAAAACAAAGAAAACAAAAGAAAATGCAATAAAATAAAAGAATTAAATAAGAAGAAATAAAAAATAGCATTCTGAGTAAAAGAAAGAGAGAGAGAGAGAGAGAGAGAGAGAGAGAGAGAGAGAGAGTATTATAGTGCCCTTCTACGAGGAATGGACTCTTCTTGTTATATATGATTACCTGCATGACTTTCAAGAGAGCAGTTTACAAAGAGCAGTTAACGGCAATTGACGACAGCTACTAGTCAGGCAATAAGCAGCATAATAATACCTTCGGACTTACTTATTTTTAGTTACTTATTATTAACACTTCCTTGGAATATGTTGTTTCTTGTTTTACTAATACATTGTTTTGAATTTACTTCCTGTTTTCTGTGTCTTACTTCCGGCACAAACCGGTCACTACACTTTGCGGCGAAGTTTCGCCACAACTCCGCAACAGAAAGAAAGAAATTTAAAAAGAAAGTAAAACATATACCAACCGATATGAGAAAAAAAAACAAAACAAAACAAAAAAAAAAAAAAAAAACAGAGCAGAAATACGATAACAAACGGTAAGAAGATAGAAAAATTATTTAAAAACATGTCCGATCACACTTTGCCACAAGTTCTCTTCTTATTTTGTTTCTCCAAACAATCTTTGGCGCATTACAATTCCTCTTTTCTCTCGTTCTTGTTATTTATTCATTAAAAAAATCATTAATTGCTACACCCTTGTTTCATTTACTTTCAATAATGCTTCCAAAACGAAGTTGCTCTCCCTTAACCATCATAGAGAAACTTTCTTACGCTTTATTAGTATGGATGTCGGTAGTCTCCTAGAAAGCAACCCACTGCGCCTCCTTGGCCTCACTCTCTCAGCCGACCTCAAGTGGAACGACTACATTGAATCTATAGCTGAATCTACAGCTAGAAAAATTGGGTCACTGTGTCTCAATAAGGAATCTGCTGACAAAGGAAATTTCGCTGTTGCTCGTGGAAAGAACCTTCAATCTGTGATGGATTAGGGCAAGAAATGGTTTATAAATTTTAACGATTCCAAAACGAAGCTGCTCTCTGTTAACCCCCATATATAAACTTTCCTACTTTGCATCAGAATGGATCACAATAGACTTCCAAAAAGCAATATACTACGCCTCCTCGGTCACACTCTCTCAGTCGACCTCAAGTAGAATGACTACATCAAATCAATATCAAAGGTTGGGTCACTGTGCCGGACCATGAAAATTTCCTCGTCAGAATCCATCTTGCACATTTATAAATCTACTATTTGTCCATGCATTGAATATGTTGCCATATCTGGTCGGGTGCTCCTGCTGTTCATCTCGAAGTTCTCGACAAAATCCAAAGGTGAATCTGCAGCGTAAACGATCCTAATTTCGTCTTTAGTCACTATCTTATCGATTGGATGTGTCTTTTCTGTCTTTTCTACAATTATTATCACGGCTTCTGCTCTGGTAAGAATCTTTCCCTGGTGCCCCGACCACATGAATTTGCTCGAGCTACTAGACTGGCATCAAGGTCGCACTCTATTACCGTCAAAATAGCCAAATGTAGTCCCCACATCTACTCCATCAGTTTTTGTTATTGCACACCCCGTTTATGAAACTCCCTTCCGTATACTTGCTTCTCTTATAGCTATAATCCCCCAAAGTTTAAATGTAAATTTAATTACCATCTACTACCTCCCTAAATTTCACCACCCTCCCTAAATCTCAGCGTTACTTCGGTATCCCCTGTACTCTGTTTGTTTATATCTGTAACCCCATGCGAACCAGCGACAGGCCTGCCTTGTTTGGGGTGAAACGATTATATATATATGTCCTATGAATTTTCTAGGCTCCCTTTTCCCATTATGTGCTCCAGAAATTTCAACTGTCTCTTTTTGATTGCAGCATTAATTATATAGAAAAAGAAGATTCTCTTTGGAGCAATGGCTAGCAAGAGAATCTAGCAAACCATTACGACTGTATTGAATTGGATTCTCACAGGCTGCCTTTCGCATTTAACCCGAGAACACTAACCATCGATATATAGTCAGTCAGTCAGTTAAGTGCCATACGTGAAACACGCTTGGGCGATCATGTCTCGAAGAGACGCATTATTACCTTTCCCAATGGTATTTGCGCATAAGTGAATGCAATGAATTAAACTGGAATTTGAACTGTAGTACCCAGCACAAACGAGGCCATTTTAATTACAATTTAATTAAATTTTTAGTACCTGGTTTTCTTACCTAAATAATGTTTTTTCAGTTCCTATTAATGTTAACTCAAAGTAAAAATTTTGAAGTGCCGGCATGTAAAAAATTTTAAATAACGATTTATATTTAATATTTTTTTTTAATATTTTCTAAATCGAGTATGATATACCCGTAGTTAGTAGTGGTGTAACTTTAATTAATCGTTAGTGTTCCAGGGTTAACCCAGCAATTGGAAAGACTTGTGCAGGGTACACCAGAAATACAACTAGCATGTAACTCTTTGAAAACCTCTGACTCATTATGTACTAGCAGTATAGCCCGGCGTTGCTCGGGTGTAATGAAAGCTTTAAAAATAATCCATGGTCCTGGAGCTCAGACTCTGCCTAAATAATATTTGTGTGAAGTTTGGTGAGAATTGGATAAAAATTGTGGATTTGTATAAAGGACAGACAGACAGATAAACAGACACACACACAAACATCTTACCTTTTATATATACATATATTATCGATTTTCTGCACTGTTGTAAGAACTGCAACCTTGATACTTCTGAATATCTTTTCTTATGTCTTTGTCTATGAGTGTATCAAATTTGATTAAAATCGGACCACTCCTTCTATAACCCGATTTTTTCGATTATCGATTTTCGATATTTATCGGGAGTACCTTGACACAAAATCTAGCTAAGAACACTCGTAGACACTTATAGTACAACTGTGTAAATTTTCAAAAAAATCGGTTCAGCTGTTTCGGAGTCGATAGGTAACGTATACACACACACACACACAGACACACACACACACAGACACACACACACACACACACACAGACAAAGTTCCATTTAGATTAGATGAGGTATATGTGGGAGATATTTCTGTCACACCCTGTAATTCTTTTACGATCACCTTACTTTAAAGGTTGAATACGTCTAGAGAGAAGATGAATCCTTGTTTTAAGCAAGAAACCTACAGGGAAATGAAAAGCTTGTAAAAGAAAGCGAAAAGAAAAGACTATCCATCAATTGTAAGGAAACAAAATAGTATGCTTGTCAGCAAGAGAAACAGTACAAGATGTAAGCTATAAATTGGATCCTTCAAAATCAATCAAATACGGAAATTTAAATATCTAGGAGAGGTTATACCCACTGTACCGAGGCTTTTCTCCCACTGTAACCCCTAGCGTACTAGAGGTGGTCTAGTCTTGCTTGGGGTGAAGTTATTAAAACAAAAATATAAGAAAAGTAGGCTTAGAAAATGTAACACTCATTATACATACTGAAGGCGAGAGATATAGGAAAATATCTACGTAAAAATTCGCTTCGTTGGCAGAACAGGGAATGGGTGGAATAATAAAAAAGACAGATTATGCTAAGAGCTATAAAAGATAAGAAGTTGTGGAGAGCTATGATCACCTATGTTGGGAAAGGATACGACACGTCTATTTTGAACATAAATGGTCATAGTCCTTAACAAATACTTTTCTTTACTATGGCGATGATTTGAAAAATAATAATTCTACTTCGAGGGTTTTGAATTTAGAACTCCTTGTTTCGAAAATGGAGTAAAAAACTTTTCTTTCCATCTACGTAATTGATATCTATCTAAGGTTTGAGAAATCTATATTTACCCTTATAATTAACCCATGCATAGTGGGTAGGAATAAACATATTAAATCATCATGAAGTTATAAGAAGAAAAAGAAAGCTGGGGAGACTGCACATATCTAAATACTCTTCGATACTGGAGAGAACTGACTTTGAATCTCGCAGAATCTCGCAGAATCTCACAGAATCAACCGATTCTATGCCGGTGATTGGTAATCGAGTTCAGGATAAAGGCAGAATTTCGAATACTGATTTCCAACGCAGCAGAAAAGCAAGGATTCCGTCTGTAAATAATAAATAGAGACGAGAAAGAAGGAAAGAAATGAAGATTTTAGGAAAACAAGAAATTATTCGAAAAGGAAAAAAGATAAGACAAAATAAATAGCCGAAAGAAAAAAAGACATAAACAAAGAATATTGGACAATAAGAAGAAAGGGAATGGCATAGAAAGAAAGAAGGAAAGAAAAAAGGGAAAATGAGAAGAACAAGAAAATATGGAAACGAAGAATAGAAAAAATGGGAATAACAATGAAGAATGAAAAATAATGAAAGAAAGAACAAAAGTAAAAAAAGAAAGAAAAATGAAAAGAGGTAATGCATATCAAGGATAGTGAAAAAAAAAGAAAGAACAGACGAAGGAAAAGATCAAATACGGAAGTGCAAAGAAAAAAGAAAGAAAGAAAGAAAGAAGAAAGAAAGAAAGGAATAAAGAAAGGAGACAGAACAGAAAGTAAGAAAGAAGCAAACAAAAAATAAAGGAAGCAATAAAAATTAAGAAAGAAGCAGGAAAGAAAGCAAACAAGGAAAAAAGAAAGCAAGAAACAGAAAAAGCAAGAAAAAAAAGCAATAAAAAGTAAAAAAGAAAGCAAGAAGGAAAAAACAAGAAAGAAAAAAGAAAGAAAGAAAGAAAGCAATAAAAATTAAGAAAGAAGTAGGAAAGAAAGCAAACAACAAAGAAAGAAAGCAAGAAACAGAAAAAGCAAGAAAAAAGCAATAAAAAGTAAAAAAGAGAGCAAAAAAAAAGAACAGAAAGAAAAAAGCAAGCAAGAAAGAAAAGACAGACAGACACAAGGAAGGGGAAAAACAAAATGAGAAGAGCAAAGAAAATAATTGAGATAAAAAAGAATGAAAAAAAAAGGAAAAGACGAAAAAAAGAAAAAACAAAAGAAAGAAAAAACGAACACAAGAAAGAAAGGTAAGAGAAAAAGGAAATGAAGGTAACAAAGAAAAAAACTAACAAGGAATGAATAAGGGAACAAACATAAATGATAATGAGGGAGAGCGAGTGAGAGGGGGAGGAAGAGAGGGAAAGATGGAGAAAGGTAAAACATAGAAACAATGGCTAAAAGCAAATGAAATATAAGAGAGAAAAAACCCAAAGCAATAAACAAACAGATTCAGAATTGAAGTTGTGGCTTGATGACGATAAAAAAAATCATGTGATGTCGGTAATATTGTTGTTATTGGTGCTGGCATCGGGGCAACATACATTTTAATGGTGCCGCCGGTTAGGTAAGCAGTGCCACCGCGCAACTGACGCAAGTGTATTTCTAATTGTCAGACGCGAGAAAGTGTAAGCAGCGGATTGATGAATTGCTGTTAGCTGCAATTGACGACACTTTAAGCGTAGGTGATTATTTATTAAACGAAGCTTAGTTTCAGTACAACCCACAAGTTGTCCTCAATTTCTGGCTTGTGCTGAGTAAGTTTGAGTTTGAGATTGAGTTTTGTTTAACGGCATATCGACCTCTGAGAGTTATTTAATGCCAAAAAGATGGGGTTTTAAGGTATTTTTTTAATGTTCGGTTATAGTGAGAAAGTTGATTTAGTCAGATTTTAAGGAATTTTTTTTTGTTTTTATTCTTTTTTATTTTAGAAAACTGAAAATGTCTTCTAGTCTTGTATTCAAAAATGTTTTGCTGAGAATAATTTTTTTTTTATAAGCGTTTCACCCCGAGCAAGGCATGCCACTGCCACTACTGCGCAGGGGGCTACATAGAGTGGAGAAAGGATGATTAAATATAGGAAATGTCAGATGGTGGGTGATAGGCGGGTAAGAATGAGGGTTGGGTAGATGAGAGTGTTCTGAGAATAATTTGGAGTTAGTGTGATAGGAGGTGTCTATTGACCCTACATTTAAACACCTGGAGATTGTAGCTGTCGGGAAAGCAGACTTGTAGAAGGGAGTTCCACAGGCGGGAAGCGCGAGAAAAGAAGCTGTTGGAGTAGAATTTACGGTTACATCTTATTTGTTTAACTGTAAAAGGGTGGGACCTAGTTGCCAATCTAGTATCTCGTGTAAATTCGTGCTTAGGCGGCACCAGTGATCTAAGCTCATCGGAGCAGAAGCCATGAAAGTACTTGTAGAAGAGGCAGGGGGGAAGCCACATCACGCCGGTGAGAGAGTGGTTGCAGCCGGTCTGCCAAGTCAGTATCAACCACGTTACAGATCCTCCTTTGTATTTTGTCAAGAAGCCCAAGGAGAGCAGCAGGGGCACCCGACCAGATATGGCAGCAATATTCAATACACGGGCGGATGGTAGATTTGTATATGTGCAGAATAGATTCAGGTGGGAAAAACTTCCGGGCCCTGCACAGAGAGCCGACTTTCATTTTCCTTCAAAAATGTGTTATGGCAATAATTTTTCATTCAAAAATGTATTGTTCGTATTATTTTTACTTCAAAAATGTATATTTTTCTATAAAAGTCTATTTTTATGTATATATATATCTATAAAAGTGTATTTTTATACTTTCATAGTGTTTTGACTCCAGTTTGAGGGTTAACTATTTGTCCATAGCTAGGGACCCTAACAGGTGCTACCACTCCGGGTCAGGGGGGGGGACTGAGAACAACAGCAATTAAGAAGTGGTTCCATGCTCTTCACAACCTCTCTATCCATGCTGCCGGATGCATTTTACCGTCATGCCCAGGACCATGTGTTGAGTAAGCAGTCAATTCAATACTAATGAATTGACAGTAGTTCTTAAGTTAGACTGGTTGCAAACCAAGGTTAAAGAGTCTACATTGGTCTTTAACCCATACTTCTGGGTAGAGAGAGGGGTGTCGATGATAAAGACCAATATTGGACTTGTGGTTAATGGGAATACCTCCTCCTATTTGAGAATTGCCGTTTAAATTCTGTCACTTTTTTAGGATCACCTCCTTGTAAAGGTTGAATAAGTCTGACGAGAAGACGAATACTTGACTTAAGCAAGAGGGACTTGAAAAGTTTCTACAAGAAAGTAAGAAGAAAAGACTAACCACCAAAAGACAGAATAATATGGTTGTCAGCAAGAACAAAAGTACAAGATCCAAGCTACAAATTGGAAACGACAAAATCAGTTAAATACGGAAATTCAAATATCTGAGAAGTGTTGTACCCACTGTACCCAGTCTTTTCTCTCACTGTAGAACCGTTAAAGCGTAGGTGATTATTTATTAAACGAAGCTTAGTTTCTGCAAAAGCCACAAGTTGTCCTCAATTTGTGGCTTGTGCTGAGTGTGGATTCAATTCAATACTAACGAATTCACAGTAGTCCTTTAATTAAACTGCTGGTCAACCAAGTCTATAATGTTTACAATGCTATTTAACCCATACTTCTCGTTTTAGGGAGGGATGTCGGAGATAAAGGCAGATATTGGATTTGTAGATAATGTGAAAGCCTCCTTTTATTTGAGAACTGACATTTAAATCTTGTATAGTTCTTTTAATGACATTAATTTTAATGTGTCCAGTTATATATATTAAGTCATTTATTTTTTTTAATCATTTCACCCCGAGCAAGGCGGAAACGCCACTGATGTGCAGGGGGTTACATAAATGTAAAAAGATTAATTAGAAAAGAGTGAGGAGTACAAGCTAGTTAGAAAGGAACAATAGAAAGCTGAGAAAGAAGGTGCGATGACAGATACATAGGAGGAGAGAAAGGGAAGGCTATACAGGAGAGGGGAGAGAGCTAGAGGCCAGTGGTTAGTAGATGAGTATTAACTTTGCATTTAAATTTCTGGAGGTTGTAGCCGTCAGGAAAGCAAGAATATTTGAGTGAGTTCCACAGGCGGGAAGTGCGAGAGAGGAAGCTGCAGGAGTAGAATTGTCGTCTGCATTTGGCTAACCTGACTGGGACCCAGTTGCCAGTCTGGTTGCACGGGTAAACACCTGTTGAGGAGGCATCAGTGACTTAAGCTCATCCGAGCAGAAGCCATGAAAATATTTATAGAAGAGACAGAGGGAGGCCACATTTCGACGATGGGAAAGTGGCTGCAATCGAGTCGCCAGATCAGTACCTATCACATTACAGACTCTCCTTTGGAGCTTATCAAGAACACTGAGGAGAACGGCAGGGGGACCTGACCATAAATGGCAGCAGTACTCCATGCACGGACGGATGGTTGACTTGTATATATGCAGGATGGATTCAGGTGGAAAAAACATCCTGGATCGACATAGTGACCCATTTCCATGTAGTCAGAAGATTAAGTCCAGTTAACCATCAGCTCTTCTGAAGAGTTTACGTGTTTCCATGGCACCCAGTAGAAATACTCAGCAGCTAATTTATTATTATTATCATCATCAACATCATATTTCAATTTCTGCTATGGTCACACTACCTACCAAGTGACAGGGAAGACCTAAGGCAGGTAGTAGTGTGTTGTTATGGCTACATTTCATGATTTGTTTTTCTACCTCCCAGAACATCACTAGCGTTACATGGACAATGTTCTTCTTAGTGTGTGGGATGTAATTATCAAGACAATTTTTGTATTTCTTTTAAACTGGGTTTTTTTTTTCAATGTATCGTGTTTCTTCTTTTATCATTCCAAGCGCAACTACTTTCAATAGTACTACTTTTGTTTTCAAATTCCACATGTTTTTCACTATTTTCATTATCCTCGTCTTTGTTGTCATTTTTATGACTTTTCGGCCGTTGTACGCTTCGGCCTTCTTCAGAAATTTCGAACCGAACCCTTTATTACGATTACTGGGGTATATCATTCTCATTTCTTGTGCAAAGCCATTTCTGGTAGTCATGAGTTATCTCTTTAACTCTTTAACTCCTCTATGTTCACCACTGCTGTAGCAGTGTTGTGTTGAACTCACAACACTTTGGGTCAAGTCACTGAAACTAACCAACGTCTATATCCACTGGGTCATGTGTCGCACAAAGAATAAGAACGATATATCCCAGTGATCGTAATAAAGGGTTTGGTTCGAAATTTCTAACACCTGAAGAAGGCCGGAATGTAGAATGAGCGAAACGTCGTAATAATGACAACAAAGATGAGGATAATAGTCCGAATAATGTAAATAGTGTGAATACTACCTCAGAAGTATAGATATCTACATGTTTTCTATTTCGATTTCCAGATTATTATTATTATTATTATTATTATTATTATTATTATGTTGACATTTTTCATCATATTTCAATTTCTGCTATGGTCGCACTACCTACCAAGACTGCGGGAAGACCTAAGGCAGGTCGTGGTGTGTTGTTATGGCTCCACTTCATGTTTTTTCTATCTCCCCTATCATCCCTAGCGTTACATAGACAACGTTCCCTTAGTGTGTGGGCTGTACTTAACAAGACAATTTTTTGTATATCTCTTAAGCTGGGGTTTCCAGGGATTCTTTCAATGTGTTGTTTTGTTCCATTTTCTATCATTCTACGTGCACCTATTATCACTGGCACGATTCTTGTTTCCAATTTCCACATTTTTTCTATTTCAATTTCCAGGTCTTTATATTTTGACAGTTTTTGAATTTCTTGGATACTATGTTACAATCCGCTGAATAAGCCATATCAATTAATAGGCAAGTTTTTTCTTTCTGGTTTTTAACAATAATGTCCGGCCTATTTGCTTCAATTTTTCTGTCTGTGTAGATGATGTAATCCCATAGAATGGTGGCATCTTCTATTTCTTGTAACCGGTGCTGGGTGATGTTCATACCAGTGTTTGTTTACATATTTTTCATAGTGTTTGCACATTGTCCAATGTAAATATTGCCTCACTCTATTCATGTGGGGCTAGTACAGAACATCCTGAGATGAGATGGTCTATTATTTTTTATTGGTGTTTATCACAGAACTTGCATTTTGGATCCACATTATTATGTATAATATTTGCTTGAAAGTTATTATTATTGTCATTTTTCATCATATTTAGATTTCTGCATTGGTCTCACTACCAACCAAGTCTGCGGGGAGACCTAAGGCAGGTAGTGGCGTGTTGTTATGACTCCATTTCATGTTTTTCTATCCTCCCTATCATCCCCAGCATTACATAGATAACGTTTTCCTTAGTGTGTGGGCTGTACTTAATAATACAATTTTTTGTATATCTCTTAAGCTGGGGTTTCCAGGGATTCTTTCAATGTGTTGTTTTGTTCCATTTTTTATCATTCCAAGTGCACCTACTATCACTGGCACAACTCTTGTTTTCAATTTCCACATTTTTTCTATTTCAATTTCCAGGTCTTTATATTTTGACAGTTTTTCAAATTCCTTGATTGCTATGTTACAATCCGCTGGACAAGCCATATCAATTAATAGACAAGTTTTCTCCTTCTGGTTTTTAACAATAATGTCTGGCCTGTTTGCTTCAATTTTTCTGTCTGTGTAGATGGTGTAATCCCATAGAATGGTTACATCTTCTATTTCTGTAACCGGTGCTGGATGATGTTCATACCAGTGTTTGTTTACAGCTTTTCCATAATGTTTGCACATTGCCCAATGTAAATATTGCCCAACTCTATCGTGGCGATTTTTATATTCGTTTGGGGCAAGCACAGAACAGCCTGAGATTAGGTGGTCTATTGTTTCTTGGTGTTTATCACAAAACCTGCATTTTGGATCCATATTATTATGCATAATATTTGCCTGAAAGTTTCTCGTGAAAAGACTTTGGTCTTGTGCTGCAAGTATAAATCCTTCAGTTTCAGACTTTAATCCAGATGCACGTAACCATCGATGAGTATTAACTTTGTCAACATTGGATTTATTGGCACGTACTGGATATTGGCCATGCAGAGGTTTGTCTTGCCAGCGCTGTTTCATCTTTTCAAGAGCTTTATCTTTGGCTTTCATTTTCATATTTTTTGCCGCAATAGTTGGTTCTTGGCTACTGTTTTGCTTTTCTACAGAATCTACTAACTGTAATTCTTGTTTGTATTTACTGCCTTCTTTTATTATTGAATATTTTTTCTTTCTTTCTTCATGTTGCCTTACTAATTGTATCATCCAATCCTTTGTTGTTTCTATGTATGTTAGTAAGCCAATAGTTGTTGTCTTGTATGACAATTCCAGTTGAATAAGACCCCTTCCTCCTTCTTTACGGGGTATGTATAGACGGTCTACATCAGCCTTTGGGTGATGCATCCTATGCTTAGAAAGAAGCTTTCTTGTTTTAGCATCCATTCGCCTGATGTCGTTTAGAGTCCAGTTTAAGATGTTGAAGCTATATTGGACAACTGGGATTGCAAGGCTATTAATGGCCATAACTCTATTCTGTGAATTTAATTCAGTTTTTAATATCATTCGTAGCCTTCTATAGTACTCTTTACGCACTATTTCTTTCATTTTTTTATGGTGAATGTTTTCGCTCTCATTTACACCTAGGTATTTATAAGCTTCTTCTGGTTTCAATTCTTTTATTGTTACAGCAGGGTCTAGGCTAATTGAGGATGTTTCTTGTATTGATCCACGTAAAACTGTAGCTTTAGCACATTTATTCAAATTAAATTTCATTCCAATGTCTTCGCTGAAGCATTTTACAGTTTGCAGAAGACCTTCCAGCTCATTATCATTCTTAGCATATAACTTTAAGTCATCCATGTAAAATAGATGGCTTATTTTCTTTTGGCCTATTTTATAACCACATTATTATTATTATTATTATTATTATTATTATTATTATTATTATTTCCTTTGATTTTTCCTGCGTCCCAATCAGAGACCTAAGCTCAGAAGTGTTTTCATGACATTTTCCACATTCATTTTTATAAGAGAAAAAACTAATCCCTTAGATAAAGTCCTTTGCAATATATAAATTAAAGTCCCTTCAATGAATCTATCGCAACGTTTTATAATCAAACCGAGCGTTCCAACTACTATTACAACTGATGTACTTCATTTTTTAGATTTCCACTTCAAGTTCCTTTTTAGATCTTAAAAGATACATTACAACCTACAAGGACTGCCACGTTAACAAGAAAACACATTCTGGCCGATTAGCTTTGATTGTTCTGTCTGTGCGTATTGTAAATTGCCACAAGATTGTTACAGGTCCTATCACTGTAACGAGTCTACCAATTTCTTGCAGTTTCCTTTCTGTAAAAATTGTACACTAATAAGGGAATTTCTACAGTTATTTTATTATCGTAGAACTCACCATTAGCTTATCTAATGATTATCTGTAGAATTAAGATTCATTAGAAAATTTAAATAGGAAAACCATAAAAGAGAGAGAGAGAGAGAGAGCTTTGGGTGAGGCCAGCCTTGATCCCATGTGCCGCGAATGACTGACCCTTAACAATGACCTTCATAACAATGATCTGACAGAAAAGAATTGCTGAGAGGATTAACACCAAGTAATTCCATACCTGACTAGTCTGTGTATCAATCCTCTGTGCCACGCCTTGTCAAAGGCCTTTGATATATCTAGAATGATCACTCTCAGTTGCAGAACTGCTTCACTCACCAAGTAGATCTTTCATTTACAAGTAACATTCACTTTCTTTCTTTTTTTCTTTCTTTGATTGTTTGTTTCTTTATTTCCCCCAAACACAAAGAACAAACATATACAAAAAAAAAAAAAACTTATTTATATCCACTGCATAAAAACATTTAGAAGAAGATATATATTCACATAGTCATATGTGAATGGCGATTATAGAAAGAGACAAGCGGCAACTTACTTGTAAGTATATTCGTGCTCGGAAAATAGCAAATTGTGACCGAACTATACTCTGGGTTCCAGGTGTAAATCACAGAATGTCACAACACCTGCCAATATACAATGGTTTACGCGAGACTGGCGTCATGCTGATACCAAGAAACATGACGACAGGCAAAGAAAACGATAACGTACACGAAAAGTTCCCGTTCAACGGGCAGCCATTTTTGATCATTTTATTTCCAAAACAAAATTAAAACGAGAAAAGAAATAGAACAAAAAATCAGAACGAAAAAAAAAAGGAGAACAAAAAAAGAATACAATTAAATTTTTTAAAAAATTAGGCACAATTATATTGATATCTGGGATAGAAAAGAAGAAAGGTCGGAAAACTCAAATGAAAAAAGATGGCGTATCAGTGAAAATGATAGTCGACAGACAATAACAGAAGGATGAAAACAAAAATTAGAAAACTCGAAAGAACTGAAAATTATGTTAAAAGGAAGGAATATGAGGCGAAAAAAATAGCATAAAAATTTAAATCAAGCTAGATTTTTTAAAAAGTTAATCATAAATATAGCAAAGACAAGGAAGGAAGAAAAAAATATGAAACGAAACTCAAATTAAAAAAGAAGCAGACCCCCCCCACCACCACCACCATCTAAAACAAAAGACGAAAAAGAAAATTTAATAAATACGGAAGGTCGAACTGACTATAAAATAAAACGCACGATCTCGAAGTATATTATTTCGGGAAGTTTTCAGGGTTATATCCCGAAAGCTATATACTTATTACCAGTGGCGATTCTACGAGGAAGTGAGTGAAGAAGGTACCAAGCCCCTTACCCAGAATTTTGGTTGCCCTTCCCATTTTTATAAGCTTTAAAAACTTATCAGTCTTTGATTCTGATAAGATTTGATTTTCAGCACGTTTCCCTCTGTATTTTCTTTTTCATTTAGCAATGTCAGCATTTGGTAAAGCAGTCAAAGTAAAGGGGCTGATAGGAAAACAATTTAGTCTTCTTTTCCTATTCATAGTGGTCACCATTGAACACAGAAATGAGTCTTTTTTAAATGAACGATCAAGCGAACCATACGTCTTTTTGTCTCTCTCACATTCGATTCCTTACGGCTAAGCCAACGCCGCATTATGGATAAATTTTTGTATTTGAAAAATGCACTTCAACAACAAACAGCGACACCAAAGAAGCAGGAGTATCTGCAAAAATGTTGAATTTAGATGCTGAATATTCTGCAACTGTTATTGCACATCTCTTTTATTCATTCTCATTTAATGAAGTAGCATATTTACATGTTAAATTGTGTATACGAAAGTGGTGTAGTTGATTTTCTAAGCACCGCTTAGATATGGCACAAGGCCGAAATTATAGGATACCCAGTGAGGATCGAACTCACTACTCAGTTGTAATAGGTGCTAGCAACAAGCTTGCTAACCATTGCACCACGTCGGGGTGCCAAGGCGATAGTAGTGTAGTATGAAAATAAAGAGACTGTTTGACTTTGTTGCCCCCCCCCACCATCTGCTCAGAAAATCCTCTAAGTACTCCCCACTTACAGAAGTTCCATAATCGCCACTGCACATCACCATCGAAAACTGTTAGAAATATGAATATAATATTACTTTGAGTCATAAACTAACTATTGTTAATAAAATAAATTACAATTATATTTTATTCTGTTAAATATTTCCAGTTCTCCACGGGGCTACGGTGTGTCTGGACGAATATTTGTATTAATCTAACAGTTCCTAACAAATCTTGTAATGAAATATGCGTTGAACGATCACTCTTCTAGTTTATACCATTTCTATGCAAGAGTCTTCCAGATTTGTATCCTTGAACTTACGTTGTTTCTTATCTTCAACAACGACCTCCCCGATCATATCAGTTTCCATCAAGTTCGACTTAAGTAAAACTGGTAACTGCTCTTGAAAAAACCTCCTTAACTGGGGTAAGGAATGACTTGCAAATTTGAACGCGTCCAGAACGAAACTGCTTCCTTTTAATCACCTGAGATATTTTTTTGTCTTTGTCTTTTATCAGCAATACTGTTGTTAATCGCCGGTGTGCGTGTATGAGGTGGTGGGGGAGGTAAAATCTTTGCGTCTCCTCCGGGCTAACGTTTAGTCACTGATCAAATAGAAAGATTATTTTGAATCGTTTGTTAGGTCTGCTACTAGAAAAGTTTGTTCGCTCTGTCCTGTCAGACATTTTTCCTGTCGGAAACCATCTAATACAGGGTATCCATAAAGTTTGTGTGCACTTTTAAAAAAATCACAAATATAAATATAGTCATAATTTTTTAAAAGTACGCATAAACTTTATGGACATCTTGTATAAAACATTTTTGGTATGATCTGACTCTTACAAACACAGAATATGGCATCGGAAATTTGGTATTTTCTAGAGCGCTTCAAGGAACCGACCATTCTTCCAGCATTGTTTGTGATGACACGAATATACAACATTCATTCGAGGTCTGGAATGAACTTTAGAACCAGTGGGCGTTCCAGGTGTGTGGTCATAACCTCTTCGAGGGCATAATCACTCATCAGGGTTGGTGCAGGTTTAGGGTCTACTCGGTGATGGTGAAACATTAGCAGATTTTATCTGGGGTATGAAATGATAATAAACACTCCCCAGTCATTGATCTGTGAGAGTTAAGTCAGAAAGGTAATTAAGTAAGAACTGAACAGGAAAGATATCCATGTCCTAAGGAAAGAAAGGCCAAGAAAACGTAGTGTGTTGCTCTCCTGAAGTGTAGCTTCAGCGATTCTGATAGCAACAGAAAAGTTTTTCTGTGTTCAGTGCCCTATTCTTGGTCTAATCTAACACTTAACAGAGAACATGGCAGTGGAGGTTTGGTATTTTCTGGAGCGATACAAGGAACCAATCATTCTTCAAGTATCTTTAGCGATGGCGACTTCCATTTGAAAATCAAGAGTGAGCTTTAGACCTTCGAGGAAAAGAGACTCAGGGTATGACCACTCATCAAGATTGGTGCAAGTTTATGGTCTGCTCGGCGGTGACGAAATATTACGATGAAGGTCATGTTCTAATTCCTTTTTCATTAATGCTAGTGTCGCCCAAGCCTCCGTCTTTGGATCTTCATTGTTTCTTATCATCAAGGACTTTTTAAATGTCATTAGTTCCCAACTAGGTATTTATGCACATGACACAGCTATTTACTCTTGTGTTAGTAGCAAGTCCAACAGATCCGACAAAGTAAAATTTTTGTACTTGCTCCATTTTGGTGTCGTTAATTCATAGTTCGTCTGTAACCCTATTTCCAAATGAAAAAAAAAATATATATAAAAATATACTTTGTGGTTTAATACAACGGAGTGAAGGAAATTGTTATTAGTGGTATTGTTAGTTGTGCTTTATTGTAATCTGCGATGTGAGCTTACGTAAAAAATGATATTTTTAATACTATTATGTACTTGTAAAATCCGGGGAATAAAGAAATTGGCTGATAATTGGGGAAAAAAAGAGAAAAATGTCGTTTTTCTTCTTTTTTCATGTTTGAAACGAATTGTTTTGGGCCAGTGGAAGTTTGAAAAATGGCTGTAGCCATAACAAAATGTCAGGATTTCCATGATGAGGGTTAAATCCTCAAAATTATTCCTGGGAACAGATTCTAAAATCGAAAAAAAAGATGATGTAATTGAAAGAAAAAAGACAGAAAGACATTACGTCATGTGAGCTATTGATATTTCATTCATCGAGCCATGGCTCCCCACAAATCGTGTGGGTGAAAAATAATCTCATTGGTCAAAAGCTTTGAGTCGGATAGATTGGGGACGATTATAAAAATCCAGACTCAGTGAGAAAAATAAGATTTTGAGAGTGATTTTTAGGCGACAAAGACCAAACGACCCACCCTACCCCCGTCCGCTGCTATGTCGCCGACTCATTTGCTCTAGCTCGGTAAATTCCGTTAAGCTCTGACAAGAACTCGAAAGAACTTTGTTGTTTTAAAAGTTATCTGGAAAATTGACAGCTCTGATTATTTTGAACATTTGAAAGCTTTGATTATTATAAATGAAACTTCAAAAGGACTTATTTTTACTCGGAATATTTTAAAAGCTCTGATTGCTTTTAATAAAACTTTGAAAGGACTTATCTTTATCTGAAAATTGAAAGCTCTGGTATTTTTAAACGTATCCTCTCTCCGTTGTAAACGTGAATTTTGACAATTGTATTTTCTGCTTTTACAATTAATTATTTTTTTTGTTATATAAAGACTTTCTTCCTTAATTCATCCATCTTCGAAATTATTCATTTATTTATTTTTTTGGTGCCGTATTTATTTTTTTAACCCAAGTGTACACAAGTGTCCAGTCTGGTTTGATATGGTAGAAATACGGCTACCAGGCTTTTCAACGTAACTTTCTGAGATCAAATGAGCACAACGTGGGCAGAGAGTACGTTATTGTAATAGACGTCTTGAGGACCAGCTACTGTGACAATATCATCACGAGTAGCGGCTCGAAAACGTCGTCATAACTGGTGCCGTTTCAACATCATTTTTGCAGCAGACTCCGGACAAGGGGCAACCAACCAACCAACCAACCAACCAACCAACCAACCAACCAACCAACCAACCAACCAACCAGCATATGTGTTACACGTCTTTTCAGTTATTCTTTTTGTTTTGCTTTGTTTTTGTGTTCTTTTTTGTTTGTTTCTTTTCACTTTCCTTTACTGCCTTCTGTAAGAGCTCCTTTAGTTTGCTTTCTGCGTCTGCTTTCAACAAGGTGTTTTTTGTTTTGTTTGATTTTAATGAAAAGAAACACTTATGTCAGCCATTATTCAACGTTCGATGAAAATGTCGACCAACATAATGACCTATGAAAATGTTTCACGTGATTTGGATGAATCGATAGCAGCAACAACTTAGACGACTTCTTTATTAGAATTTTTTCTACTCTGGAAAATTTTATGCCAATGCATCTGTCAGTATTTTTCCTGATTAGGATTTTGATTAAAAATTATCTGCTTTTTTGCTTCATTTAACAGGCTATATATTTTGTCTGAGACACAACCGATAATCTAAATTTAAATAAAAAATTACTTCGATGAAACCATTATGATACAAAAGGTTAGTTAACATGGATCAATTTGAGAGAAACATTATTGATAAGAGAGAAAAATAAAAAGAACAGAATTCAAGGGAAAAGAAAATGATGATTGGCGTTGCCTTTAAATTTTTGATGATCGTCGTTTACAGGAAATTTTCGTTGGAAACAAGGAAAAAAAAGTACCGAGATGTTACGTGATATCTGTCCTCTTATAGAACAGCGAATACTGGACACTCTTCTCAACGATGAAGAGGCGAATCGAAGCAAGAGAAATTTGGTTCTACAGAAGGATGCTGAGGATACTATGTGAGCAACGACGAGGTTTTGCAGAAAATGAATACAAAAAGGAAACTTATACTTAACATGTGGATGTGCGTTGTGGTGCAGTGGATATCGGCTCGGAACAAGAACTCGGGGAGCAGAGTTCGAATTCCAGTTGAATTCCTTGCATTCATTTACGCGCAAATACTCTTGAGTAAGATATTAATCTGTATCTCCCCTCCAGTTATGGGTTAAATAACAGAACAGATTGTGTCCTATAGCCTTGGCTGGCAGCCAATCTACTGCAGAAAGCAATGGCAACCTACTGCGAGATAATCTTCCCAGTCAGTTATGTCTCTTTCGAGATATGATCGCCCAAGCGTGTATCACGTATGGCACTTACCGGATACTTAACATCAAAAAGATACAGTTAAAGTTTCTAGGAGAAGTAATGAAGAAGGAGTGTGTTAATGTGCTCTCCTACGAGGAATAGACTCTTCCTCTTACTATATGCAATTAACTGCGTGTCAGTTAGAAACGGCAGTTAAAAAAAGCAGTGAAGGACGATAGCTAGTACGCAGTTAAAGCCAGCTACGAGTCAGGCAATAAGCAGCGTAACTGTACCGTTCGGACTTACTTATTTATATTTACTTAATTACTAACACTTACGTAGCACATATGTTCTTGTTATACTAATACATTGTTTTGAACCTACCTTCTGTTTTCCGTATTTTACTTCCGACCAAACCGAAGTTTCGCCACAACAACTCCACAACAGAGTGCTTGGAGAATCTGATAATCACAGGGCGATAAAGGGGAAGAGAGACAGGGGAAACAAATTGATGACAGAGCAGTGGTTTGGAAGAAATAACAAGACAAAATATATTAAGAACTACTAGGTACAGGAAGATGCGGAGGACCATGTTCTGAAGGGTCGCAGCACATAAAAGCAGAGAAAGAAGTTGACAGGAAAGCAAGAAACCGGAAGAGACTTCCGCGAGCGCTAACTGCGTAAGAAGAAACTACCAGCATAGGTTACATCGAACAATTTTAACAGTATTGAATATATTAACAGTATTGAATAGATTAACAGTATTGAATAGATTAGCGTAGCCGCTAATCTATTCAATTAGTCAGTTAAGTGCTATACGTGATACACGCTTAAGCGATCGTATCTCGAAAAAAACATGACTGACTGAGCAGTTGACTATCTCGCAGTAGTTTGCCATTGCTTTCTGCGGTAGACTGGTTGCCGACCAAGGCTATAGAACCCAATCTGTCCTTCTATTTAACCCATAACTGGAAGGAAGAGACGAATTAATACCTTTCAAAAGGTTATTTGCGCGTAAGTAAATACAATGAATTCAACTGGAATTCGAACTCGGCTCCCCGATTTCTCGTTCCGAGCCGCTATCCACTGCACTACAACGCACATAAACTGCACCATAACGCTAATGTATTCTTCTTTTATGTGCCATCTCTCTTAGGCGATCATGGCCTTCCACGTCTCCCTATCCTTGGTAGCTCTTAGCAAGCTTTCTCCTGTTACCCCACGCAAAACCCGCTCTGCCATCCACCTACTCAAGCCCTTCAAATATGTTATCCGCTGATTTCCCCTGTCTCTCTTTTCTTCTATCTGATCTGCGAGTATCAGATTCTCCAAGCATTCTTTCCTCATCATATGCCACAGGAACTTCAGCTGTCTCTTCCTGATGCTCAGTATTAATTTCGTTTTCGTTTCCATCCTTCCTAAAACCTCATCATTGCTCACATGCTCAATCCATGATATCCGCAGCATCCTTCTGTAGAACCACATTTCAGTTGCTTCAGGTTTTTTCTTAATCTTTGATGATATTGTTCAACATTCATTGAAGAACACATATCAATCCAGTATTCTTCTTTTTAGCAAAATTTTCCTGTCTCTTAATACTCTGCTCAGCTTCTGAAATTCTTCATTAGGAAGTGTTATTGTTTTCTTTCTGTGTCAGCTATCAGCACTGTATCATTTCCGTATCTAGTGTTGTTCAGATTGTGACTGTCAGTGATATAACTTCTAGGGTTCTCATAAAAGTCTCGCTGTACAAGTTGGATAGATCCGGTGAAAAGACACACCATTGTCTTACGCCCCTTTCTATCTTTGTATATCTGCTGAATTCGTTTCCCATCCGTATGCAGGCGGTTTGTTGCCAGTAGAGGTTTTTGATTATTCTGATATTTTTGCCAAATATGTCGAGGTTGCTGAGCATTTCTATCAATTCCTTGTGGCGTACTTTGTCGAACGTCTTGGCATAGTCTACAAAACACAGGTAAACTTCATTTTTCATTTGTATTTCTGATAGCATCCTAAGCATAAATATCGCATTCCTTGTTCCAGTGTCTTTAACGAAACCTCACTGTTCTTGTCCTATTTCCGCTCTTATTCTGCTTCACGCTCTATTCATCAGGATTCGGACAATGAGTTCCGTTATGTGGCTCATCAAACTGATTGTTCGGTGGAGTTCGCATTCGATTGCGCCTGGCTTCTTAGGCAGAACTATGAAATTTGATCTTCTTAGGTCGTCTGTTATTACACCACCGTTGCAGATTTCATTTAATATTTTCGTAATTTTCTCTATGCCAAAATCTTCTAAGGCTGTCAGTATCTCTGTTACTATGCTGTCTGGTCCAGCTGCTTTGACCCTATTCAGTTTGGCCATTGCAGCTTTCACTTCGGATTTTATTTCCGGTCCGTCAACGTCTATGTTCACTATCGGTTGCTCTCTCTTGTCGTGGAAGAAGTGTTTTATATATTCTTTCCATCGCTGGAGTATTTCCTCTTTCTCTAATATGATCATTCCATCTTTGGATTTTATACGTCCTGTTGAGGAACATGTTCTTTGTCCTGTCAGTTCCCTTATTTCTTTATGCATTTCTCCTTTATTAGTCTTGTTCAATCTCTCTACTTCGGCACATTTGTTGTTGAGCCATTCCTCTTTAGCCTGTCTGCACTTTGTCCTTATTTCCTTTTGTAGTTTCTTGTATTCAGTTCCATGTCTTGGCATAGTTTTCTGTCTCCTTTGCATCACTTCAAGAATCTCTTCAGTCATTCACTAGTTTTTTCCTCTGCGTCTGATTTCTTCTGGAACCATGTTGTTTGCTGATGTTCCTGGCGCTTCTTTCAGTTCGTCTCATTTCGAATTTCCATTCTCCATTTGTTCTTTGA
>JBBBDQ010000762.1:122500-157500 GCA_037127315.1 Ascarosepion bandense | reverse complement strand
TATATGGGGAGGTAGTAGATGTGTTATTCTTTGTGTCTATTCAAATGTCAAGGAAAGGAATTTTATGTTTGTTAGATTCGTATGTAAACTTGAGGTTAGAGTTCTTTTGAAAGTTTTTGAAGATTTATTATTTCTTCTATATTTTTAACTAATATAAGAATATCATCAACATATCGTACGTAGATGGAGGGTTTTGTAGTGGGGCTAAATATATTAGTTTTGAGGTTGGCCATGTAGAAGTTGCTGAAGGTTGGACCCAGAACTGAGTACATTGAAACTCCGTCCCGTTGCACGTATACATTATTTATGTGATCATAGAATGGGACGTCGGTGGTACATGTTAAAAGTATTTTTTTTTTAGTATTTTAGGTTTAATTTTCAGTAGAGACAGAGAATTATTATTATATATATATATATATATTATAATAATGTCAAGGGAACGTTAGTGAACATAACAATTTTCAATATCAAGCGATGCGATGGTTTCATTATTAGTTTTTTTTTCCGTTTTTAATATTTTTATTAGTTCAACAGATGATTTAATGCTATATTTGTTAGATATTTATGGTGTAGTTAATTGGTTAAGCGTTTTAGTTAGTTGAAGTGGGTATTTGTGATAAAATAGGGCGAAGTGGAAAGTTAGGCTTGTGTGTTTTGATAGAACCATAAATGTCCCCGACTATTTTGGTAAGTTTTAAATTGTCTTGCTCTGCATTGTTAGCTGTGATTAATTTATCAATCTTTGCTTTTAGCTGAGTGATAGGGTTATTGGTAAATTTTTTAAATTTGGTGCGATCATCTAGTAACTGTTCTATTTTTGAATTGTAACCAGACGTGTTTAAAACAACAAAGATGTTAGCTTTATCAGCTTTCTTTATATATATATATATATATATATATATATATACAGAGAGAGAGAGAGAGAGAGAGAGAGAGAGAGAGAGAGAGAGAGAGTCATCCGCAGACAGTCCTGTTTCGCTGTATCACAGCTAATCAGACCAGTTAGACATCTGATTGCTTCCAGCCAGGCCGATTTGTCATCAGTCGGAGATTCTACCTCTAAGTTATCGGCGCACAGATTTTAGCGTGTAGTATACAAACGCCAGTAGACAAGAGTGTTCAATCCATTGCTGAAGAACGATGCATAAATAGCAGTGAGTAACTACTGTTTTTTAAGTCTACCATTTCCCCAGAGTACTCAATCGACAGACGAAAGCATGAATAGTCTGTTTGTTTTTAAAAAATATATAGAGCTTTAAAATTTAACAGACAAATTGACAAGTCGATAAAAGCTAAATTTTGTAATTTGTGTATATATATATATATATATATATATATATATATATATATGCGTGGTTATATTAGTCTGTATATGTGTCTGTTTGCTAGTATTTGTGAATATACTTTTCTAGTTTTCCATGTGTGGATTTTTGTAGGTTTATTTATGTATGCGTTCTTTCTCTTCCTCGTTTAATATATGAATAACTTTCTAAATCTAATAAATTGTTAAACTTAGAATTATTTTTAAATTTAGCAACAATAAAAAAGTAGATATAATAGTTAATTAATAATGCTGATTTCAATTTAATCAAATATTAATACTAATGCCACCCAAGATTATTTTTAAGTCTGCTCACATATTCTCCAAATTAAAAGTTGCTTTACTCTGATTGGTCCAAATTGTACACACAACAACGCCTCCCTGATTAAAGGGGTTTTGCTTGTTTTTAACCTTTTAAAACCATCATTTGACAAGACACAAGATGTGTCGAAACAAAATAGCTAGTTTTGTAGTGATATTATAACATACCTATGTTATAATTTCTGAATAAATATTATTAGCTCTACTTTGTTTGGAGCACTTTTTAAGAATAGTGTTTCTTTGGATAAGGAATATTATTCCATCCATACGTACACTAGACTCGTATATATATATTGTGTGTGTATTTTGGCAACATTTTTTCATTAATACAGATTTTATTGAATAATATAGACAAGTTCTGTCTATTTATTTTGTATAAGATCCGTTCGTATGATCTGATTAGCTTGATAGTGTTGTCATGGAAAGACGACAAGAAATCGCAATAATTATTGATTTTTTTTATCAGGTCTGAGCTTTCGGCTTACATAAGACATTATCAAAGGATGAACATTTAATGTTCAGTGAACATAGAACATTTAAATTATTATTAACAGAGTGGAGTTATACAGAGAAAATTAGACAGGTCCATTTTTTGTGTCGCACATGGCTGTAGGCCGAGAAGGAATGGTGGTAGTGGGTTTTTGGTCAATTGAGTGTATAGTGGCATGAGGGATTGTTCTGGGAATTGCTGCTACTATGGTGTAGGGGGTAAGTATAATAACTATGACCTCTCCCGTCGATTATAGGCATTGAAGTATGTTAGTGGAGGTGTCGAAATTTATTCTATTTAGGCTAGGTTTAAACTGTTTGATGTAGATAGCTTCTAGAATTTTAAGTTTTCGTTTATTATTTTCTTGTCTAAGTATATGCGTATTTTCAACAAGTGTTTTCCTAAGAAGTGTGTGTTGATAGCCGTGGTGTTTTAAATGTCGGAATATGTTAGAATTTTCATTTAAGTGCAATGTAAGTCTCCGCGAAAGCGAGTTAGTAGTATGTCCAATGTAGATATTTAGTTTGTTAGAGATACATTCTCGAAAGGGGCATGTGAATTTATACACTACATTGTTTTTTTGCAAATCGCTAACGGTGGGGGAGGAGTCGTTGATACTCTTTCAGTCATGTAATTATGAGTTTAGCTAATGTGATATATTTCCACACATGGAAATATATTGTGGCTATTTTTGATGATTAAAAATTTTCTTTATTATTGTATTGTTGTGTTTCACCTACAATTTATAGCATATGTTTATGCAGCAAATTTATTATACTGCATTTTCCGGCTTAGATGCTGTGGGTTAAAAGACGTACCCTAATATCGTAAATCCGCTGCTATGAAAAAAAAAAATATATAACATTCTCATACAACAAAACATTCACTATGCGTATAACACTTAATGGAGCCACGTATTGTTTACATTAATCACTCTTCTGATTTTGTTTGTATGGGAATGACATACTAGTTGGTGGTTAGTAAATATACTATACATCATTCATTGTCCAAGGGTGGTTTTATTTTTTATTTGGTGGTTAGTAAATATAATATACATCTTTCATTGTCCAAGGGTGATTTATTTTTCATTTGCTGGTTAGTAAATATACTATACACCTTTCATTGGTTAAGGGTTGTTTTATTTTTTATTTGGTGGTTAGTAAATATACTATACATCTTTCATTGTCCAAGGGTGGTTTTATTTTTCATTTGGTTGTAAGTAAATCTACTATACATCTTTCATTGTCCAAGGGTGTTTTTATTTTTCATTTCGTAGTTAGTAAATATACTATACATCTTTCATTGTCCAAGGGTGGTTTCATTTTTTCATTTGGTGGTTAGTAAATATACGATACATCTTTCATTGGACAAGGGTGGTTTAATTTTTTATTTGATGGTAAGTAAATCTACTATACATCATTCATTGTCCAAGGGTGGTTTCATTTTTCATTTTTCATTTGGTGGTTAGTAAATATAATATACTTCTTTCATTGGCCAAGGGTGGTTTTATTTTTTATTTGGTGGTTAGTAAATATACTATACATCTTTCATTGGCCAAGGGAGTTTTTTTTTCATTTGGTGGTTAGTAAATATACTACACATCTTTCATTGTCCAAGAGTGTTTTTATTTTTCATTTCGTAGTTAGTAAATATACTATACATCTTTCATTGTCCAAGGGTGGTTTCATTTTTCATTTGGTGGTTAGTAAATATACTATACATCTTTCATCGGCCAAGGGTGGTTTTATTTTTCATTTGCTGGTAAGTAAATATACTATACATCTTTCATTGTCCAAGGGTGGTTTCATTTTTCATTTGGTGGTTAGTAAATATACTATACATTTTTCATTGGCCAAGGGTGGTTTTATTTTTCATTTGCTGGTTAGTAAATATACTATACATCTTTCATTGTCCAAAGGTATTTTTATTTTTCATTTGGTGGTTAGTAAATACGCTATACATCTTTAATTGTCCAAGGGTGGTTTTATTTTTCATTTGGTGGTTAGTATACATTTTTCATTGTCCAAGTCTGTTTTTATGTTCATAAAAAGGAATTAAAATTTTAAAAATATGCATGTAAAAATATAAAATAATCAAAGAAATTTTATTCGTCCTCAACTCCCCAAACTTGTCACTAGTGGATTCATGTAAAAGCTCTAAACTATCATATGCAAAGTCATCACTACTCTCGGCATTTGAAATAAATGATTCTCACTACCATCCTTATCATGGTGGCAACAATGGTGGTAACAGATGCATTCGTCTTGAAAAACACACACGTATTTTTTCGGGTATTTTTAGGAGAAAAGTACGTCTCGTAAGCTGGACAATTCGGTAATTTTAATTTTCAATAAATATTTTCCGTTCAATTTTTGATTTAATATATATTATAACGGAAATTGACTGTTCTGCAGTTCAACGATATTTTACATAACTGTAATTCTATAAGCACTTTTTTTTTTATTGGGGTGTAAACACACCGGGGGACGATCAATTTTCAGAAATCCGAGGTCACTAACGCATGGTTAAATACATAGATGGACATTTATATTTCGTTTTTATTTCTGCAGGGTTTTGAACGGCTTGTTATTAATCCTTTCACCTATGCATAATTTATTGATCTCCACACACCTTTCTTAGATATTTCTCCTTTTTCTAGCCTCTGTCTTCTAACCTTTTCGCCTATTATGACGACTTTTAATTGCTTCCTGTGAGTAGTTTTCCAATTTGAAAAAGTCATTAACATTTAAAAACGATTTATATAAACGAAGATAAACAGCTTGAAGCCACAATTACAGATTACCCATAATTCACTATTCTCGTCAGCAAGATGATTGGACTTGTTTGATTGATTGATTTGCTATGGAATCCATTGCTAAATCCGCTGCTATGAAAGTCGGTTCTCTGTGCAGGGCCCGGAGGTTTTTTTCCGTCTGAATATATCCTGCACATTTATAAATCTACCATCCGCCCGTGCATTGAATACTGTTGCTATATCTGGTCGGGTGCCCCTGCTATTCTCCTTGGGCTTCTAGACAAGGTACAGCAGAGGGTCTGTAATGTGATCGATACCGACTTAGCAAACCGCCTGCAGACTCTCTCTCTCACCGGCGCGACGTGGCTTCCCTGTGTCTCTTCTATAAACACTTTCACGGCTTCTGCTCCGATGAACTTAGATCACTGGTGCCCCCTAGGTTCGAATTTGCACGAGATACTAGATTAGCAACTAGATCCCACTCTTTTACAGTGAAACCGATAAAATGCAACCGCAACTTCTACTCCAACAGTTTCTTTTCTCGCACTTCCCGACTGTGGAATTCCATTCCACATGACTGCTTCCCCGACGGCTACAATCTCCAGGAGTTTAAATGTAAGGTCAATAGACACCTCCTAACAAACTATCATTCTTTCAAACACTCTTCCCACCCACCCAACTATCTATCACCCCCATCTAACATTTCCTATATCTAACCACTCTTCCTATTTATCTCCCCTTATGTAGCCCCAATCTTCTCCTATGTAGCCCCAAGCGCAATAGTGGCAGTGGAATGCCTTGCTTGGGGTGAAATGATTAAAAAAAAAGAAAAAAAATTTAAAGCCAGAAAATATATTTAGATTGTAAGAAATTTTTAAGAGATCGTAATTATTTATACTGATACCATCCTACTATTTAACCCATACCCCAGGGAGACTACTGCTTTTTATTGATTGATTTGTTTTCTACGATTTATATTTCTAGGTTGATTGATTCAGTTGTCATTACAACATTTCTCCCAAAACGGGTGTTAACTATGACTCAACTTAATAATAAATTATGACTTAGCCTAATAATCAATTAATTATAATTCAATTTAATAATCAATTAATTACAACTCAATCTAATCATCAGTTAATTACGACTCAATCTAATAATTATTTAATCATGATTCAACTTAACTATCAGTTAATTATGACACAACCTGATAAACAATTAATTATCACTCAACCCAATAAACAATTATGACTTAACCTAAAATATCAATTAATTATGACTCAATCTAATAGTGAATAATTTATAACTCAATATGATATTTTTTCATGAATCGATCTAACTATGACTCAATCTAATATTCCTCTAATTATGACTTAACATATTAATCAATTAATTACCACTTAATCCAATAATAAATTATGACTCAACCTAGTAATCAATTAATTATAACTCAATCTAATAATGCATAATTCATGAGTCAATATAATAATATTTTTTTTATGAATCGGTCTAACAATTAATTATGACTCAACCTAATAATCTTCTAATTATAACTTAACCTAATAATCATTAACGACTCGGTTTAATAATAATCTAATTATGACTCAAACTAATAATCACTTAATCATGACTCAATTTCGTAATCAGTTAATCATGACTCAACGTAATAATCAAATAATTATGACTCAATTTAACAATTATTAATTACGAATCAATGTAATAATCAATTATTCGTGAATCGACCTAATAAACAATTAATCATGACTTAACCTAATAATCAATGTTTAATAGTAAATTACTTTGTCTTCGAAATGAAAGAAAAGTTTTCGGATTTTTTCAATTTATTTATTTTTTCTGTTGTTTTCGTTCAACAACAAAGTTTGATCATTCCTCTTAATAATAGCATAAACATTTTGATGATAAAACTTTGTATTAAGCTTGAGCCCTTTTAACATCATGATATGCTGTTTTTTTGTTGGCAATTGAGTGGAGGTACCTAAATTCGTAGTTTCTTTCTTCTGTCTGATTACAACCTCCATCAGACGATAAAAAAATAACAAATCTGATTTTCTCAACGATTTTTTATAAAAAAATTACTTGTATAATTTATTTTCGGTGGTTGAAAGAACTATGCGTATTTTTTCATTCTTTCAAATGTTCATTTTTACTTTTGGTAAGCAATGTGGGAGACCGAGACATTTTGGCTCCACTCTGGAAGCGTTAATTAAACGAATGTTTACACTGACCGGGACGATAAAAGAGGGACCAAAGAGTTCAATAATGTCATTGTAGGTCTTTCTAAGTAACTTGTGAATCTTCAACATCATACTTTTGGGTTTTAAAATTTTGGTTGGGTTTTTCTATATTTGAACGGACACGTTTCATTACTAGATTTTAATCGACTGCGGGCGAGTAAAGTAATAAACTTTAATCACCCAATTAAGTTTTAAATCGTCTGAGTCGATCGGGCGAGTGAAATCTCAAAGGCTGCACAGGTGAAATATATTTGATGGGCTTAAAGAAGTGGATGGCAGAGCAGAGTTTGGGAGAGATAACAAGACAAAATATATTAAGAGCTACAAAGTCCAGGAAGATGTGGAGGCTCATAATCACTTATGTTCCGAAGGGACACGTTACATAAAAAAAAAGAATTGTTTCTGACATCATCTGTTCAAAGAAGACTCTTCATCCTATTGGTAGAAAGAGTCAGCAGTAGCAAATATTGTGTCATCATCGCTGCGATAATGGTTCAGAGACAAGTGCTTTTTCATGTTGGGGAACAGATGGTAGTCAAAATCAGCAGAATAGAGGGAGATGATCAACCAATTCAAATCCACAAGAATTGTTTAATTTTGAGTTTGAGTTTTGTTTAACAGCATATCAACCTCTGTGGGTTATTTAATGCCAAAAAGGTGGGGTTTTAAGATCATTTTGTTTAATGTTCGGTTATAGTAAGAAGGTTGATTTAGTCATATTTTAATGAAAATTTTTATTCTTTTTAGTTTAAAAAACTGAAAATGTCTTCTAGTTTTGTATTCAAAAATGTTTATCTGAGAATATTTTTTTCCTTCAAAAGTGTACATTTTTCAGTAAAAGTCTATTTTTATATACATATATATATTTCTATAAAAGTGTATTTTTATACTTTCATAGTTTTGACCCCAGTTTGGAGGGGTCAACTATTTCTCCATAGCTGTGACCCAATCTACCAATCCGGGTCAGGGTGGACTTGAGAACAACAGCAATTAAGAGGTTGTCCCATGCTCTTTACAATATCCTAATCAGAGGCCTTGCTGCCGGATGCAGTTTACCGTCATGCCCAGGACTTCATAAGAATTGTGTACTGGAGCATTATTGTCCCGGTGAAAGAAATCCCTTTTTGTCAGTTTTCCTGTGTGTTTGGTCTTGACTGCCTATCACTTTTGCAAGATGGCAAACTACTTGTCATTTTCAGTGTCGCTTTTTTGAAGACAGTCAAAAAAACAATGCTTTTTGCATTGGCCATCTTCCATGCAGATTAAACGACCATTGCTTTCTTTAGAGCAGGTGAGGAGGGGTATGGATGGTCTCTTTGTCTCTAGTTCAAATCATTTTACTCGACCGACTCCATTTTCTTAATAGTCGCCTTACGTAAACACCGCGTGAATCGCTGACGGAAAAAAATGAAATTTTAATTAAAATTTTGAACGTGTTAGAAAGGATTCAAAAAATTAGAAAATTTAACAACAACAAAATTTGATCTTTCCTCTTAATAATAGCATAAACATTTTGATGATAAAACTTTGTATTAAGCTTGAGCCCTTTTAAAATAATGATATGCTTGTTTTTTTATTTTTTGGGAGTGGGGGCAATTCAGTGGAGGTATCCAAATTCGTAGTTTCTTTCTTCTGTCTGATAGACGATAAAAAAATGTGTGGCTCTTTTGAAGACAGTCAATAAAAACAATGCTTTTTGCATCCCCTCAGAAACTGAGGCCATCATCTCACCTGCAGATGAAATGACCATGGCTTTCATTAGAGCAGGTGAGGAGGGTGTTTACACTGTATGGATGGTGTCTTTGTCTCTGGTTCAAAGTAATGAACCCACCACTCATCCTGGGTTAGGAAACATTCAAGGAAACCATCCGGCTATTTGATTTATTGTCATCCATCACCACGTGATGAACACGATCAATGTTTTTTCTCAGTGGAGGCAGTTGCAAGACCTCGAGGCCTTTATTTATTTATTTTTTTAAAGTAATTATTTAATACCAAGCAAAGCAGGACTGTCACTGGTGTGCAGGTAGTGACGATTGTGGAACATTGTAAGTCTAATTGAAGCCTTCGTTCAGATATGAAAATATAACTCTTAAGTGTCTTTCTCTCCTTAACAACAAGTATGTTTTTACCTTTTTTTTAATAATATCACCCTGAGCAAGGCTGTAACGCCACTGATGTACAAGGGGCTACGTGGGAGTGAAAAGATTTGGAAAAGAGAAAGCCAGAAACCACATCCTAAACAGGGAACAAGGCATGAGCCTCTACACCTGAACAATAGACGTGGGTGGAGTGTGAACCGGGCGATAGTTTAGTCTATCTACTCCAATTAATATGTTTTCTATACTTATATTCATTTTATATTTATTTGATTAATTTTAAAATTAACCCTAAACCTACTAACAAAAACCTACTAACAAAAACCTATTAACAAAAATGATTTAATAAATCATTTAAAGAAAAAGAAAAAAAGAAAAAGAAAAGTGAAAAGATTGGAAAAGAGAAAGCCGGAAACCACATCCTAAACAGGGGACAAGGGATGAGCCTCTACACCTGAACAATAGACGAGGGTGGAGTGTGAACCGGGCGATAGTTTAGTATCTACTCCAATTGAAAAAAAAAAAAAAGAAAAAGAAAAAAGAAAAAGAAAAGTGAAAAGATTGGAAAAGAGTAAGCCGGAAACCACATCCTAAACAGGGAACAAGGGATGAGCCTCTACACCTGAACAATAGACGAGGGTGGAGTGTGAACCGGGCGATAGTTTAGTCTATCTACTCCAATTGAAAAAAAAAAAAAAGAAAAAAAGAAAAAGAAAAGTGAAAAGATTGGAAAATTGAAAGCTGGAAACCACATCCTAAACAGGGAACAAGGGATGAGCCTATACACCAGTACAATAGACGTGGGTGGAGTGTGAACAGGGCGATAGTTTGGTTTATCTACTCCAATGTTTGGTCTATCTACTCCAATCTTTGGTCTATCTACTCCAATCTATCTGGTTGTTTTATTTTGTTAGTTTTTCTTTCAAATTGCTCTGTGTGTCCTTAAAAAGCTAAATAAAAATGAAAATACAAAAGGAAAAGTACTGAAGATCAAATCGAGGGGTCAGCCAAAATTCTGATGGAGCTTTGGCTCTTTTTGTGTCCTCCCAGAACCATCACTATGTGCAGGTAGTTACAGTAAGAGAAAAAATAAAACAGGGTACAGAGGATGTCGAAGAAAGGATAAGAAGAAAATGTTGTATTTAAACTTTTGGAGATTGTAGTATCAAGAAAGCAAACGGAACGGTGCTCCACAAACGGGGAGCGCAAGAAAAGAAACTGTTAAAGTAGAAGAGGAGTTTAAATTTAACTATTTCGACGGTAAAAGGGCGGGACCTCTCTCAAGAACACAGTCTTAATGCTTTTCATATTCGCAATCTTAGAACAATTTTGGTCATTATTTTTAAGCCTTTTTCCAAACAAGACCATTCTGGAACAGGCTGGTATAACAAACATATTGACCTTGCTTTCTCAAAGACGCTCGTACCGGCTAGAGCATGTCAGATACCCGCAGGACAATTGTTTATCTCATGATATGCTGTACGAAGAATATGCCACTGAATCCAGATATGCAGGACGACCACTTCTTTGTGACAAAGATGTTTGCAAATAGGACATAAAGGCGGATGGCTCCGAACCAGTAGCCTGGTAAATTCCCGAAGCAAATCCAGAACAAATCTGTACCGTTTAATTACTACCGACCAGACGTTAAACTTTTATAAATCCTGATGAGTGGTCATAATCTCAATGAGGTTTCTTGCTTCGAACATCTATTGGATATAAAGCTTACTCTGGATCCCAAACGGCACTCGTGACATTCCAACAATTTCTGTAAGAATGGTCGGTTCCTTGCATCGGTCCAGAACTCCCGCTGCTATGTTTTATCTTTATAAGAGTCAGATCAGACCAACAATGGAGTACTGCTATCCATTCCTCACTGTCCAGCCCCGAGAGAGTACAAAATGTGTTACGCAGCCTTGTCGGTGATAATATTCTTCACATCAATTCCTCTAAGACCAAGCTGTTGTCTGTCAACCATTACAGGCAACCTCTTCTGCCTCCCATAAGCATGGACCAGATGATTCTCCCGGAGAGTAATACACTACGCCTCCTCGGACTTACCCTGTCCTCAGACCTCAAATGGAAGCACTATATTGAATCCGTAGCAAAATCTACTGCTAAGAAGATTGGGTCACTATGTCGATCCAGGATGTTTTTTCCACATGAATCCATCCTGCATATATGCAAGTCAACCGTGCATAGAGTACTGCTGCCATTTATGGTCAGGTGCCCCTGCCGTTCTCCTCAGTGTTCTTGACAAGCTCCAAAGGAGAGTCTGTAATGTGATAGGTACTGATCTGGCGACTCGACTGCAGCCACTTTCCCATCGTCGAAATGTGGCCTCCCTCTGTCTCTTCTATAAATACTTTCATGGCTTCTGATCGGATGAGCTTAAGTCACTGATGCCTCCTCAACAGGTGTTTACCCGTGCAACCAGACTGGCAACTGGGTCCCACCCATTCACAGTCAGGTTAGCCAAACGCAGACGACAATTCTACTCCTGCAACTTCCTCTCTCGCACTTCCCGCCTGTGAAACTCACTCCCGTATTCTTGCTTTCCTGACGGCTACAACCTCCAGAAATTTAAAAGCAAAGTTAATACTCACCTACTAACCACTGGACTCTAGCTCTCTCCCCTTCCCTGTATAATCTTCACTTTCTCTCCACCCATGTATCTGTCATTGCACCTGCTTTCTCAGCTTTCTATTGTTCCTTTCTAACTAGCTTGTACTCTTCACTCTTTTCTAATTAATCTTTCTACATTTATGTAACCCCCTGCACATCAGTGGCGTTTCTGCCTTGCTCGGGGTGAAATGATTAAAAAAAAAAAAAAAAATCTCAATCCCTTTACCACAGGCGAAATGTTGTTACCTTCTCGCTTCTTTGTCACTATTACTATGGCAGATGTTCAGACCTTTTACGTTCCTTAGTTGCACTAGCTCTGACCATCACAATTAGGACCCGGCATACTACACCCTTGTGTAGATGACTTGAAACAATTGCTTTAGTCTCCTTTCTTTCACCCACCATACGGTCAGTTTTAGACCCACTGGAGTGACAGGGTGCCCTTGATTTCTATTTTTTCTTCAGATTCGGTCATTTGAAGTCTTCTGCAGTAATATGAATCTATTTTATACCCTTGTGCAAATTAATTGAAACAATCGCTTTAGTTTCCTTTCATTCACTATACGGTCAGTTTTAGACCCACTGGAGTGACAGGTGTTATATAGCGACAAATAACAAACACGTCTGTATATATAAAAATATATCAGTGATATTTTTATTAATGAACGATGGACCGTGTGGCCTAGTGAACAGAGAGTTGAGAGAGCGCGCTCCTAAGGTTGACAGGGTGACGGGGGGTGTCGTCGTATCTGTTCTCCTCTACGTCTCTCTGCCTAGACTGCCTGTCGAGACTGACTGACTCTGACTCGTCTGTCGAGACTGACTGACTCTGACTGACTGTGACTCTTCTAGCTTCTTCTTCGACTTCTGGCGAGTCCTTGTTTTCGAGGTCTTTTTATATCTTCCAAAACCGGAACTTGTTTCTTCCGGGTTTTGCCTCGATCCGCGACGCCTACACGACGCCTACGTAAATTCTCAGAGACACCTGTTCTGTCTGCCTCTTGTAGCCATTTCCGCTACTGCCGGAAATAAGGTCAAACAAACATCCGTTCCTTTCAACGGCCGGAAAACACCCCCGCTTGCATCAGCTTCCTTCTTCGGGTGGGGCCAGATTATTATATTACATTCCTCGCCCACCCATTTTCCAAAATGTTCGCCTAAGAACATTTTAAGCGCAACACCCTCACTCTCCTCCCCATGCCACACAAGCCCGACAATTGTATAAACATGTGCATGCCAAAACAACAAAAACATGTGCATGCTGAAACAAAAAAACAACAAAAAAAAATATATAGGGGCGCCTACATCGGCAACCCGACAATGTTCGTGTCCATCTTGAAAATTGTTCTACCAGCTCGATGTTTCATTGGTCTCTTTTTTCTTTTTTTTTCTTTCTTTTTTTCCTCCTCCTTTTTTTTTTTTCTCTTTTTTTTTTTTTTTTTTTTTTTAAATATCCATTTTCACAGAATTGGGCAAAGTTCTCAAAAATGTTCATTTTCTTTCTCGACTCTCTCCATAAGCGTAGACTCTTCGATGCATAATCCACATGATTATTAAGCGGTAACCGCGCCCTAGTTTCAAAACTAACATCGAGCAAATGACCTTTGACCAACACCATGCGTGCTTCTGCTCGAGTTTATTGTTACACATGTAACTTCATTTAATTTAATTTAATTTCAAACATACTATGTTTGAACACAGAAAAATGGCCATTATCTGCCGTACATAACATTCATAGTCTGACCGAGAAATGTTCAATAGAAAATGAAGAAAATTACCCTGATTCCAACGTTAATCCGCATGCAATTTACTTGTGGAGGATATTAATTTAGTCTAAAAAAAATGGACCCGTAACTCGTAGTTCCCTAGTTTGTACAATGCTTTCCATTCCCTGAACTACTTCCTCTGGATTCGAAACCAAGCATATCTGATTTGTTGACACCTCTCTGTTTAACGCAGAGACATTTGCGTTTGAACACCCGTTGACCCCGGAAGTACTATTCACAACGGATAACTCAATTTCCTTTTCCGAAGCACTGTTGCTTCTTTTACACTTAAAAATCCGCTTCCTGGCTATTATTCCCAGGATTATTATTACGCCGACCACGCCAGCAATGACTCCTATCGTCAACTTCTTCGGGAGTTCCTCATATCCTTCACTAAATCTCTCCATATTTACTAGTTTTCAGAAATTAATATATCTTCAAAAGATATTTCCCAAGTCACATAAATGAAAATTCACAGAGGATGTTGAATTGATGGGAACCTGCACAAAAGCATAAAAGTGAAGTACTTTTACGTAAATAAAAATAAGTTTTAGATTTTAATTTAATTTTCCCAAATCTCCCCAAATAATCCGATTCCACCATATCGATAACAAAATATCTTTTCAATATCTGACTCATATCGCGAAACACTGAGACGCGGGTGAATGTTTTAAGAATATATATAATCGGTGTATTCGCAAAGAAATAACCAAACAATGCAGTTGTTTTCAAGCAACGATGTTGAGATATATTTATAATTGGCGATTTTGTTGGCTGTTGTTAACTGCATAATTAAAATTACACTTTAAAACTCTCGATAACATTTAAGTCATTTCTATGCTGTAGAAATGTCACGCAAAACACAAACATTTTTAAATTTTGACAATATCTGTGTAAAGATTACAAATTGACGTTTACGAACAAATTCTGTTGACGAGATCAAAATTAAAGAACCCTTTCGTTTCTCTGATTTTCCTATTGTGGTAGCATTCACCTACATTTATAATTTGTTAATGTTTACCAATTTTGATTTAGTTCATGCAATACAAGGCCAAATGGAGAAAATGAAGAGGGTCATTTTACGCTAATACTCCAATTGGGGAAAGTTTGTGTACGTAGAACATCGATTGTTTTTTGTTTTTTTTAATTCGGCTCGAGTACTGATCAGAAAAAATCAACTATTTCAACCATACAACTGACCTTCATAATCACATTGAGAATAGTTGTTCGTCAATATTTCTATTGGGTTGTCTGAAAAGTTCATGCAGCTTTTTAAGTAAAATTAAGACACAAACCAAAATTATTTCATTAAATATTTATTCTACGAAATATTAACTATTCTCTTGCACAAACCAAAGAAAGCATTGTTAAACTCACTTCACATATATGGTAAAACATTAACAAAAAAAAATAAACCACCAACTCAGATGCCCTATACCTACAGACAGGCAAATATTTCAACTTTCTTCCTCCCCGTCAACTTTAACACCCCACTCCTCCAACTTTAACACACTTTAACACTTTCTTCCTCCCAATTTTAACACCCCCTTCCACCCGTCAACCCCCAAACCTATGCGCTAGGCATAATACTCTCTGCTAAGCGTACTATTCTCTGCATATAGTCCCGTACCCCGTCCGTTCCATCGAACAATCCATATTTCTCATTTCTACGGTCAGATCGGCAAAAGTATGCTGTCCCATTTTTTTTTTTTAACGAGACCTACTATAACACGAGCAGAAACACACACACTATCGAATCAAAGTGTCACTTACCTTTCGTTGATGGCTATGGTCTATATTCGTCCGCTGCCTCTATTTTCGTCTTCTTTCTATCTGGTGGCAGTAATTCTGTTGCCGTGGTAAACCAGTTCGTATCAATCTGTTTAGTTGTTTCAAAACAGCAAGTCACTAGCACCAAAACGATTAGTCTGTTGTATACCAATAAACAGACAAACACGAGTGTATATGAAAATATATATTATATTTTTATTAAACGAACGATGGACCGTGTGGCCTAGTGAACAGAGAGTTGAGAGAGCGCGCTCCTAAGGTTGACAGGGTGACGGGGGGGTGTCGTCGTATCTGTTCTCCTCTACGTCTCTCTGCCTAGACTGCCTGTCGAGACTGACTGACTCTGACTCGTCTGTCGAGACTGACTGACTCTGACTGACTGTGACTCTTCTAGCTTCTTCTTCGACTTCTGGCGAATCCTTGTTTTCGAGGTCTTTTTATATCTTCCAAAACCGGAACTTGTTTCTTCCGGGTTTTGCCTCGATCCGCGACGCCTACACGACGCCTACGTAAATTCTCAGAGACACCTGTTCTGTCTGCCTCTTGTAGCCATTTCCGCTACTGCCGAAAATAAGGTCAAACAAACATCCGTTCCTTTCAACGGCCGGAAAACACCCCCGCTTGCATCAGCTTCCTTCTTCGGGTGGGGCCAGATTATTATATTACAAGGGTGCCCTTGGTTTCTATTTTTTCTTCAGATTCGGTCATTTGACGTCTTCTGCATTAATATGAATCTATTTTATACCCTTGTGCAAATTAATTGAAACAATCGCTTTAGTTTCCTTTCATTCACTATACGGTCAGTTTTAGACCCACTGGAGTGACAGGGTGCCCTTGATTTCTATTTTTTCTTCAGATTCGGTCATTTGAAGTCTTCTGCAGTAATATGAATCTATTTTATACCCTTGTGCAAATTAATTGAAACAATTGCTTTAGTTTCCTTTCATTCACTATACGGTCAGTTTTAGACCCACTGGCGTGACAGGGTGCAATCGATTTTAATTTTGATACAGATTAAGTAATTTGCAGTGGTGTGCAGTAATATGAATCTATTTTCGGGTTGTATGGTGAAATTTGTTTGGCACTGAAAAATATTGTGTCATTCGTGATTGCATCAGATTTTTATCACGCCCAGACATTATTGTCTCGACTGTCGATTATTTGTCCTACGGCCATTGTCTGCGATGCACGTTGCTCCAAGGAAACGTACAAAAATTGTAACGCTGCACGAACACACTGGCAAGCCTTACAGAGAGATCACGGATATTGTTGGTGCCAGCCAACTGTCAGTTGTGTTATCAAGGCGAAGAAACAAACTTGATCCATCAATCCAAAACGTAAAGGTGCTGTCGGAAGAGAAAAATACAACAGCAAGAGATGACGTATGCGTGATCAGAGTAAGTGTGAAAAATCCTAGGAATATATTATTCGTTTTGTTTCTAATAATTTGTACAAAGGTGTATGTTCACAATGGCTAATCATCCCATTCCTTGGTAAGGAGTAAGACAACTTCTTCTATAGAACTCTTACTCTGGAGAACAAACTCCCGAGATGATGCTTCTCTGACCATTACAATTTTAAACTAATCTCTCCTGCATATCCTAATGATCTGCATTTCTTACCTTCTTTTTGTTCACCCATAAAACAAACTCATTCAGTAACCCTCTATCATGAGTGGCTCTTGGTTCTTGTATTGGACGAAGAACAGTCTAAAAAGAAAAATATCTCAAATATTATACAGTAATAGGTGTGTCACTGAAGGCCTTTTTAAAATTATAGAAAGTCATCATCATCTATGTGCCGTGTCCCTTCAGGATGTAGGCAATTATGGCCCTCCACTTCTTCCTATTCCTTGTTGCTCTTAATATCCCTTCTGTTATTCCACTCAAATCCCGCTCCATCATCCATCTGTTCAATTCCATCAGATATGTCTTGCACTGCTTTCCCTTGTCTCTCTTACCCTCTATCCATCCCATAAGTATCAGGTTCTCCAAGCCCTTCTTCCTCATTACATCTCCCAAAACTTCAGCTCTGTTTTCCTGTTGAGTAGAAAGTAAATAAAAGAAAAAGTATTTTTACGCTATTTTTATTTTATAGTGTAGACTTATATTATATGTCATATATACGTCCAGGTACAACAGTTTTCTATCCTACATATCCTCATAATATGAACTTCCTGGTTCTTCCTTCCCCTTTCATTCGACGTTCCTTACAACAGTCTCACTCAATAGCTCTCGACCATCTGTGACGCTTGTGCTTTGCTTAAATAAAGTAAAATTTGTCAGCGTGGTGCTATCAAGGACCTGCAGAAAAAAGTGTTTAGCCCCCAAGGACATCCATGCTGATATGGTTACATCATGTCACTCCAGCTTCATCAACGGTTCAAAAGTGGGAAGGTGAATTTAATAGGAGATGGTAGTGTCATGAAGGTCACCTTCTCACTTTACTCACTTTATCACCGACGATATATGGCTTCCCTCTGTCTTTTCTACAAATATTTTCATGGCAACTGCTTTGGCGAGATTATTCCCCTGTTGTCCCGATCAGGTAAATTTAAGATATATATATATATATATATATATATATATATATATATATATATATTACATATTGGCGATCAAACAGGTGCAATAGATTTAGATATCTGGAAGCGTATTAAGATAGTATGAAATCCAAAGACGCATTCTAAAAGTTGAGCAAATTATTCAGATGAATGTGCGTTGTGGTGCAGTGAATATCGACTAGGAACGACAAATCAGAGACACGAGCTCGAATTCCAGTTGAATTCGTAGCATTAACTTACACGCAAATACCCTTGGGAAAGGTATTAATCCGTCTCTTCCCTTCAGTTATGGGTTAAATAACAGGAGAGTTTGGGTTCTATAACTTTGGCTGGCAACCAGTCTACAGCAGAAAGTAATGGCAATCTACTGCGGGAAAATCTTCTGCCCAGTCAGTCAAGTTTCATTCGAGACATGATCGCCCAAGCGTGTATCACGTATGGCACTTAGCTGACTGACTGATTCAGAAAGAGTTATTATTTTAAGAAACGGGTACTGAATTCTTATGTAATATCAGTCTTCTTGAGAATATCATTGACCGAACGTGTTACGAAGTGATAGAGACAGTGGCAGCAAAACAAAAAACAAAAACAAAAAAAGTCATTTTTACTTAACATCGGCAAGAGACACTTGAAATGTATGGGTTACATAATGAGGAAAGAGGGCAAGGCAAATTTGATACTCCGATGAGAGATTAAACGTAAGAGAGACAAGGGAAATCAGGGAATAACCCGGCTGATCAGCTTGAGTGAATGAATATCGAGGCAGAGTTTGGAATAGAGAATATAAAGATACAAATTTTCAGAGAAGAAGAAATTGTGGAGAGCCCTGATCGACAAGCTTCTGAAAAGATACAGCACAAAGAAGAAGAAGAAGAAGAAGAAGAAGAAGAAGAAGAAGAAGAATACATTTTCAACTTATTTATTCCAGGGTGGAAATTCAATTACTGTAAAACAGAATGCATGGTCATCAGCAAAAAGGGCAGCTCAAAATTCCAAATTCAGGTGGGTGATACTTAAATCCAGCAGGTACAAAAATTTAAATACCTGGGAAGTGTTCTAACAGAAGACGGAAAGTGCGACACAGAGATCCGAAGGCGAATTGACATGGCGAATGACGCGTTCCGGAAGCCGAGTAGAATATTAAGAGACAGGAAACTTCCACTAGAAACAAAGAAGTGAGTACTGGATTGCTATGTGATGTCAGTTCTTCAACATAGCAGTAAATGCTGGACAATATCATCGAAGATGAAGGAAAAACTTGAAGCAACTGAAATGTGGTTCTACAGAAGGATGCTGCGAATATCATGGATCGAGAATGTGAGAAATGATGAGGTCCTAGAAATGATGGAAACAAAAAGTAAACTAATACTGAGCATCAGGAAGAGACAGCTGAAGTTCCTGGGACATGCAATGAGGAAGGAGGGCTTGGAGAATCTGATACTAACAGGCCAGATAGAGGGAAAAAGAGACAGGGAAAAGAAGCGGATAACATATTTGAAGGACAAGATCAGGTGGGTGACGGAACAAGGGTTGCGTGGATGTAACAGGAGAAAGTGTGCTAAGAGCCACCAGGGATAGGGAAACGTGGATAGCCATGATCGCCTACGTCCTGAAAGAACAGGGCACATAGAAGAAGAAGATAACAGTTATCTTTCTTGATTCATTTTTTTTAATTATTATTCTTTTATTAGCTGTATAGCCCGGAGTTTTCGGGTTTTAGTGGTTGTGTTGAAATAGTAAGGTCAAGTCTTCTTCATGTGCCGTGTTCTTTCAAAACCTAGGCGATCATGGACTTCCATTTGGCTCTGTCTCTTGTCACTCTCAATATTTTTTCTTTTTGTATCTCTAAGCCCCGCTCCGTCAACCATTTTCTCAGGCCTAACAAGTACGTGTTGTGCTGCTTTCCCCTGTCTCTCCTTTTCTTTATCCAACCTGTCAGTATTAAGTTCGCTAATCCTTCCATAATCATTAAGTGTCCTAGAAACCTCATTTGTCTCTTCCTAATATTTAGTATGGGTTTTCTTCTCGTTTGCATCCTTTCCAACACCTCATCGTAGTCCGTCCATGGAATCCTCAGCATCCTTCTGTAAAACCACATTTCTGCTGCCTCAAGTCTCTCCTTCATCCTTGATAACATCATCCAGCATTCACTTCCATACTGAAGGACAGATATCACATAGCAATCCAGCACTCTTTTCTTTGTTTCTAATGAGATTTTCCTGTCTTTCAGTACTCTGATTAGCTTCTGAAATGCGTCTTTGGCCATTCAATACGTCTTTAAATCTCCATGTCGCACATCTCATCCTCTGTCAAAACACTTCCCAGGTATTTCAATGTTTTTTACTTGTTTTATTTTAGTTTCTCTGATCTGTAGCTGGCATACTGGGCTCCTCTGTAGACATTCACTTTTCTTGTAGTTTATGCTCAGTCCTTTCTTCTCACTTTCTTTTGCTACCTTCTGTACAAGGTCATGCATTTTCCTTTCCGTGTTTGCTATCAGTACCGTGTCATCTGTATGAGGTTGCCGTGACGCGTAAGTTAAAAAAATGCGAAGTAAGTATTGGTTTTTGTTGTATATGTAAAACGGGATTCGTTCTCGGCTAGATTTGCCAATAAACGAGAATGATGTATGTACAATTGGAAGAACGATGGCTGGTGTTACGGTAGCCTGTAATGTGATGTGATGACGTTGTGACGCAAACGAAGAGGATGCATTGACTTTGAAACGTCAGAAGGGTTGGCACCTTGTAGAAAACGTGAAATTGTTATGGCATATGATAAAGTGGAAGTTATAAAATAAGACCCGATTTTTATTGAAATACAACTAAGCGTTTCTGATGAATAAACGATCGCAAGAAGCAAAATTTTCCATTATTTTTTGCCGAACTCTGTGTGACAAATGAAAGTTATTTCAATAATGTTGGCATTTGCAGCCTGACGAACAGAAACTCCGACTAGCTGCTAGAATTCATTTTAGCTCAATAATATATATATATATATATATATATATATATATATATATATATATATAGTCATCCGCAGACAGATCTGTTTCGCTGTATTACAGCTCATCAGTATGGCTTAAAAGCTCCAGTATGTGGTTACCGTGACGCAAAGTAAAAAAAAATGCGAAGTAAGTATTGGGTTTTGTTGTAATTGTAAAACGGGATTCGTGCGTGGTTAATTTTTCCAATAAACAGGAATGATGTATGTACAATTGGAAGAACGGGGGCCCGTAATGTGATGCGATGACGTTGTGACGCAGGAAAAATGGATACATTGTCCCTGCAACGTCAGAGGTGTTGGCACCTTGTAGAAAATGTGAAATTGTTATGGCATATGATAAGGTAGAAGTTAAAAAAAAAAACAATTTTTGTTTGAATACAAGTAAACGTTTCGGAGAAATAAAGGATCGCAAAAAGCAAAATTTTCCATTAATTTTTGCCGCACCCTGTGTGCCAATTGGAATTTTTGTTCGCATATCGTGGCATCAGACTTTGATCCACAAGAGACTCGATTTTGGTTGAGTTTGAGTGAAGCGTCTTGGAGAAATGCATAAAAGTTCGCAAAAGACCACTCGAAATTATGTTTGTATTTGATGTTTGACAAACCCTGTACATTGATTGAAAAGAAGTTTGTGTACATCAAAGGGTTGCATCTTGACCTACAAGTTACCCGATTCTGCTTGAATTCGCATAAGGCGTATCTGAGGAGAAGAGTTCATAAATTCTAAGAGTTTCGGTGATTTCTGACGTACTATGTCAATCGATTCGAAACATTTTTGTGTACATCAAAGATTCATGTCATGATCGATAAGTGACCCAATTTTGGTTGAAATCGGACCAAAGGTATCGGATGAGTAGAGTTCGTTAAAGTGGAGACACACAAACGCACGCACGCACAGACAGACAGACATATCCATTTATATATATATAGATTTCCGTGAATGTATTTATTTTAGAAACTGAAAAATGATACAGTATGTAAAGACCTTAATAGTTTAACTATAAAATTTAAAATATAAAAAAATCAATTTGAAATCTTAATGATTAATGAGTAGTTTATAAAGTAAAACGATTCAATTGATAGATAGATGAAAAAATTGGAAAAAAAGCTGACATTTTTCAATGACTTAAAACAAGATACCTCCTTCCACTACTCCCTACCCCCCAAAAAAGTTAAAGAAAAAACAAAAATGCAAAAAAAAGTGATAATTAAGGTTTAAAATGAATTTAAAAAAATAAAATTCAGGAAGCTTTTTTTAAATTTTATTTTAAATTCCGAGATAATAGATTAAATTCAATCTTTCCAATAATCAAAATAGTTTGCTTCATTTCAAATAGAATTGACTGGATTGATTGTATTTTTTTTGGAAAATCGGCCAAATTAACAAATATAACCAACACAACATAATTCTCTGGATTAAAAAAATATTTAAAAAATAAAATTTACTTTTTTGCAACTTTATTTGAAGAAGATTAATTGATTTAAAGTTCAATTGATTTAAATTAAAACATTTCGCACTACAAAATTGAATTTCCTGAAATTTCATAAAATTAGAACATTCAATGAATTTCTCACCGTGTCACTAATGTGAAATAAATCTTTTTACCAAGATTTCTAAGGAATAAACATTTAAAAAATAATTTAATTCATTTGTGAATAAGTTCTGAAATTTGCATTAAAATCTGACGATTATTTGATTTTTACAATAATTTCCAAATCAATGTGTTTTTCACCTGTAAAAATTCCCATACTAATTTATGGTCACATGAGAAAAAGATTTTTAGCCAAAATTTCAAACATTCTCAAAAGGATTAAAAAATATAATTTAATAATCAAAACATCCTATGGTTTTTTTCTCTTAATAACAGCATAAAGGATTCGTTTTTATTAACCCTCTAGGGCCATTCGTATCATATTTGATACAGTATGAAAACAAGCCTTGAAAGAAATATTTTCCTGAAAAATTTTTTAAGAGAAATATTTTATAAATTTCAAATGAAAGCAGTACTGACTGCTCAGTCAATGAATACCAAATGTTTCCTTATAGGGAAATGCCAAATGTTTCCTTATAGGGAAATACTGTATCAAATATGATACGAATGGCCCTAGAGGGTTAAATTTGGAACATTTTTTTTTACCATACATGCCCGTTTTTAGTGAATCTTTGGAGGTACCTACCTAAAACCGTCAAATTAATCAGCATTTATTTCAAGCAAAAGTAAAACCTCACTACTTATTTCATATTTTTCTATCCTAATCTTTAAAGTTTACACATTTTCAAGCAAACTTCCGAAGGAAACGTTGTAGTCATTTTTGAGAAGATACTGTACATAGCCATTTTTATGTTAAAATATTCTGGAAAACAAGTGCTGATAATTTTCGTGTCGCTAAAAATTAAATTAGTATTAGGGAAATTATTGTTAAAAAAACTGACATTAGCATTTCTGATTATGTATATACTTTACAGTAGCGTTTCTCAACCTTGCGTAACCCTTAAACTAAATTACATGTCTCAAGGAACCTCCACGCACAAACAAAATTATGTACGAGGGTCATTGGATGGCATTGCAAAGACTTTGAGCCTATCTGTTAAACAAACGCAGAGGTCATCTGTCACATGGAGTCGTCTTGCATCAAAACAACTCAAGGCCTCACACAAAAGCCCAAACGGTGCAAACCATCAACGAGCTGGGCTGGGAACTGCTCTCTCATCCCCCTTACAGCCCAGACCTTGCTCCTTCAGAATTTTACCTGTTTGGTCCCTTAAAAGTGTTCACGAAGTTTGAAAGTGACGATGAAGTCAAAAGTGCTGTGAGCGATTGGCTGAGACATCAGTCCAAAGATTTTTACGCTGAGGGAATACGGAAGCTTGTGCACAGATGGGAAAAGTGTGTGACACTGCTGGGAGACTACATTGAAAAAAAAGTAAGCTTCTATCTGTATTAGAAGTCCTTATACCGAAAAACTTTCCTTTATTTATAGAATGGCCCTCGTATTATTTGTTTTCATTTTATTTTCATCATAGTCTACGTGGTAGATATCAAAGTATATTAGAAGTCCTTATACCGAAAATTTTTCCTTTATTTATAGAATGACCCTCGTATTTGTTTTCATTTTATTTTCATCATAGTCTACGTGGTAGATATCAAAGTATATATTTTTGAATAACTGGTTCCAGGAAAAATTAATTCTTCTTTGTCAAACTTTTGGATAATGCTAAATAACATTCCTACTGTTTGCTTAAAATACTTCACCAGAGAGTTTTCATTCACACAAAAATTTCTAAACTCAAACGTAAAATATAAACGTAAGAAATCAATATCATATTCGTATAATATAAATGTAAACAGAACGAAAACAGATAATTGCAACATCATTATATTGTAGAAACCCCTTACGTACGCATCCACATACTGACATACATCCATACATACCACACCAGTTTTGTCAAACAATGATTAGTTAATATATCTCCAGTACATTCATTACTAGACAATTTACAAATCGCAGCTATGCAACAATTTACAAATCACGTTATTTTCAAGTAATCATTTTTGTTTTCTTTTGGGAGAAGATTGGATCAAATAGGCCTTTTCCAGTCTTCCCAAAGCACGCTCGCTGATTGGTTATTTTTTAGCCAATCAAGTTGTTTACATGCAAAAACCGAATTTCCCACGCAGGCATTTTGAGCCACCTAGTATCAATATAAGGAGTGAACCCTTCTCAGCTCCTTAGTGAGAATTCAGTTGCCAAACGAACCCTTGTCAGTTGTTTATGCGCCCTCACTCACATATATATTCATACGTATGCTGATACATTTTCTAAGAACATTTAAGAATACCTTAAAAACATTTCAGAACAATTCATGAGTATTATTCATTTTTGATTGAACTTAAATCTTGCAGTCAAAGAGAGGTAACTCTTGACTTTTTTTCCCACTGTTCACTTAAATGCATGCTCTTTTTCTATTAACATTGAATGATTGTAAATTTGTTCCATGGGAACATCAGACGTTATTTCTTTTTAAATGAACAGGGAATTTCGGTCACTGTCACTGTCACTGCCTCAACAGCAGATTTCAAGAATGCATTCGTACAGGAGGACGTCATCTACAGGACGTAATTTTTTAAAAATGAAAATTATTTCATTGTTTCTTATATGCCATGTTTTATGCCTTTGTTGCATATTGGTTACAATTGTAACCAGTAAGCAACAAAGGGTTAAGGTTTCAATTATTTTGAATAAAATATTTATCTTTCTATCACTCTTGGTTTTACTGGATTGTTAAAAAGACCGCGTTATTTTTTTTATCAGACTGTTATTACTTTGATATTACTTTGCCAGTAAATGCTTTGCCTTTACTGGCAAAGCATTTACTACAAAGCATTATTTTTTTAAAATAATTAAAAAAAAATATATTTTGATCCATTCTCTTAATAATAACATAAACATTTTTACGATAAAACTTTGTTTTTATTAAGTTAACATCATGTCATGCTGTTTTTTCAGCGAATGAATGGCGGTATCTAATATTATATTGTGCGGGTTTAGTTATATTACGTATATGAAATTAAATAAAACGTCAATATGGCATTAGCCATGTTGACATTTTATTGTTCTTAGGGTTTCGGAGAACACCGGTTGAGAAACGCCATTTTACAGTGTTGGTCAAGATGACATTAAATAATCAGATGTTTTATAACTATTAGGTTAGATAAGCAATCTTACCATATTTACTATAGAAGGGTTCTCATTTCAAGAATGAAATTTCTTTAATGTCTTGGAAATTATTTTATTACAAAAATGAATTGCATATGAATTTAAAAGAATGCATTCTAACATATTTCATTGGAAATAACTTTATTACAATAATTTACTGTAAATAATTTTATTATAAGAATAAATTGGAAATGATTTTATTAAAAAATTGACAATGATCTTAATATAAGAATTCATTAAGAATAAATTTAATATAAGAATGCATTGGCTATGATTTTATTAATATTATTTTAAATAATGTTATCATAATACATTGTAAATAATTTTAATATGAAATTGCGTTTGTTATAAGAAATCATTTATGGAACAGTTTATTATCTTATAATAAGTAATTAGTAATTACTTATTATAATAAGTAGTTAGTAATTGATCTGGTGAGACAAGATTGCTATCCATTACACCCCAATGGAGTGTCCTGTCGACTATGAGTATAGATTTCTACTTCTGCTATATAACCAGAGATAATGGCGGAATATAATGTAAGGGAAATAACTTTAAATATTAACTGCGAAGTTTGGTTACCTCCCTTAGATAAGTAAGCGGAAACTAGAATAAAAAAAGGAGAAAATGTAAAATAAAATAAAATAAATTATTACTTCTGTTTAGTAACAGTTACTGTGTTTAGTAAGCTAATTTTGTCTCTCACTTGTAATGGTGATGATGAGATTAGCAATTTTCATGCAGGAAGCATTCGATATTCATTAACCGGCGAGTTAAGTTTAATATTGGTTAAAAATATTTATAATTTTTTTTTAAACAAGTTTCTTCAGAAAAATAAAGCTCTTAAATTCATTAGCTATTATTGCTATTTCTAGTGTGGCTGGGAGTTTTCTTCCTAACCTTTTGCTTATGGCAGTCTAGAAAACTAACATCTATATTATATCATTATTTTCTCTTCTGTTTTGCGGTTCTACTTATTTTTGCTATTATCGCTGCTTGAAATATTCAACTGATATAAATTTTTTGTTATTTGGTAAAACTCTGCGAATTTTGTAACAAGAGTGTATGTTAAAGTGATATCTTTTTTGAAGACCTTAAAAATTCATTTGCCTCAAACCATATTTTTAATCACAACAAATTACGCAACATTTATTTCGATTAACCTCGTCACTTAGAACGATTACTTCGATACTTATTTCATAATTTATCTAAAACAATAAATTGATTCGTGTGTTACGTAAATGAGAGTTTTTTTAAACCTTACAAAAATTAGCTGAAAGGATTAAATTAAATGTCAAAACTTGAAATTATGAAAATTTATAATTATCATTTATCAAGAATTTAAATTAAATTTGATTTAAATTTATCATAAACAAATGTAAGATTTATTATGTAGATTTAGTCGGCTATAGGAGCCGACGTTGCGTTTCTCGATCTGCTTCGCTTCTTCTTCTGTTTTAAAAAACGATATCCTGCAAGACTCAAACCGAAATATTTTCGTTAAAATGCCGCGATATTTGCGGCTCTCGTGTACGTTTTTTTTTTTTAATAATTTTTATTATTAGCAAAGGGTTCATCTGAAGGTGAGGAAGACGACATTCAATAGATGCTACCAACACTTCTACTGCAATTTACGATTAAGGTGTGGGCTGGAAATGTAGATGACTTTCTGCTAGGTCTATATATTCTCCCAGCACGCCCAGTAAGAGCTGTTTACAGGGACTTTATTTCTAACACACTTCCAGACCTGCTAGAGGATGTACCCCTGCTAACAGAAGGACGCATGTGGGTCATTATTGATTTGGATCTAGCACATTTTAGTCACATTATTCGTGATACACAGGCTAATATCTACCCTGAAAGATGGATATGTAGGTGAGGACCGATTTAATGGCCTGCACGTTCCTTTGATCTCAATACCTTGGATTTTTGTCTGTGGAACTACCTAAAATAATTGGTTTGCACAGAAGACATTAATGATACAGAGACGCTTTATCAACGTGCAATGGGAGCCTGTGAAACCATTCGGCACTAGATGAAAGTATTTTGAAAGGGCCCGCTAGTCAGTTATCCGACATGAACTTGTGTGTGTATAGAATCAAGCGAAGGACATTTTAAACATTTAAAATTGCTGTGTGGAGATACAACGATGGCCTTTTTTGGACATACACTACCGACCATAATTATTAGGCCACCCCAGTTTTTTAAAAGAAATGATGTATTTTATACTATTTTTAGAATTTATTGCCAAGTGGATATTTCTAAATGAAAATAGAATGGTTCTTTTGTTATTATTACTTTGCAACCATTCAAATCATCTTAAATTTTCTTCATTCTTTTATCGATGAAACTGCAATATAGGTCATTTATAAATTCATTTGATGCACATGTTATTGTGCAGTGTTAACAAAAGAACCATTATATTTTCATTTACAATTATTCACTTGGCAATAAACACTAAAAAATAGAATGAAAAACATGTTTTTAAACACTGGGGTGGCCTAATAATTATGACCGGTAGTGTATGTTTATACGGACATTTTACCTTGTTTTAGTGTGAGGAACCCGCCCCGAAGTTTTGAAAAAGTATTTTTGACCCTCCCCTTCCTCTCTCTCTCTCTCTCCACACACACACACACACACACACACACACGCGCGCGCGCACACACACACGCACACACACACACACACACACACACACACACACACATATATATATATTATGTTATTCACCCTAAAATAACCATACCATAAAATGCCTATTAGGATCATACATCTATAGATGAAAACGTTATAATTTCTTCTAATTTTGAAAATTGCCCGTTCAAAAAATCGCCGTTACATGAGTGTTCAAAAACATCCTCGTCACGTGAGCGTTTTTTAAAAAACGGGAAAATCAGTTTTTGCAAATCACCTGAAGACACCAAATTGTAGAAACGTAGGTCGCGTAATAATTCGTTTACAAATGAAGAATATATACATATATATATATGATAAAAAAATCGTGCCTCAATCTAACACTTTTAATCTTTCACTTTTAAAAGCTTCTTCAGAGATTGAGTCAAATAGGAAAAAAAAAATTCAGAGATCAAATTAAAATTGAAATTTACAGACATTATACTGGAAATTTGTTTGGGGTCGATTCTTATTGATCACATAAGTATCACGTGTATTAAGGCAATAGATAAATTATTTTTAAACGTATATTTGTGAAAAAACTTTGTATGTGTATATATGTATATGTATAGGTATACTTTGAAAAATGTTTTGGTCTTTACCTCGAGCACTGAAGACCCTTTAATAAAATTGAAACGTTAGATTCAGACACGCTTTCTACCTTGTTCCTTACTTTATTCTTTAATCTTGACGGATTCCAATCGATATATTCAAAACACACACACACACACACACACACACACACACACACACACACACACACACACATATATATATATATATATTATGTTATTCACCCTAAAATATCAATTACTGATTGAAAGAACAGAAATTATGACTAAGTGTAACCATACCAAAAAATACTTATTAAGTTCATACAACTATGGATGAAAACGTTATAATTTCTTCTAATTTTAAAAACTGCGCGTTCAAAAAACCCCCGTGAAGTGAGCGTTAAAAAAAATTCGCGTTACATAAGCGTTTACAAAAAACGGTAAAAGCAGTTATTGCAAACCCCTTAAGACACCACATGGTCGCGTAATAACTCCTTTATAATTAAAGAATATATATATATATATATATATATATATATATATGGTTAAATAAAAAAGACAAGAGGAAAACTCGCTCACGCGTTTCGTCCTGTGGGTCGTAACATCAAAGTTAAAACAAAGCAAAAAACTCTTCAGCGGGACGAAACGCATAGGCAAGCAAAATATAGTTTTCCTTTTTTCTTCTTTATCGAACCATACTGTTCTTTTCTTCGAATTATAACTGACTGTATTTTTACACACACACACACACACACACACATATATATATATATATTTTTTCTAAACATATACTGTTAAATATAAGAGACAATCAATGTCTATTATGTTTAATCATGAGCCCTTCTAAACGTCGTATTTTGCCTTTAATTTAAGTTGAAAATAAAGACAAAAATTCTCCAGGTGTCTAGGCTGCTTCTACTTCAGGTGATCTTAAAAAGGCCAACAGAATTCAAATTACAACCCGACTCCACTTTCACCTAAAAAAACAAATCCGCCACAAATAAACGGTCTTTTCAACTAGATAATTTTCATACCAACTAGATCACCCGAAGAAGAAGCAGCCTAGACACATGGTCAGCTTCGAAACGCGAAAATTTTTGTGTAGTGATACTATGAATTTATAAACTATTGTAGCAACTATTACAATATATATATATATATATATATATATATATATATATATATATAGTTAAATAAAGACATGGACCTAACAAGGCAAAACTTGATAAATTTGTTTTGATAAAGTGATAATGTCCATCACAGGACGAAAAGCGTAAGCGAAAAATGTAGTTTTCCGGTTGTCTTTACTTAACCATACTGTTCTTTTCTTTAAATTATAACTGAGTGTACTTTTGCATATATATATATATATATATATATATATATATATATATATATATATATTACTCAAACAGTATATTTATTTCTACCGGCCTGGTTATTTACGATGAACTTTTGTTACAAAAATATGTGTGTGATTCGGCAGGGTTCGAACCTGCGACTCCAATCAACATAGGGGAAGCTACCAACTGATCTGGCGCTTCTTAGATCATTCGACCACGAATGATACCATAGTCCAAACGAAGTCATATCTTCGAGATTTTCCGTAACATTGTCTGTTTACATTTGTGGACATTACGATACATTTCAGAGCAAAGATGGCTATTTGCGTAGAATCGAAAATTGTGTTATATAGGCCAAAAAACGTGACGAAATAAAACTTAGCGTGCGAGTGCGAAAAAAACCCCCAAACAAACAAACAAACAAACAAACAAACAAAAAACAAAACAAACACTAACGTCTGAAGAGATTCAATCTTAGACTCGAAACACGTGTAGGGACACAAATACAATTATTGACACTTGATATATCATACAAAATGCAAGTAATATTAATAACAATAACAACAATAAATTTGAACTTTAAACAAAATATTACCAGGTTCTCGCACTTTTTTCTTCTATACTAATTTCTATCGTTGGAACAACCCCTATTTATATATATATATATATATATATATCTGTAAGTTCATGTAAAATTTAGAGGGGAAATAGCCATTTTCAGCATGTCAGTTTAAGACATGCATTGTTAATGCATTGTTAACCCCGTTTAAACAAAGAATGAGTAAAAATTCTAATGTCGGATGCTTGGTCTAGTAAAGGAAGGGGTGGGAGAATATTGGCTTTTATAGGGTTACGCTAGCGGAATCTTAGTAGTAATTTCTTCTATGTTAGTGGGAGGTATGTGGCTTGACCATTAGGTTAGTAGTGGTAGGTAGAAGGGAAAAAGTAACTACTTAGCCAAATTTTTAAAAAAATTCTATTGTGACTAAATAGAAGAAAAGGATAATTATTGAAATTTAAATTTATTTCTATGACGACACATACTAATGATCTCTCCACGTTTATTCAGAAGCACATTCTGATATTGAAATTTCAAAATTTTAATTTTTTCTGTTAAACATAGATCACATCTGTCACATAAGCTATTAGGGGTTCTTGCCTTGCCTATCAGCCTCCACTTTATCTATGTATTTAGGTTATTTTCTTTTAATTCCCAGTGTTTTCGGAAAAGGGCTGTTTGATAGTGAAAGAGTGCCTGTGTGTATAAAGCCGTTTGCTTCCAAATTCCCGCCGAAATTCCGATATAAACATTATATTTCTCCTTATTTTCTTTAGGGTAGATGGTGGCCAGATAGATCACATTTGCAGTCCACATTTACCCTCAACCGAACAGTTATCTCTAGATCTACAATTACAGTGGGGTGTAATCCTATTTTCTGTCTTGGATTCCCTACACTTAAGATGTGGTTATAGTGGGAGCTAATAATATTATAAATATTATAAATATTATTAGTACACGAATAACCTATCTTGATCGTTTTCCTATTGAAAATTTTACTCAGGGGGTTATCTTTATATTATATATATATATATATATATATATATATTTACTCAGGGGGTTATCTTTATATTATATATATATATATATATATATATATATTGTCATCCGCAGACAGATCTGTTTCGTCGTATCACAGCTCATCAGTACGGTTAGACTCCGATTGCTTTTTTTACCCAGGATTGAAACCCGACCTAAATGGCGTCAGTCGGCGACTCTACCCCTGGACTATGGGCGTTCGGTGGAAGTAGGCAAACTTTTCAGCGCAATAGCTAGAGCGCTCTAATTCATTTCACTGAATGAGCAATATATATATATATATATATATATATATATAGGGCCCTGACGAGCCGTTGTGCGAAACCGCGGTCGGTCTTGGCGATCTTGCTATTTTGTTAGTATATAAATATATATATATATAAGCTGAACTGGAGGACAAGTTATAAATGAAACATTATGTTCAATTAAATTTTAAAGAAAAATATTTTCGATGTTGACACACATATATATATATAAAACGGTCAATTCATCTCTATATATAATCACTGAATGAGCAATATATATATATATATATATATATATATATATATATATATTGCTCATTCAGTGAAATAAAATAGAGCGCTCTAGCTATTGGGCGCGTATAATATATATATATATATATATATATATATATATATATATATATATATATATATATGTATATATATATATATACAACGGTCTTTATTTTAATTTAGATTATATATAGAGATGAATTGACCGTTTTATGTCAACATCGAAAATATTTTCTTTAAAATTTAATTGATCATAATGTTTCATTTATAACTTGTCCTCCAGTTCAGCTTAAAAATTAAAATTATAACTTAAAAGCTAAAATTTAATTTACTAGAATAAATGGTCCACAAAATACTAGTTGGTTTTTCTTAATTACAGGATACCTTAGTATACTAAAATTATTCAGTTCTAATTTCACCTTAAAAAATTCCAGCCAATTTACTCATAAAAAGTCTTTAAAAGTTAATTAATTGCAATGTTTCATTGATAGCTTAGCCTCTAATATAACTTTAAAATTATTTTACCAAAATAAATGACCCACACAAGACTTAATTTTTTTTCTAAACTGTAATATCTCTTAGTATACCATAATAATTAAAAACCCGATTCTGAACTATACATTCCACCAACTTTACTCCTGAGGTAACACTAAGTCTAATTAAAAAAAACCCAAAAAAAACAAAAACAAAAAAAAAAACAAAACAATAAAAAAAAACCTAAAATGTTTCGTTTATAACTCATGCTCCAATATAACTTAAAAATTAAAATTTAATTTACGAAAATAAATGGGCTACAAAATACTAGTTGGGTTTCTTAAGTACAATATACCTTAATACACTAAAATTATTCAGTTCAAATTCCAATCTAAAAAAATTCCAGCCCCTTTAAAAAGAATCTTTACAATTTAATTAATTGCAATATTTCATTAATAGTTTATACTCCAATATAAACTATTCACCAAAATAAATGACCCACTCAAAACTTAGTTTGTTTTTTAAATTATAATATACCTTAGTATACTATAATTATTCAAATCCTGAATCTAAACTATACAGTCCACCCACTTTAACCCGAGATAGTACTAAATCTTATTTTTAAAAAATCCTTGAAGTTCGGCCTGATGTTAAAGATTGTTGTCTGCCCATTTAAATAATGTATGTTCTCAATGTATCTTATCCTGACAAAATAATTCTATTTTAATTTATAAAAAACCTAAAATTTTTCGTTTATAACTCATGTTCCAAAATAACTTAAAAATTAAAAATTATTTTACTAAAATAAATGGCCCACATAATACTTAATTAGGTTTCTTAACTACAATATAGTTAAATATACCATAATTATTTAATCCTAATTCTAACATAAATATTCCAGCACCTTTACTCACGAGGTAGTACAAAAAATCTAATTTTCCAGCTCCTTTACTAATCAACCCTTTAGAGGCCATTTACTTATACTCTAAAATAACTTAAAAATTAAAAATTATTTTACTAAAATAAATGGCCCATATAATACTTAATTAGGTTTCTTAACTACAATATAGTTAAATATACCATAATTATTTAATCCTAATTTTAACATAAACATTCCAGCCCCTTTACTCATGAAGTAGTTTAAAAAAAAATCTAGCCTGCAGTTAAAGATTGTTTATGTATTTAAGTATTGCATGGTCCCACTATATACCTTACTCAGACAAAATAATTGTCTTTAAAATTTAATTAATTACAATGTTTATTTTATATCTTATACTCCAACATAATTTAAAAAATAAAAATATACTAAAATAATTGACCAACACAATAATTAATTGTTGTTTTTAATACAATATACCTAAGTATATCATAATTATTTAATCCTAATTCAGACCTAAACATTCCTTTACTCATGAGATAGTAGTTAAAAAAACAAAAAAAACAAATCTCTTGTTCAGTAAAAAAAAAAAAAAAGCTAAAATCCAAGCCCCTGTTAAAATTAAAACGTGACATGTCTAGACTCCAGGCTATCCTGCTTCTTTTAGGGACCACAACCTTAAAATTCTATAGTTACCAAATTCTCATTTTTTATTGCACAATATTGACTCACCTAAAGCAATTCCTCCAACTTCCACTCCCTAATTTTCTAAATAAGCATGAATTCATCTTATATTTTCAAAATAAATCATTTTCACCATTTATTTTAACATATCACCTGAAGAAGAACAGTATTGTTCTGAAACATGAAAATTTTGGTGTAGTTATATTATGCTTTTATAAACGATTGTTATGACAGAAGTACAATATATATATATATATATATATATATATATATATATATATATATTTGGGCAGCAATCTTTCTCGGGTGTAATGAAAGCTTTAAAACTAATCCATGGTTTTGGAGCTCAGACGCAGATAAAAATTGTGGATTTGTATAAAGGACATACAGGCAGATAAACAGACAAACACACATCTTGCCTTTTATATATATATATATATATATATATATATGTACGCATCGCTCATTCAGTAAAATGAATTAGAGCACTCTGGCTATTGGGCGCGTATAATGATAATATATGCGCTAAAAAAGTCTGCCTTCTTCTACCGAACGCCCATAGCCCAGAG
>JBBBDQ010000762.1:82500-120000 GCA_037127315.1 Ascarosepion bandense | reverse complement strand
AAATGATTTCTTGACGCATTACCCTAGCGACACACTTCGGTCACCCCGGGAACCAAATTATCACACCACATACAGTCAATTAATTATGTCCGCTGCGTGTGTCGTGACAAATGAGTCAAGAAGATAAATGTAATTAATGAAAGTATATACAAAAATAAATAAATAAATGATTACCTTGTAATAAAAAAAGAAAAACAAACAGTTATTACGAAAAAATTTAAAGCAAAGAAAATTATGTTGAAATTAATTGAAGACTTTGACATCACAGACGCGGGTAGAATCTACCGAGGTGCATTTGTTTGCTGCGATTGTTTTTTAATCATTGACTGGTAAATCCATCTTTTGTGCAATGTACAGTTATTGGCGCGACAAATGGAGTCGGCAGAGCAAGTTCAAATGACACCAGAGGCAATTTGTTTTCACTTTGCATTAAATCCCTTTGGAAAGGCATAAACACATATAATATATTTGTCTATATTGCTAGGATAAGATATTGTAATTATTTACATTTTTTACATTTGTTCGGACTGTTGTCCTCATCTTTATTGCCATATTCACAACATTTCAGTCATTGTACGCTGCCATCTTCATCAGATGACTGAAATTTCAAACTGAACCTTTTATTTATGTAAATAATGTGAATACATATAATAATTGCCAACGAACTACATTACTTAGTTTCACCATTTCGGACGTTCATATTTAAAACCAGCAATGTCACTCGACTGGGATCGGACGTTCATAATTAAGACCCGCCATGCTACCCAGCTTGGATTGGACGTTCATATTTAAAACTTGCCATGTCACCCAATTTGGATCGGACGTTCATATTTAAGACCCGCCATGCCACGTACATGGACGGCTTATCCACATTCTCTCCATGTTCCATTAGTAAAAAGTATGTATGTATGTATGTATGCCGCATTCACCCTAGTCGGGTTGAGCGGGCTTCCTCCCTGACGGAGCAAGTCTCATTGGGATCTGTTTAAGGGCAGGGTCCCAAGTCCTACCCTGTTATTTAACCCATAACTGGAGGGAACGGACGGATTAATACCTTTCCCAAGGGTACCAGTGCGCAAGTGAGTGCAGTGTGCTCGACTGAAATTGGAACTCGGCTCACCGATTTCCCCCTCCAAGCCGACATCCACCGCACCACAACGCACATCCGAAACATAACCTACAAGAAAACTGAATGCATGGTCATCAGCAAAAATAAGAACCCAAAATGCCAATTACAGGTCGTGGATACTAAAACTATGCAGGTGCAGAAATTTAAATACCTGGGAAGTGTTATAACAGAAAGTGAGATACTGAAATTCGAAGGTGTATTCGGATAGCCAAGGAAGCATTGCAAAAGCTGAGAGACAAAAAAATCGTTGGAATCAAAGAAAAGAGTAATGGACTGTGATGTAATATCTATTTTTCTATATGACAGCAAATGCTGAATAATATTATGAAAGATGAAAGAAATACGTGAAGCAACAGGTATGTTGATCTACAGAAGGATGCTAAGGCTACAATGGGCCGAACATGTGAGTAATGACGAGGTTTTGGGGAGAATGGAAACGAAAAGGAAACTGATAATTAACATCAGGAAGAGACAGATGAAGTTTCTGGGACACATAACGAGGAAGAAGGGCATAGAGAATCTGATACTCAAGGGGTGGATAGAGGAAAAGAGAAAAAATAGGGAAAACAGTGCGTGGCGTACTTGATGGTCTTGAACAAATAGATGGCGGAGCAGTGTTTGGGAGAAATAACAAGACAAAATATATGAAGAGCAACAAGGGAGAGGAAAAGGTGGAGGGATATGATCGCTTATATCCTGAAGGAACACGAAACATAAGAGAGAAAGAAAGATGAATTTCAATCTGGGTAGCTTCTTCTTAAGAACAGCCACTCTGCGGAATCCATTCCCAAGAGGATGCTTCCCTCGATTCTTCTTGTTCTTGTTCTTGTTCTTCTATGTTCCCCGTCCCTTCAGGATGTAGGCGATCATAGTTCTCCACGTCTCCCTATCCCTTGTGATCTTAGTATGTTTGCTCCTGTTACTCCTGGCAACCCCCGTTCCGTCATCCACCTGATCAGGCCCTGCAAATATGTTATCTGCTGCCTTCCTCTGTCTCTCTTTCCTTCTATCTGGCCAGTCAGTATCAGGTTCTCCAGGCTCTCCTTCCTCATTGCATGTCCCAGGAACTTCAGTTGTCTCTTCCTGATGCTCAGCATCAATTTCCTTTTTGTTGCCATTCTTTCTAACACCTCGTCGTTGCTTGCATGCTCAGTCCACGATATTCGCAGCATCCTTCTGTAGAACCACATTTCCGCTGCTTTCAGTTTTGTCCTCATTTTCGATGATATTGTCCAGCATCAAGGCTAGGCTCAAACGTTTTCTTTTCTACATATCCTTTCGAACTGCACTTCTTTCCCCTCTTCTTTTGCGGCCATATTACATTGAAATACCGGTTCCCGTACGATCACCGAAGTTAAGCAACGTCAAGCTCGGTCAGTACGTGAATGGTCGACCGCTTGGGAATACCAGATGTTGTAAGCTTTAATTGTGGTGTAATGAATCGACAATTAGAGAACCAAGTTTCAGTTCCAGTCGGGTTCGTTATATTCACTTACACGTCAATACTATTAGGAAAGGTCTGAATCCAAATCTTCTCTCCAGGTATGGGTTATGCATCATGATTATCACCAAAGAATTATTACAATTTTAAAATATTTTCTGGTTGTAAATAACCTGCAAAAGGTTGATTAAACCGTACAAAATGAATCAATAAAACCTCCTATTATGCTCACAGTCTCATTCAGTAGCCCTTTCGGCCTCTTATTGAGTGAAGAATTAAAATAAATAAATAAATGAATAAATAAATAAAAGACTACCTGTGAGTGATATAGTAACACAGGTGGGGCCCTTATTTTCTTGACTGGGTAACCAGTCATAAAGAAGTATAACTCTAAATGCTAAACTAACTTGCAGTGATAGGCTAACTTGTTTTAAACACACTTGTTGCAGCAGCCTCTATATATAACCTAATCATCTATCTATCTATCTATCTATCTATCTATCTATCTATCTATCTATCTATCTATGCTTCTTCATTATCTATCTATCTATCTATCTATCTATCTATCTATCTATCTATCTATCTATGCTTCTTCATTCTCTATCTATCTATCTATCTATCTATCTATCTATCTATCTATCTATCTATCTATGCTTCTTCATTATCTATCTATCTATCTATCTATCTATCTATCTATCTATCTATCTATCTATCTATGCTTCTTCATTATCTATCTATCTATCTATCTATCTATCTATCTATCTATCTATGCTTCTTCATTATCTATCTATCTATCTATCTATCTATCTATCTATGCTTCTTCATTATCTATCTATCTATCTATCTATCTATCTATCTATCTATCTATCTATCTATCTATGCTTCTTCATTATCTATCTATCTATCTATCTATGCTTCTTCATTATCTATCTATCTATCTATCTATCTATCTATCTATCTATCTATCTATCTATGCTTATTCTTATTCTATCTATCTATCTATCTATCTATCTATCTATCTATCTATCTATCTATCTATCTATGCTTCTTCATTATCTATCTATCTATCTATCTATCTATCTATCTATGCTTCTTCATTCTCTATCTATCTATCTATCTATCTATCTATCTATCTATCTATCTATGCTTCTTCATTATCTATCTATCTATCTATCTATCTATCTATCTATCTATCTATCTTATTCATTATCTTATTCATTATCTATCTATCTATCTATCTATCTATCTATCTATCTATCTATCTATCTATGCTTCTTCATTATCTATCTATCTATCTATCTATCTATCTATCTATGCTTCTTCATTATCTATCTATCTATCTATCTATCTATCTATCTATCTATCTATCTATGCTTCTTCATTATCTATCTATCTATCTATCTATGCTTCTTCATTATCTATCTATCTATCTATCTATCTATCTATCTATCTATCTATCTATCTATCTTATTCATTATCTATCTTCTTCATTATCTATCTATCTATCTATCTATCTATCTATCTATCTATCTATCTATCTATCTATCTATGCTTCTTCATTATCTATCTATCTATCTATCTATCTATCTATCTATGCTTCTTCATTATGTATGTATGTATGTATGTATCTGTTGGGGAGTCACCCTTTTTTCACACACTCTATGGACTCTTCCATGATATACAAATAATCCTTCCTACACAAAACGAGGGGAGTTGTCTGTTGAGTTGTTGAGGTTAGAGTTGGTGTTTGTCAGAGCACTTGAACCACCGCTCGTTGGTCAGCAAGAATATAGACATATTACCCGGACTTACTTCTTTGTATATATTTGAATTCTAGTAACAAGTATTCCTGAATCTACGAACCGTGTACAGGTTGTTTATCTTTTGTTCGATATACTTACATTTTTCCTCTGTTTTGTGTTATTCTTATATTTTGTGGTTTTCTAAACAAGAATCCACAACACTATCTATCTATCTATCTATCTATCTATCTATCTATCTATCTATCTATCTATCTATCTCATACTGTTCTTATCTATCTATCTATCTATCTATCTATCTATCTATCTATCTATCTATCTATCTATCTCATACTGTTCATTATCTATCTATCTATCTCATACTGTTCATTATCTATCTATCTATCTATCTATCTATCTATCTATCTATCTATCTATCTCATACTGTTCATTATCTATCTATCTATCTATCTATCTATCTATCTATCTATCTATCTATCTATCTATCTTCATACTGTTCTATCTATCTATCTATCTATCTATCTATCTATCTATCTATCTCATACTGTTCATTATCTATCTATCTATCTATCTATCTATCTATCTATCTATCTATCTATCTATCTATCTATCTCATACTGTTCATTATCTATCTATCTATCTATCTATCTATCTATCTATCTATCTATCTATCTATCTATCTATCTCTACTGTTCATTATCTATCTATCTATCTATCTATCTATCTATCTATCTATCTATCTATCTATCTATCTATCTATGCTTCTTTATTCTTCTTCTATCTGTAAAGCTAGCAATCAGACAATATAACCCTGCTTAATGATGAAGATATTGGCATGTTTTCCAAAGGTTTCGCTGCTCGCTGCTGAGATCCTTGACAAATGAAGGATACTGTGCGTTGAAAAATGGTATTCATTTCATCTCCACTCGACAAACTAATGAAACGAATCCTTCAGACTTCTCAGTTAGTGAGTATATTCATTTTACTTGTAAAATCACTGAGAAATCCATAATAGTTCTCTCTCTCTCATTTTGTTGTTAACCAATTTTGTGTATTGTAAATTTACAGTATTCTTTTAGAAATGAGGTAATTATGGCACTCCACAGCATCCTGTGACACTTTGCTTTAAGCGACATTTGACTTTGATCATCCATCTATTTTTCAAGTTACTAGACTTTCCTTAATGGAAATGAGTTACAGGATATATATATATATATATAAATATATATATATATATATATATATATATTTAATCATTTCACCCCGAGCAAGGCGGAAATGCCACTGATGTTCGGGGGAGGGGCTACATAACTGTAAAAAGATTAATTAGAAGAGAGTGAGTAGTACAAACAAGTTAGAAAGTTATGGGATGCAGGAGAGGTTGATTATACCCTAAATATCGCACAATACCTCAAATCTGTGATAGATTGTGATAAAAAGTGTCTCATAAATTTTAATGTTTCCAAAACAAAGCTGCTCTCACCGTAGAGAGACTTTTCACCTTCCATTTTTTATGAACGACGCTAATCTTTCAGAAAGCAATACACTGCGCCTTTTTGGCCTCACTCTCTCAACCGACTTCAAGTGGAACGACTACATCGAATCAATAGCTAAGTTTTGTCACTGTGTCGGGCCAGGAGTTTTTTTTTTCGTCAGAATACATCTTTCACATTTATAAATCGTCTCTGCATTGAATACTGTTGTTATATTTGGTCGGGTGCCCCTGTTATTCATCTCAACAAAATCCAAAGGAAGAATATAAGCTCGACTTCAGTCCCTTTCTTACCGATGCGTCTTTTCTACAAATATCATCACATAAAACTTGCAAAATTTCACACCTCGATGCAAAATATCATCTACTCTGACGAGCTTCTTTACCTGGTACACCGACCACATGAATTTACCCGCGCTACTAGATTGGATGTACAATGTGGTGCATTGGATATCGACTCGGAACGAGAAATCGGGGAGCCGAGTTCGAATTCCAGTTGAATCTATTGCATTCACTTACGCGCAAATACCCTTGAGAAAGGTATTAATCCGTCTCTTCCTTCCAGTTATGGGTTAAATAATAGGACAGATTGGGTTCTATAGCCTTGGTCGGCAACCAGTCTACCGCAGAAAGCAATGGTAACCTACTGCAGGATAATCTTCTGCCCAGTCAGTGATGTCTCTTTCGAGACATGATCGCCCAAGCGTGTATCACGTATGGCACTTAACTGACTGGCTGACGAGATTGGCAACTAGCACCCACAGTTTTACCGTCAAATGTAACCACCACTTCTACTCTATCGGTTTCTTCTCTCGTAATTCCCACCTGTAGAACTCCCTTCCATATACTTGCTTCCTTGATAGCTACAATCACCAAAATTTTAAGTGCAACGTCAACTGCCAGCTTATATCTTCTTCATTTCCAACGTTCATCTTGTCCTTTCTCCGTCATCCTCGGTGACTTGTTTCCGGTTGCTTTTTCTTTCTTTTTTTTTCACTGTAACCCCCTGCGCATCAGTAGCGGTACTGTTTTGCTTGGAGTGAAACGATTAAAAGAAACATCTTTTTTAATCATCTCACCCCTAGCAAGGCGGTAACGCCACTGATGTGCAGGGGGCTACGTAAGAGTGAAAAGATTGGCAAAGAGAAAGCCGGAAACCACATCCTAAACAGGGAACAAGGGATGGGCCTCTACACCTGTTCAATAGACGTGGGTGGAGTGTAAACCGGGCGATAGTTTAGTCTATCTACTCCAATTGAAAAAAAAAAAGCAAAGTGAAAAGATTGGAAAAGAGAAAGCCAGAAACCACATCCTAAACAGGGAACAAGGGGTGAGTCCCTACTCTTGTTCAATAGACGTGGGTGGAGTGTGAAATCGGGCGATAGTTTGGTCTATCTCTACTCCAATTAAAAAAAAAGGTAAGGGTGGTGAGTTAACTAAGTTTTAACTTAGTTAAAGTCCAGTCAAAGAAATTTCTTTGAAAAAGACAAAAAACACTCGTTCAAATAACCATGAAACTTTTAAAATTAGCCACAAAAAAATAAAATAACAAAATAAATTAAAATCAAAGAGAAATCATAACTTACTTTTAAGAATATTTCAAAACTGTCCCCATCCCAAACACACGTGCCCTATTGCCAGTAGGTAAAAGAATTATTTTATCTTTTTGGCGAGGAGTGGTGGAGTCAAAGTTTATCTGAAAGGTAGCTTAATGTCATCGAAAGACAATTTGTTCATTGGAAAATGATGCCATGATATGATTTTTGTTTAATCATTTCACTGCAAGCTAAGCAATAGAACCACTAAGGTGAAGAGGTTGTTAGAGAATATGAGAAAAACATTATTAAAGAGAGAGAACAATAAAAGTTAAGCAAGTACTATGATCTGGGTAACTGCGTGATTTAAAAAAGATATACCCTAGGATACTATTGTTTTTGCTTTATTTTACAGTTTATATGCTTTTGTTTATCATTTCACCCCAAGTAAGGCAATAAGGCTACTAAAACACAAAGGGGGTACTGAGTGTGAAAAGATAAGAAAATTCATTATTAAGGGGCGAGAACGATATAAAAGAAGAGAACCTAATGATTGATATAGCATTTAAATTAATGAAGATCAAAGCTGACTGGAAAACAAGATGCCAGAGGAGAGCTCCACAAGCTATATGTTCGATAGAAGAAACTGTTAGCATAGAACTTACGGTTAGATCCAGCCATTTCAACTGTAAAATGATTAGACCTTGCCGCCCATATAGTACTGCGCTTAAATTCATAAATCTCGGTACCAGACAGAAAGTTTCATCAGAACAATTATCATGAAAGTATTTACAGAAAAGACACATGCAAGCTACGTTGTAGCGGTTGGAAAAAAGGACTAAAACCGAGATGCCAGGTGATAACCAATAACATTGCAAATTTTTCTGTGGATATTATCATGAATATCTAAATATAAATGAGGAGCACCACATCATATATGGAAGCAAAATTCAAAGCATGGACGAATATCAGACTTCTTCATGTGCCGTGTCCCTTCAGGACGTAGGCAATCATGGACTTCCACTTGGCTTTGTCTCTTGTCACTCTCAATAATTTTTCTTATGGTATCTCTTCTAAGCCCCGCTCCGTCAAACATTTACTCAGACCTAACAAATACGTCTCGCGCTGCTTTCCCCTGTCTCTCTTTCCATTTATCCGACCTGTGAGTATCAAATTCTCCAGGCCTTCCTTTCTCATTACGAGTTCCAGGAACCTCATTTGTCTCTTCCTGATATTTATTATCAGTTTTCTTCTCGTTTGCATCCTTTCCAGCAGCACTAATCGTTGCACATTTGTTTTTTCCATGGTATCCTCAGCATCCTTCTGTAAAACCATATTTCTGCTGCCTCAAGCCTTTCCTTCATCTTTGATGAGATCGTCCAACATTCACTTCCATACAGAAGGACAGATATCATATAGCAATCCAGCACTCTTTTCTTTGTTTCAAATGAGATTTTCCTGTATTTCAATACTCTGGTTAGATTCTGAAATGCGTATTTGGCCATGCCAATGCGTATTTGGATCTCTGTATTGCATTTTCCATCCTCTGTCAAAACACTTCCCAGGTATTTGAAGACAGATTAAAGTGAGAAAAATTGCCTTACACGACAGAGCGAATTAACCTCCTTAGCTGCAGACTGAGTAATTAGTTCAATATACTCTTTCCACTTCATTTCCACCAATCTAGTCAGTCAGTCAGTGAAGTGCCACACATGATACACGCTTGGGCGATCATGTCTAGAAAGAGACATGACTGACTGGGCAGAAGATTATCCCGCAGTAGGTTGCCATTACTTTCTGCCGTAGACTGGTTGCCGACCAAGGCTATAGAACCCAATCTGTCATGTTATTTAACCCATAACTGGAAGGAATAGATGGATTAATACCTTTCCCAAGGGTATTTGTGCGTAAGTGAAAGCAATAAATTCAGCTGGAATTCGAACTCGGCTCCCCGATTTCTCGTTCTGAGCCGATATCCACTGGACCACAACGCACATACCAATCTAGTACTGCACTTATATTTCTAAGGTTAAGGTACCATAGAAGAACAGAACAGTTACCAAGAAAATGTTCACAGAAATGGCACAGGGAAGCCACGCTACATCACGGTGATGGGAGAATGACTGAAGCCGAGATACTAAGCCAGAACTAATAATATTGCAGATTTCTCTTTGTACGTTATTAAGAATCTCTAAAGAGCAGGGGTGACAGCAACATTCTAAGCGTGGACGAATAGTAGACTTATAAATACATATGACAGCTTCTTACCAGAAACATTGTCTAGCACGACACAGAGAACCACCTTTCCTAGCAGCGGACTTAGTAATTGATTCAGTATAATCTTTTCACTCCATCACAGAGGAAAAAAGTCAGTCAGAGACGACGCAAGAGGTCACTTTAAATATTTAGCAGGAACACCAGACCGGATGTGGTAGCAATATTCAAAGCATAGACAAATAAATTGTTTTGTCGAAAATGGCTGGAAGCTTTTACATCGATCGAATATGTTTATTTCTTGATGAGACACTAAGTGAGTTTGTTACACTTTGTTTGCAAATTCCGGTCTCACGATAAGCATAAGCGGACCAGGACAAAATCCTGGTGCAGCTAAAGTTGATTCCGTTATAAAACCAATAAAATTTCAAGATCACTTCACAATTTTCCTTTAGAAAAATGCCACCATTATACTCACACGAGGGAAACATTATACTCACAAGCAGGGAACACTACTCAAAAAAGTGAAACATTATACCGACAAGAGGAAACATTATACCTACAAGAGTGAAACATTATACCGACAAGAGTGAAACATTATACCGACAAGAGGAAACATTATACCGACAAGAGGAAACATTATACCGACAAGAGTGAAACATTATACCGACAAGAGTGAAACATTATACCGACAAGAGGAAACATTATACCAACAAGAGTGAAACATTCTAATCACAAAAGGGAAACGTTCTACTAACAAGAAGGAAAAATTCTACACAGAAGAGAGTAACATTCTACTCACAAGTTCAGTTATATGAAACTCAATACCTTTATTCTTATGAAGTGGAATCTCAGTCCATCGGTAGACGTTTATCTCACATGCCGAAAGCTGCTCCACCCTTACTGCTTTGCATAGCTATGTCATAGACATAGCTATGCAAATTAGTCAGTCAGTAACATATCACTAAACTATAAGTTTCTTCATTTTTGTCAGTTAGACACGATACCATCTAAACTTAGTCAATTGAACAGTCTTAAGTTTTGTCAATTAGACATAACAATCTTTAAGTTTTCTCAATTAGATAAACCACCCTCTAAATTTAATCCTGTAGGCATAACACCCTCTAAGTTTTGACAGATGTAACATCCTCTAGGTTTTGTCAATTAGACATAAAACATAGCCATTTTTTCCGTTAAATACACCACCCTCTATGTTTTGTCAATTAACATAAGACTTCCTAAGTTTTATCAATTAGACATAACAACCTCTAAGTTTTGTCAATTAGATACATCACCCTCTAAGTTTTGTCAGTTATGCATAAAACCCTCTAAATGTTTGTCGTCCAATGGAAAGGGCAAATTCACATCCGAGAGTGAATTCCCAAACGAAATAAAAGACGAGTAAACTCGACTGTTGTCAGAGAGTTAAAATGAAGAGCAATTAACACGCACCCTTGACAAACGTCAAGCGATCGTCATTAAAATTGTCTCTATCTTTCTCTCTCACCTCTCACCTCCTTCTTCTTCATCGTTCATCCGTCAACTTGATAACCGCACGGAACACTTAAGACTGAGCGAATACTTAAAAACACTCCTACCCAACAAACGCTCATACATACATACATACATACATACATACATACATACATACATACATACATACGTTCTTACCTCCATCCAACAAGTTACTAATACGAACACGTGATCCCTTAACTTCTTACTTTTTCTTACTGAACATTTAACTTCTACTAATTCATGTTATTCTTTTCCATTAATAAATTTCTATTTAAACATGCAATAGGTACACTTTTATTCTTCCGCAAATCCACACATCCCAATCTCCAACCTGCGGATAACCTTCTGATGATAGCGAATAAATCTGTAAGTTGTAGAAAGTTCGGTTATGTATGAGACATGGCCTATTTAATAAACATTAGCCATCCCCCTATAGCTTCAAATAAAGAAAAAAGGGACTAGCAGAGTGATGTGATCACCTATGTTCCAAAGACAGGTGATATTTAAAAAAGTTGCTGACTGTTATAGTTGATCTTAGTAATAAAGTACGCCAAACAGTTTTATTATGTTTTCGGATTTCTAGATCTTCTAATTGTTTTGTAAATAATTAATTAAAAAATGTCGTCAACTTCATGTTCTCCTTATATTCAGTTCTCTGTTAGGGTTGGGATCATTTGAGCATGTTTTTTTTCTTCCACCTTTATTCTGTGCGGTATGCTGCAAAAGTGGTATCCAGTCCCTGGAAAGTATTCTTCGCTTTAGTGAGAAAAAGTTATGAATGAATGATACGTAAACATGTCATTGTTTTACAACAGTTTTACACGTGGTCGAATGAAAGCAAAGCATAAAATATGGAAACGTGATTTGAATCTACGCCGGGATCAGAAGAGCAAGCAAAGGCAAAAGTAAAAACAGCAGAGGACTGAAGTAGGATTTAAAGAGGGAAATAAATTCTCGCCATGCGATTAGGAGAGGAGATCAGCACTACCGGATTGGTGCTAGAGCGACGATCATGTGATCATGCCTGCATTTTAGGATTACTAAAACAATGGCAATCAGGAGATTCTTTCAACAGCCTCGGATTAGTGTGTTACATGTGACTAGGGGAAAGCAAAATTTTTAAAAAGTAAGTTTCTTTTTAATCGTTTCACCCCAAGAAAGGCGGTACCGCCACTGATGCACAGGGGGCTACATAAGAGAAAAAGTTTTGATAGGAGGAGAGTAAAGAGAAAGACGAATCAGTTACAGGGAGTGTCAGAAACTTCCTGGAATATGCTCATAATAACACTCCTAGAACAAACTTTTTTAGTATTCCACTACCCTCAGGGACTCCCTGGAGTATGCTCCCCCGATCGTTTCAATATTAACCTAGTCAAGTCGCGTGTCAACCTTTATCTAACCTACGTATATTCATAATAGTCACAATTTGTTTCTCTCCTTGAACACTCTTAGAACAAACTTTCTTAGTAATCCACTACTCTAAGAGACTCCCTGGGGTATGCTCCACCGATCGATTCAATCTTAACTTGGTCAAGTTTCGTGTCAACCTTTATCTAGCCTAGATATACTCATATTACTCACAATTTGTTTCTCTCCTTGACCACCCTTAAAACAACCTCATTTAGTAATCCACCACCCTAAGAGACTCTCTGGAGTAGCCTTTCTCCGATCGTTTCAATCTAGTCAAGTCGCGTGTCAACAGTTATCTATCCTACATATCCTCGTAGTGTGAACTTTTTGCTTCCTACATGCACATCTGAAAGAATTTAATACAATTTAAAATAAAAAGAATAGAGAGTAGAAAATAAACTTTAGACAATTTACTTACTTGCTTACGCTGTAAATAAATAGGATTTAAAATGCATCTGTTAATTTGATATATAGAACTACAAATTCCGAAGATCCAATTCAACACCAAATTTATCCAAACAAAAATTGCAAAAATCTTGTCATAAATCTCCTCAAGCAAACAGGGTAAAAGATATATTAATATTTGATAAATGAAATAATATTTTTTTATAACCAACCGTCTTGTTTGGAACGAGTTATTTCCCTTTCGGCTGTATTACTTCTAATATTAATTAATTTACGTTAATATTTTAACGTAACATTTTAATTTGTCCTTTTGTTATCAAAGAAACAATATATTTAAAATCTCAGTATTAATTTAGAGATATATAGTAATTTGTTTTACTTATATGAAAAACATTTCATAGGTTCTTTCTAATTTTATATATTTTGCACAATTAAATACGCAAAATGTAAATAACATTAATGATGTATTAACCTTATGGTTTAAATACTTTAAAAGACTTTATTTAGGCTAAAGTCAAAGCCATTGAATACAAGTTATTAAAACTGTAATTTTAATTTGAATAAACTACCTATTAGATCAGTTAATATGTAAAATATAAATGAAGCTTTAAATAAAACGCTTAGTTTTAAATCACTTCAAAAAAATAGTCGCAGTTATTCTCTACTTAAATTTTACCGGAAAAAAATCTGAATACGTAATATAGTTTGTTACGCACAGTTTTTTCTCACAGTTAACATAAAAGGCAGAGGTTAGTAATATCTATCTCTAAATTATAAATTGCTAAATATTGCAATTTAGAAAATAAACGATTTCACTTATAGTGAAATATAAAAAATCTGAAACGTCCATCAACTGGAATCGTTAGAAGATTCTTGAATGTAAATAAAAGAGGATTTGGATTATCTTACAGATACCAAAAAATTCCTCTAAATATCTAAGTTGCTAAGTTTACAACTTAGAAAATAAATAACGATTTCACTTATAGTGAAACCGGAGAAAATCAGACACGTCCAAACGATGGAAACGATCTAGATATCCTGAATAAAATTACTTATCTTAGTCAACACGTAAACTCTTACAGACAATAACTATTCGCGCCAAGAAATAAAGCAGGTGTTAATGCACGCGTTCATTGCCAAATAAGTAACAAAGAAACGCCCATTTTCCCAAATAAGGAAAATTCCAAATAAGTTTATTTTTACAATAACACCAAACGCGTTCTTATTTTTAAAAATAAGTTATTTTTTAGAATAAATCCTTATAATTTAACAAATTTCAACCTATATTTCACAAGTAAAATATTAAAAAAATATTATTATTATTTGATTGAAATACAAAAAATAATTCTTACACATTATAACGTTATTTAGTAATCCTCTACACTGAGAGACTACCTGGTTTCTGTTTCCTCGATCGTTTCAAACTTAACCTCATCCAGCCTTGAGCAATCTGTTTTCTCTTCTACAGATCATCGCAGTATGTACACCTCCCTGTACACTCTGAAAACAACGACATTTGGTAATACTCTACCCTGAGACACTATCTGGTTTCAGCTTCCCCGATCGTTTCAATTTTAACCTCTTCAAGTCTAGGCTCAACCGTTATCTATCCTACATATCAATATTCACTAAAACAATCTCATTTAGTTACGCTCTAATTTTTTTTTTATAATCGTTTAACCTCGAGCAAGGCATTTCACTGCCACTATTGCGCAGGGGGTTACATAGAGTGGTGAGAAAGGATGGTTAGTGGTGAGAAAGAATGGTTAGATATAGGAAAAGTTAGAAGGAGGGTGATAGACGGGTTAGGATACCGAGAATGAGGGTTGGGTAGATGGTGAGAGTGTTGGGAGAATAGATGCAAGTTAGTGTGATAGGAGGTGTCTATTGACCTTACATTTAAACTCCTGGAGATTGTATCAGGCAGGAAACGCGAGAAAAGAAGCTGTTGGAGTATAAATTACGGTTACATCTTATCTGTTTTACTGTAAAAGGGTGGGACCTAGTTGCAAATCTAGTCTCTCGTGTAAATTCATACCTAGGCGGAACCAATGATCTAAGTTCATCGGAGCAAAAGCCATGAAAGTATTTGTAGAAGAGGCACAGGGAAGCCACATGAGTGACTTTTGGACATCGTACTGGGCGAACAACAGTAAAAAGAAAAAAAAACAACTTAATATTTTATGGTCCTATTAACTTTTTTCTCATCAAGAAACATTCAACATTTATTGACTGAGAAGTCAGCCTCTACTGTCGATTGATATTTATAAAATATTTTTATTGAAGCAAATTTTCCCGAAGATAAACTTCTGAAAACCACTAACTCTCATTGCTCTTTCCATCCTTTTAATTTGCATTGATAAAGTTTCTGCAAGATGTTTATGGGTTGATAATAGGATGTGCGTTGTGGTACAGTGGATATCGGCTCGGAACGAGAAACCGGGGAGCCGTGTTCGAATTCCAGTTGAATCCATTGCGTTCACTTACGCGCAAATACCCTTGGGAAAGGTATTAATCCGTCTCTTCCTTCCAGTTAAATAGCAGGACAGATAGGGTTCTATAGCACTTGTCGGCAACCAGTCTATCGCAGAAAGCAATGGCAACCTACTGCGGGATAATCTTCTGCCCAGTCAGTCATGTCTCTTTTGAGACATGATCGCCCAAGCGTGTATCACGTATGGCACTTGACTGACTGAATATAATAGTTGGAAACCTAATTAAAACTTCTGCTGGGCATAAAGTGGGGGATCGGTTTTCTATTGTTATGAAGTAATAAACTGATCACCCACTAATTATACTTAATATAATAATGTAATATAATCTATCTCTTCTCCCTCTGAATAGATGATGGATCCTGGGGATTGATAATTTCTTGATTAAAGTAGTGGCAAACATCAACATCTTCATTACGTCATCATTCTTGCTTCGAGTTACATGCAGTGTCCAGTTTTGTTGTTGCTGATGTTGAAAGTCCTTAAGTGATGTGGTTTCTGCTATTTGGTTCAATACGTTATTAGTGATAGTGTAGCGCCAGTCAACTAAGTTCGAAGGAGGACAGTCATGCCCAAAACTTACAGGATGTCATTTATAATCATTGATTTGAAAAAGCGGTTGTATAGGGATAACTGTTTAGATGTTTATGAACGAGTTTGGCGTCATCTGTGGCATGTTTTGATCTGATTAGGGGATTTAAAAATATGGCTTCAGTTCTCTTTGTTTTGTAGCACCAGACAACATATCGTGATTTTCTTAAAGTTCTACTGCATACAAATTTTCTTCCGGGCCCAAGCAGAGACCTAAGGTCAGCAATAGTTTCAACACAATTTCCCCTGATTCTTCTTCTTCTATGTGCCTTGTCCTTTCAAGACGTAGGCGATCATGGCCTTCCACGTCTCCCTATCCCTGGTGGTTCTTGGCACGTTTTCTCCTGTAACGTCTCGCAGCCCGCGTTCTGTCATCCACCTGCTCAGGCCCTTCAAATATGTTATCCGCTGCTTTCCCTTGTCTCTTTTCCCCTCTATCTGGCCTTTTATTATCAGGTTCTCCAAGCCCTCTTTCCTCATTGCATGTCCCAGGAACTTCAGTTGTCTTTTCCTGGTGCTCATTATTAACTTCCTTTTCGTTTCCATTTTTTCCAACATCTCACATGCTCGGTCAATGATATTCGCAGCATCCTTCTGTAGAATCCCATTTCAGTTGCTTCAAGTTTTTTCTTAATCTTTGATGCTATTGTTCAACATTCATTGCCATATTAAAGAACTGACATCACTCTAGTACTATCTTCTTTGTTTTTAGTGAAAGTTTACTGTGTCATCATACTTTACTTAGCTTCTGGAACGCGTCCTTCGCCATGCCAATTCGCCTTCAGATCTCTGTATCACGCATTCCGTCTTCTGTTAGAACACTTCCCAGGTATTTAAATTTTTGTACCTGCTTGATTTTAGTATCTCCTAACTGTATTTGGCATTTTGGGCTGCTCTTTTTGCTGATGACCATGCATTCGGTTTTCTTGCAGTTTATTTGTAGTTCTTTTTTGTCACTCTCTTCAGCTACCTTCTGTAGGAGGTCTTGTAGTTTCCTTTCCGTGTCTTCCCCTGATTATTTTTCTAAAGATGTACAAACCTTAAGATTACACATATTTTACATAGATAAAGTTCTTCTTAATGTGTGAGATGTACTTATTTTTTTATTTTTTATTTCTTTAATCATATCACCCCGAGCAAGGCGGTAACGCCACTGATGTGCAGGGGCTACGTAAGAGTGAAAAGATTGGAAAAAAGAAAGCCAGAAACCACATCCTGAACAGGGAACAAGGGATGAGCCTCTACACCTGTACAATAGACGTGGGTGGTGTGTGAACCGGGCGATAGTTTAGTCTATCTACTCCAATTGAGAAAAAAAAATGAAAAAGAAAAAAAAAGAAAAGTGAAAAGATTGGCAAAGAGAAAGCCGGAAACCATATCCTGAACAGGTAACAAGGGATGAGCCTCTACACCTGTACAATAGACGTGGGTGGAGTGTGAACCGGGCGATAGTCTAGTTATTTTAATTTTTTGTTGTGGCTAATTTTAAAAGTTTCATAGTTATTTGAACGAGTGCGTTTTTTGTATTTTTTTCAAAGAAATTTTTTTTTACTGGAGGATAATTTTGTTTTAAAATTCCTCTTATATTCCCTGGTCGTCTTCTTTGCTCGGCCATTGTCGAGTTGACTCCCATACCCACCCCGCATACATTCACGTAGTATAATGTTTTGTATTTCTTCAAGGCATGTGTTACCAGAGATCTTCAATGAGTTTACGTTTCGAATCAATCCGAGGGCTCCAACTACAAATGCAATTATTGATGTCCTCATGTACCACATTTTTGAGATTTCCACTTGAGATTTTCCACTTTTTTATACATTAATATTTTTGCGAATATCTTCAAAGATACATTACTGCAAGAAGCAGAATCAGGCCAGGGAGAGGACTAGAACAGTGCGGGTTCGTCAAAGATACTGGAGCAAGGAATGACATATTTATGATTAGGATGCTCTCTGAAAGGTCAGTACAAATGAAGAAGGAATTATACCTGTACTTTATTGACTATGCGAAGGCGTTCGACAAATTACGCCACAAAGAATTGATGGAGATGCTCAGCAGCCTCGAAATATTTGGGAAGGACATTGGGGTAATTAGAAATCTCTACTGGCAGCAAACTACCTGCATACGAACAGGTAACGAATTCAGCAGATATAAAAAGATAGAAAGGGGCGTAAGACAGGGATGTGTATTTTCACCGGATCTATTCAACTTGTACTCTGAGAGTATTTTGTGGAACTAAGGTGTTATGCCAGGATTTGTCATCGAAGGCAAAAATTTAAGCAACGTAAGATACGCAGACGACACAGTGTTGATTGCAGACACGGAAAGGAAACTGCAGGACCTCCTGCAGAAAATAACTGAAGAGTGTGACAAGAAGGGACTACAAATAAACTGCAAAAAAACCGAATGCATTATCATCAGCAAAAAGAGCAGCAAAGTGCCAAATACAGGTGGGGAAGTTAAAATCAAGCAGGTACAAAAATTTAAATATATGGGAAGTGTTCTAACTGAAGACGGAAAGTGCAAAACAGAGATCCGAAGACGAATTTGTATGGCGAAAGATGCGTTCCAGAAGCTGAGTAGAAGATTAAGACACAGGAAACTTTCGTAGAAACAAAGACGAGAGTACTGGATTGCTATGTGATGTCAGTTCTTCAATATGGCAGGGAATGTTGGACAATAGCATTAAAGATGAAGGGAAAACTTGAAGCAGCTGAAATGGGATTCTACAGAAGGATGCTGCGAATATCATTGATCGACCATGTGAGTAATGATGAGGTGTTGGAAAGAATGGAAACGAAAAGGAAATTAATATTGAGCACCAGGAAAAGACAACTGAAGTTCCTGGGACATGCAATGAAGAGGGAGGGCTTGAAGAACCTGATACTAACAGGCCAGATAAAGGGAAAAAGAGACAGAGGAAAGTATATTTGAAAGGCCTGAGCAGGTGAATGTCAGAACGCGGGCTGCGAGACGTTACAGCGTGTTAAGAGCTACCAGGGAAAGGGAGACGTGGAAGGTCATGATCGCCTACGTCCTGAAAGGACAAGGCCCATAGAAGAAGAAATACCGAATTACCTCTTTAAAATCATTTTACCCACTGAATTACCTCCCCTGTTTCATTGTAACTGTGCATTTAATTTTGAGAGCAGTCGAGTTCAGTTTTTGTATTTTCACTCTTGAGAGCAGTCAAGTTCAATGTAGTTATTTGTTTTAATGTAAAAAAAACAATTTCTGCAAATAATTACTGAGATGAGGTCGGTATTGCCTTGGCGGAGGTTTGCGGTCCTTGATTACTCTTTCTAGTTATTATTATTATTATTATTATTATTATTTCATATTCATCTGGCGAAGCGCAATCACCATTGCTACCACAGCTAGTGCTATTTTCAAGGCTACACTCACCACGTGGCCACAACAACTGTGGCCGCATATAATCATTGATCGAGTTTGTCCTGTCACAAGGATTTTCAACAAGACCGTCTACGTTATTTTAATCAGCATCAGACAGAATTATCACGTTCATATATTTCCACGTCATAATCATCGTAAATGCTTGCATTGTTACTGCACTCACTTTTCGATCTATGTTCATTTCTTTCACACTTTCCACCTCTCTCTCTTTCTCTCTCTCTTCACACACACACACACACACACACACACACACACACACACACACACACACACACACACACACATATATATATATATATAAATATATAGCCCAGTCTATTCGTATATATTTATCTATGTTTGAGTCCATTCGTACCTTTCTTTCTTTCTTTTTTCTTTCTTTCTTTCATAGCATCTATTTATAAGTTTATCTATATTCATACCTAATTATCCATCTATTTCTTTCACTCCATTTGTAACTTTCTTTCTTTTTTCTTTCTTTCTTTCTTTCTTTCTTTTTCGTTCTTATTTTTTTAGTTTTTTTATCTATCTATCTATCTATCTATCTATCTATCTATCTATCTATCTATTAATATATATATTTATTCATCACTGAATTCATAATTTTCTTTCTTATTAATTTTTTATCTATCTATCTATCTATCTATCTATCTATCTATCTATCTATCTATCTTGTTCTGTCTATTAATATACATTCATCAATCATTTAATTTTTAACTTTCGTTGTTTTTTCTATCTATCTATCTATCTATCTATCTATCTATCTATCTATCTATCTATTTGCTCTGTCTATTAATATATATATTTATTCATCACTGAATTCATAATTTTCTTTCTTATTAATTTTTTATCTATCTATCTATCTATCTATCTATCTATCTATCTATCTTGTTCTGTCTATTAATATACATTCATCAATCATTTAATTTTTAACTTTCTTTGTTTTTTCTATTTCTTTTTATTTCTTTATTTTTTCTATCTATCTATCTATCTATCTATCTATCTATCTATCTATCTATCTATTTGCTCTGTCTATTAATATATATATTTATTCATCACTGAATTCATAATTTTCTTTCTTATTAATTTTTTATCTATCTATCTATCTATCTATCTATCTATCTATCTATCTATCTATCTATCTATCTATCTATCTATCTTGTTCTGTCTATTAATATACATTCATCAATCATTTAATTTTTAACTTTCTTTGTTTTTTCTATCTATCTATCTATCTATCTATCTATCTATCTATCTATCTATCTATCTATCTATCTATCTATTTGCTCTGTCTATTAATATATATATTTATTCATCACTGAATTCATAATTTTCTTTCTTATTAATTTCTTATCTATCTATCTATCTATCTATCTATCTATCTATCTATCTATCTATCTATCTATCTATCTATTTTGTTCTGTCTATTAATATACATTCATCAATCATTTAATTTTTAACTTTCTTTGTTTTTTCTATCTATCTATCTATCTATCTATCTATCTATCTATCTATCTATCTATCTTGCTCTGCCTATTAATATATTTATTCATCACTGAATTCATAATTTTCTTCCTTCCTTTCTTTCTTTCTTTCTTTCTTTCTTTCTTTCTTTCTTTCTTTCTTTCTTAGTATCTATCTATCTATCTATCTATCTATCTATCTATCTATCTATCTATCTATCTATCTTGTTCTGTATATTAATAGACATTCATCAATCACTTAATTTTTAACTCTTTCTTTCTTTCTTTCTTTCTTTCTTTCTTTCTTAGTATCTATCTATCTATCTATCTATCTATCTATCTATCTATCTATCTATCTATCTTAGCCTCTTATCAGTATATCTTACACTCTCCATATCTACATCAACTGATTTATCTGTCATTCTATTAATCTCTTGTCTGCATATCTCAGTCTCTTCAAATGTATATATATATATTCCCCTCTTTATAGCTTAACTTTCTATTTATCTGTATTCTCCAACTCTTCTCATCTTCCCCGGCATTTTCAGTCAATTCCCACCGGTCATGTCCTTATGCAGAGCGTAACTTGATCACTGTCACCATACTTCATACCTAAATAACTAGCACAAAATGTATCCACGATTGTTTCAAGTAGCTCATTAAAATTGAAAGAAATTTTGAATTTTATAATCTAATACACACATATGTGGTTGGGCTTACGGTCACGTTGAAACATCGGTTCCTGTAGGATCAGCGAACATGGTCAGTACCTAGGAGGTAGGCCGCTTAGGAATACCATGTGTTGGGCGCTTGAATGTGCAGGTGGTACGATGGATAACGGTTCGGAATTGAAAATCGGAGAGCCAACTTCCAATTTTTGTCGGGTTCTTTATATATTCACTTACGTCTAAATGACCTTGAAAATGGTATGAATGCACCTCTCCTTCTTAGTATGGTTTAATTAGTAGAAATCGTGTCAGTAAATCATTACTATTTCAAATAAATCTAAGAATACTTAAATAACTTGTAAACAGGTTGATAAACCGTAAAAATCGGTTTTAAACAACCTATAAAAGGGCTGATAAGCTATAAAATCAAATCAATCAATCAATGATCTGTGTTGCTATCATTACAACTTTTCAACCATTGTGTCTTCCGGCATTCTTTAGAGATATCTTTGATTCGGGTAACATTCAGTACATTTTCTGGGCACCTCGACCTGGTGCAATATTTAGTAAGTTTGACTTGCTTGAATCATTACAACTGAGTAGTGAATTCACTCTGCACTGGGTGGCCCATACTTTCGGCCTTGTGGCACATCCAATCTGCGCTTAAAAAATCACAACCTTCAGGACAATTTCAACCGAAATTTTTATTTAATCTACGGTGAATGTTCTCGTCTTAATCTGAATGTCTAAGAACATCTTGTTAATCTCTGAATTGAAATTAACATAACCCGGCCTATGGATTGAACTGAAGATTACTATTCGAAATCATGAATCAACTTTTTTCATTTCCTTTTTTTTTTATATTGATTAATGTTCACCCAACACAAGGCTCAAGAATTCTTCAAGGTGGAGTTCTACTGAATGAGGTTTTCTGATATGAACGTTATTGGAGGATTTAGGGAGTGAAACTTATGAGAATGTGGAAGAATTGATTGAAGACTTGAAGTGGTTAAGATTGTAGCGTGCAAGACGAGAGCCTGTTTTACAAGGTAGCGGTTCTTAGATCGAAGCGGTCTGAATAAAACTTTCTTCTTGCAAATGAAGGAACGAGGGTGATTCAGCTCTATTGAAGTGAGCATGGTTTTTCTTAGTTGAAAAAAAATCTGAAATTGAGGAAGGAAGGAAAGAATGGAAATATTCTAAAAATTTTCCATTAAAAATACAAAGTAGCGACATCTAGGAAGTAGGAACTTTTTCTTGCAAATGAAGGAACGAGGGTGATTCAGCTCTGTTGAAGTGAGCATGGTTTTTCTTAGTTGAAAAAAATCTGAAATTGAGGAAAGAAGGAAAGAATGGAAATATTCTAAAAATTTTCCATTGAAAATACAAAGTAGCGACATCTGTGGGGAAAGAGGTTGTAGGATGGAAAACAAATCATCACCCACAAGGACATGCATACGACGTAGAAGTCTATGAAATATTGATAGTGAAAACTCAACAGTTCAACAAAGATTAGGATATCAGTCTGAAAGCAAAAAAATGAGAACTCCTCATCCCAGAAATTCAGACATGAGACAGGTGATAATAGCAACAAAGCTGAGGATATAAGTCTGAATGTAAATAATAAGAACTCCTCATTCCGGAAATTCCGACAGAAGGCGATCAGGTGATAATAACAAAAACGGTGAAGACATTATTCTAAAAGAAAATAGAGAGAAGTCAAGAACTCAAAAATTCAGACAGACAACCATCAGGTAATAATAACAAAAATATAAGGATAACAGTCTACGTGCAAATACAGAGAACTCCCTATCTCATAAATTCAGATAGAAGGTGACCAGTTGAAAATAACAACAGAGTTATATGTCTTATATATAAGATATATAAGTCTGAATGCAAAAAAGGAAAAATCCTCATTCCAGAAAATTCAGACAAAAGGCGATCAGGAAATAATAACAACAACGATAAAGATATTATTCTCAATGCAAATACTGAGAACTCGCCAAACCAGAAATTCAAAAGAATTCGATCAGGTGATAATAACAATAAAGGTATGGATATCAGTTTAAATGTAAATAATGAGAACTCACCATACCAGAAATTCAGACAAAAGGCGATCAGTTGATAATAACAATAAATGCATGAATATCAGTCTGAATGTAAATAATGAGAACTCCCCATATCAGAAATTCAGACAAAATTCGATGAGGTGATAATAACAAAAAAGGCATGTATATTAGTCTCAATGTAAATATTGAGAGCTTCCCATACCAGAAATTCAGAAAAAATTCGATCATGTAATAATAACAACAAAGGTATGGATATCAGTCTGAATGTAAATAATGACTACTCCCCATGCCAGAAATTAAGAAAGAATTCGATCAGATGATAATAACAATAAGGTATGGATGTCAGTCTAAATGTAAACAATGAGAACTCCCCATACCAGAAATTATATATCTTATATATATATCTTAAATGTAGTACAATCTAATTAGTTAGCGGTCCACTGTTTGTAGTTATTTACTTTTTCAAGAGTGCTCGATAATTAGTAGAGCATTATATATTGTAATATCCTTTATTACAAGTATTTATAATAAAACATAGGGAGTAAAAGAGAATGAAAAGACTTTATAAGGAATTGGAAACCGAATCCTAAACAAGAAATAGGAAATAAATTTCTAAAGATGTTCTAAAGACCAGAAAGGATTTTGAACATATCTACTATTGTGGAGGCAAATATAAAATATTCCCTGTACCTGCAACCAATGGCAGGCGGAAAAAGCCATAAAAGATCAATCAACAAGGTGATGAACCCCAAGAAAAATATATACAAAGAGAGTTAAGAATATAAAAATAAATTTGACCCTTGAACTTCTTTGGTTTTTAGTATAACCCCTATTTTGTATACTATCATAAAAAATATACTAAACGAAGGTATCAGATGTATAAGTTTTACAGACTTTAGTAAGGAACTGGAAACCCAATCCGAAACAGAAAACAAGGGATAAACTCCCTAACCCTGTTCAAAAGACCGGGAAGTGTGGGATTTAGAAATTTGCATATTGTCATGACTTTGTCTTTTGGTGGCTCAGTAGTTTGCATGGCCTTTTTCACTTCAAGATGTTTAAACGGGTGTATCTTCTGCTGCATGACGCGTACGAAAACATAACTTATTTTCCAATCATGAAAGTCCGCAGATTCTACTGATAAAGTCATGCTGCCAAACAATCTTAACTTCTTAATAAAATAAACATTTGTCTATATTTCTGATATGAGGTATTGTAATTTTTTTTACATTTGTCGAACATTTTAAATTTTGTTTACAGTTGTAACCAGGCATCGAACTCAAAAATCCTTGAGTCAAGTTACTGGATCTAACTAACAATTTTATCTACTGAGCCATGTGTTCTCAAGGACAAAATTTAGAAAGTTGAATTAAAGAGAGCTAACTAAGAAATCTGGAAGTGGCATGCCTCATGGAACGAGAAAAATCTAACCCAGTGATTGAAATAAAGGGTTCAGTTCGAAATTTCAATCCCCCGAAGAAGGTCGGAGCGTGCAACGGCTGAAACGTCGTGAATATGTCAATAAAGATTAGGACAACAGTCCGAACAATGTACATAAAATAAACTTGTTTGTTGTAGTGTGGCTGACACTCCTGCAACTCTCTCAATGATGGAATGGCCCATGGCTATTTAAAGTAAAGAATAGTATCACTCGATGCGTAATATTCATTCGAGTAATATTCGAACTGATTACTTCGGCGACTTTTGCGATCTAAATCCCTCCTGTCTGTGTTGTAAGTTCTGTATTGTCTGTTTTTGTAACTATTGTACTGTTCTGTGTATATCCGTTTAGCACCGGATATTGTGCTGAATAATACCGCAGAACTATTTCTCGACCTCGGCGCTACGACAATGTATAATCATTTTATGCAGTTGCCTCCCAAACGTTTGCATGCAAGTGCATATTACACTTTTGAATCGTTCTGTGTTGCTTGGGTTTTTCTTTTTGCTTTATTCATATTTTTCTGAAATATCTCGTTAGAATTATCTGCCTCATATTTTTCTAGGTTTGTTTATTTTGTCGATTGAAATTAAAAGATTAACCGGTTTTGTAAGCTCTGTCGCTACGCTTGCAGATAATTTATGATTTGATATTTATGATTTAATTTTTATGTATATATCTTTTCAAAATTCAGGTATCATTGATAACATATGTTACAGAATGTCCTTCCTCTGTCGCCAGTGCTGCTTGGAGGAAGTAAAAATGTGAATCATCATCATCAGAATATTTTCGACTTGAAAACACATTGCAAACACATTGCATTCTTATATAGCTACACTTTTTCTAGCATGTCGTCTGCTCAGGCCGATTTCTGTTTCTCCAACACCCACGGAACTAACTTATGTTGGAACTATGTGGACCTTAGTTACACTTTAATTTGATCTGATTTGATTATTTAACCCTCTAGGGCCATTCGTATCATATTTGATACAGTATTTCACTATAAGGAAACATTTGGTATTTCCCTATAAGGAAACATTTGGTATTCATTGACTGAGCAGTCAGTACTGCTTTCATTTGAAATTTATAAAATATTTCTCTTAAAAAATTTTTCAGGAAAATATTTCTTTCAAGGCTTGCTTTCACACTGTATCAAATATGATACGAATGGCCCTAGAGGGTTAATCTCAGTCTGTTTATCTATCTATCTATTAACCCTCTAGGGCCATTCGTATCATATTTGATATAGTATTTCCCTATAAGGAAACATTTGGTATTTCCCTATAAGGAAACATTTGGTATTCATTGACTGAGCAGTCAGTACTGCTTTCATTTGAAATTTATAAAATATTTCTCTTAAAAATTTTTCAGGAAAATATTTCTTTCAAGGCTTGTTTTCATACTGTATCAAATATGATACGAATGGCCCTAGAGGGTTAATCTCAGTCTGTTTATCTATCTATCTATTAACCCTCTAGGGCCATTCGTATCATATTTGATATAGTATTTCCCTATAAGGAAACATTTGGTATTTCCCTATAAGGAAACATTTGGTATTCATTGTCTGAGCAGTCAGTACAGCTTTCATTTGAAATTTATAAAATATTTCTCTTAAAAAATTTTTCAGGAAAATATTTCTTTCAAGGCTTGCTTTCACACTGTATCAAATATGATACGAATGGCCCTAGAGGGTTAATCTCAGTCTGTTTATCTATCTATCTATTAACCCTCTAGGGCCATTCGTATCATATTTGATATAGTATTTCCCTATAAGGAAACATTTGGTATTTCCCTATAAGGAAACATTTGGTATTCATTGTCTGAGCAGTCAGTACTGCTTTCATTTGAAATTTATAAAATATTTCTCTTAAAAAATTTTTCAGGAAAATATTTCTTTCAAGGCTTGTTTTCATACTGTATCAAATATGATACGAATGGCCCTAGAGGGTTAATGGTATTTCAACTTCTCATAGGTCATTTAATGCTGAAATTTAATTTTCTTAGAAGTAATAGAAATATATGTTATTCTGGATTCACATTTGAATACATGATGGATCATATTCATCTTTTGTGCATATAAAAGTTTGCATAGATATAATTACTAGAGGCAGTGATATGTATGTTTTAGGTAGGTCTGCTGAAATTGTATTTTGGAAATACAGTTTGAATTTTTTTTTTTTTTTTTATAAGCGTTTCACCCCGAGCAAGGCATGTCACTGCCACTACTGTGCAGGGGGCTACGTAGAGTGGAGAAAGGCTGATTAAATATAGGAAATAACAGAGGGTGGGTGATAGGCGGGTGAGGATACCGAGAATGAGGGTTGGGTAGATGAGAGTGTTGTGAGAATAGTTGGGAGTTAGTGTGATAGGAGGTGTCTATTGACCCTACATTTAAACACCTGGAGATTGTAACTGTCGGGAAAGCAGACTTGTGGAAGGGAGTTCCACAGGCGGGAAGCGCGAGAAAAGAAGCTGTTGGAGTAGAATTTACGGTTACATCTTATTTGTTTAACTGTAAAAGGGTGGGACCTAGTTGCTAATCTAGTATCTCGTGTAAATTCGTGCTTAGGCGGCATCAGTGATCTAAGCTCATCGGAGCAGAAGCCATGAAAGTACTTGTAGAAGAGGCACAGGGAAGCTACATCACGCCGGTGTGAGAGCGGCTGCAGCCGGTCTGCCAAGTCAGTATCAACCACGTTACAGATCCTCCTTTGTATTTTGTCAAGAAGCCCAAGGAGAGCAGCAGGGGCACCCGACCAGATATGGCAGCAATATTCAATACACGGGCGGATGGTAGATTTGTATATGTGCAGAATAGTTTCAGGTGGGAAAAATTTCCGGGCCCTGCACAGAGAGCCGACTTTCATAGCAGCAGATTTGGCAATGGATTCAATATAGTCATTCCATTTGAGGTCCGCCGAGAGTGTAAGGCCAAGGAGGCGTAGTATTTTACTCTCTGGGAGGCTAGCCTGTCCCATGCTAATGGGAGGTAGATGCGATTGTCTATGGTGGTTAGTTGATAACAGCTTTGTTTTGGAGGCATTGAAATTTACCAACCATTTCCTACCCCAGGTCACTACGGATTGGAGGTCCCTTTCCAGTGCGGCAGCGAGGTTCACTTTGTCGTCCAGACCTGGTTTCCGATCGATGCGGGAGTAGATCGTTGTGTCGTCGGCATACATGCCAACTTGGGATCTAATGGTGTCGGGGAGATCATTAATGTAGATCAGAAAGAGCGTGGGGCCTAGGATAGAACCTTGAGGGACGCCCGCGTTCGTCTGGTAATTTTGGGAGGCATGCCCATTTAATACCACCTTTAATGTGCGGTTAGAGAGGAAGGAAAGAAATTGAGATATTCGCTAGATCACGCACCGTTAATTTGCGTCTAGGTTGTTACCTTTTACCTTTCTTAGCAGATCTTCTATTATCATTATGTTTTTATAAATTTTATTAATTCACCCCAAACTAGACGATGATGCCACTAAGACATCGGGGGCTACTGGGAGTATCCCCCGGTGTTTAGGGAGAAACCGGAAATCCAACCCTAAACAGGAAATAAGTGATAAAACTCTACTCCTGTTCAAAAGCCTGAATTTTTGTTTATAATCATATCTCCCCAATCAAGGTATTTTATGAGAAAGAGTGATAGGTTATAGGGGGTGTCAGGATGTGGGTAAGAGAAGGATAGGAATACTGATGAGAGTGGAGTGGACGGAGAAGGGAGCATGAGAGAGAGGATGCAAGTCGGTAAGATAAGAGATGATTATTGATTTTACAATTAAACTTTTGGAGATTATAGCTGTCGCGGAAGCAAGTAAACGGAAGGTAATTCCACAGGAGGGAAGTGCGAGAAAAGAAGCTGTGGAGTAGAGTTTGCGTTCACATTTTATTGGTTTCACAGTAAAAGGATAAGACCTAGTTGCTAATCTTGTGGCTCGCGTAAATTTATATATAGGCGACACCAGTGAGCTAAGTTCATCAGAGCAGAAGACGTGAAAGTATTTGGAGAAGAGACACAGGGAAGCCACATTGCGCCGGTGAGAAAGTGACTGTATCTGAGTTGCCAAGTCGGGATCAATCACATTACAGATTCGCCATTGTGTTTTGTCAATGATTTTTGTTTGTTTGTTTCGAGGTTTAACGACCTATCAATCCTTATGGGATCATTCAAGGTCATAACCAATGATTTTGGGGGTCAGGTTATTTTATTTTTACAACATTTTTCTTTTCGAGTATCAAGAATCATTGGGATTTGTTTTTAAGAGCAGGATCTCCAAGTCCTACCCTTGTTATTTAACCCATAACTGGAGGGAAGGGACGGATTAATACCTTTCCCAAAGATACCAGTGTTTAAGTGAATGCAGAGTATTCAACTGGAATTCGAACACGGCTCACTGATTTCTATTTCCGAGCCGATAACCACTGCACCACGACGCACATCCGTCACTAAATGCTTACAGCACCTGGTATTCCCAAGCGGTCACCCATCTAAGTACTGACCAGGCTCAACGTTGTTTAACTTCGGTGATCGAGCGAGAACCGATGTATTCAACGTGATAGGCTGTAAGCACGCACATCCGTCATTAAATGCTTACAGCACCTGGTATTCCCAAGCGGTCACCCATCTAAGTACTGACCAGGCTCAACGTTGCTTAACTTCGGTGATCGAGCGAGAACCGGTGTATTCAACGTGATAGGCCGTAAGCCACATGTCAATGATTCCCAGGTGGATAGCAGGGACACCAAACTGGAGATGGCAGCAGTATTCAATGCACGAGCGGATAGTAGATTTATTTATGTGAATTTATGTCATGAAAGAGTTTTCATGTTGATTGATGTATTCTTGATAATTTCACTATAATATTATTGGTATTTTTTTAAAATATAAAATGTATTACTGCTATTTTTACTATAAAAATATACTATTATACTTTCATGACATTTTGTTTTTGTTTGGCAGTTCTCTATTTGCCGACAGCTGGGGCACTGACAAGAGCTACCACACATGGACCTGGGAATAGCAGCAATCAAGAAGTAATGCTACGCTCCTCAAAACTCCTAATCAGCGGCCTTACTGTTGGATATAGTTATACTTTAAGTACGTACCAAGTCCACGTACCGTTTTGAATTCAGAGTTGTTCCTTTCCTATACTGGTAGCCAGTCACAGCTAGTGAGTCGAATTTGCTCTGTTATTTCATCCATACCTTAAAGGAGAAAAAATTGATTTACGCCCGGTTCACGCTCCACCCACGTCTATTGAACGGGTGAAGAGGCTCATCCCTTGTTTCCTGTTTAGGATGTGGTTTCCGGCTTTCTCTTTTACAATCTTTTACTCTTTTCCATTCTTTTCCTCTTTTTTTTCAATTGGAGTAGATAGACTAAACTATCGCCCGGTTCACACTCCACCCACATCTATTGAACGGGTGAAGAGGCTCATCCCTTGTTTCCTGTTTAGGATGTGGTTTCTGGCTTTCTCTTTTCCAATCTTTTCACTCTTACGTAGCCCCCTGCACATCAATGGCGTTACCGCCTTGCTCGGGGTGATATGATTAAAATATATATATATATATATATATATATATATATATATATATATATATATATTTCGTATCGGGAGGTGGATTCTACCTGTTTTAGAAGTTAGAATTCAAAATCCTGGATTTTCTCTAGAATTTGGAATTTTCATCATCATCCGAGCTGTTTCAACTCGAAAGCACAGTGTGATTACTCATCTTCAGGATTGTGCTCGTTTCCCTGCTCAGGTTCAACTGCGTTTATTCAGCACACAGAACCAACCTGTTAATTTTTGTTTTACCAATAAATAAACCTCCAATTGAAGACTGACCCAACTATTTTTTCGTTGTGAAAAGATTTCTTTCTTTAATACGGCTTCCGGCATGGTTCGACTTTGATTACTACGGCATTCGATCTTCCACTAATCTGAATTCAAGAACACAACGTGGGCAGAGTGGGCAGAAATCGAAGCGACCAGCGACCAACAGCCAGCTGGACCAACGCCAGTATTTACCAGTGCAGCCTTGTGGTTAATACGATTCTGAAGACTGGACCGCTAAACCTGGTGACACCATCGGGTGAGTAAGAGGGTTATATAGAAACTATGGTAAGCAGCGTTTAGTAATGATGGTGAGCGAAAGATAATAATAATAATAGCAAAACACAGGTACTGCGCATGTCTAAAAAATTTAACCGGAGAATATTTCAATGTAAGAAATAATTTTGCTTTCTTTTGGAGGGTAGATAGCGACTGTCACTGCATTTAAATTTTTGAAGATCAAGATTGACTAGAAAAGTAAGAAGCCAGAAGAGAATTACAGAAGCGAGGCAAGAAACTGTTAGCATAGGACTTATAATAATATGAGTAGAAGAAAACATATTTAAGGAGAGAGAACAATAAAAGAACAGGAATTAAGAGAACAGAAGATAATGATTGGTATTTTCATTTAAATCTTTGACGATCAAAGTTTATTGAAAAAGCAAGAGGCCAAAAGAGAGCTCCATAAGAGAGTGAAGAAACTGTTAGCATAGGACTTATAATAATATGAGTAGAAGAAAACATATTTAAGGAGAGAGAACAATAAAAGAACAGGAATTAAGAGAACAGAAGATAATGATTGGTATTTTCATTTAAATCTTTGACGATCAAAGTTTATTGAAAAAGCAAGAGACCAAAAGAGAGCTCCATGAGAAATTGAAGAAACTGTTAGCATAGGACTTATAATAATATGAGTAGAAGAAAACATATTTAAGGAGAGAGAACAATAAAAGAACAGGAATTAAGAGAACAGAAGATAATGATTGGTATTTTCATTTAAATCTTTGACGATCAAAGTTTATTGAAAAAGCAAGAGGCCAAAAGAGAGCTCCATAAGAGAGTGAAGAAACTGGTAGCATAGGACTTATAATAATATGAGTAGAAGAAAACATATTTAAGGAGAGAGAACAATAAAAGAACAGGAATTAAGAGAACAGAAGATAATGATTGGTATTTTCATTTAAATCTTTGACGATCAAAGTTTATTGAAAAAGCAAGAGGCCAAAAGAGAGCTCCATAAGAGAGTGAAGAAACTGTTAGCATAGGATTTATAATAATATGAGAAGAAGAAAACATATTTAAGGAGAGAGAACAATAAAAGAACAGGAATTAAGAAAACAGAAGATAATGATTGGTATTTTCATTTAAATCTTTGACGATCAAAGTTTATTGAAAAAGCAAGAGGCCAAAAGACAGCTCCATAAGAGAGTGAAGAGGCATTAGCATAGGATTTATAATAATATGAGAAGAAGAAAACATGTTAAGGAGAGAGAACAATAAAAGAACAGGAATTAAGAGAACAGAAGATATTGATTGGTATTTTCATTTAAATCTTTGACGATCAAAGTTTATTGAAAAAGCAAGATGCCAAAGAGAGCTCCATAAAGGAGAGTGAAGAAACTGTTAGCATAGGATTTATAATAATATGAAGAAGAAAACATATTTAAGGAGAGAGAACAATAAAAGAACAGGAATTAAGAGAACAGAAGATAATGATTGGTATTTTCATTTAAATCTTTGACGATCAAAGTTTATTGAAAAAGCAAGAGGCTAAAAGAAGGCTCATAAGAGAGTGAAGAAACTGTTAGCATAGGATTTATAATAATATGAGAAGAGAAGAAAAACATATTAGGAGAGAACAATAAAAGAACAGGAATTAAGAAAACAGAAGATAATGATTGGTATTGCATTTAAATCTTTGACGATCAAAGGATTTATTGAAAAAGCAAGAGGCCAAAAGAAGAGCTCCATAAGAGAGTGAAGAAACTGTTAGCATAGAACTTATAATTATATAGGTAGAGAGAAACATATTTAAGGAGAGAACAATAAAAGAGCAAGGAATTAAAAACAGAAGATAATGATTGGTACTGCATTTAAATCTTTGACGATCAAAAAGTTTATTGAAAAAACAAGAGGCCAAAAAGAGAGCTCCATAAGAGAGTGAAAAAGAAACTGTTAGCATAGAACTTATAATTATATGAGTAGAAGAAAACATATTTAAGGAGAGAGAACAATAATAGAACAGAATTAAGTAAACAGAAGATAATGATTGGTATTGCATTTAAATCTTTGACGATCAAAGTTTATTGAAAAGCAAGAGGCAAAAAAGAGAGCTCCATAAGAGAGTGAAGAAACTGTTATAGGACTTATAATTATGAGTAGAAGAAAACATATTTAAGGAGAAGAACAATAAAAGAACAGGAATTAAGAAAACAGAAGATAATGATTGGTATTGCATTTAAATCTTTGACGATCAAAGTTTATTGAAGAAGGAAGAATAAAAGAGAGCTCCATAAGAGAGTGAAGAAACTGTTAGCATAGAACTTATAATTATATGAGTAGAAGAAAACATATTTAAGGAGAGAGAACAATAAAAGAACAGGAATTAAGAAAACAGAAGATAATGATTGGTACTGCATTTAAATCTTTGACGATCAAGTTTATTGAAAAACAAGAGGCAAAAGGCTCATAAAAGTGAAGAAACTGTTAGCATAGAACTTATAATTATATGAGTGAAGAAAAACATATTTAGGAGAGAAACAATAATAGAACAGGAATTAAGTAAACAGAAGATATTAATGATTGGTATTGCATTTAAATCTTTGACGATCAAAGTTTATTGAAAAAGCAAGAGGCCAAGGAAGCTCCATAAGAGAGTGAAGAAACTGTTAGCATAGGACTTATAATTATATGAGTGAAGAAAACATATTTAAGGAGAGAGAACAATAAAAGAACAGGAATTAAGAAAACAGAAGATAATGATTGGTATTGCATTTAAATCTTTGACGATCCAAAGTTTATTGAAAAAGCAAGAGGCCAAAAGAGAGCTCCATAAGGGAGTGAAGAAACTGTTAGCATAGGACTTATAATAATATGAGTAGAAGAAAACATATTTAAGGAGAGAACAATAAAAGAACAGGAATTAAGAAAACAGAAGATAATGATTGGTATTGCATTTAAATCTTTGACGATCAAAGTTTATTGAAAAGACTAAAGAGAGCTCCATAAGAGAGTGAAGAAACTGTGCTTATAGGACTTATAATTATACCAGGTAGAAGAAAACATATTTAAGGAGAGAGAACAATAAAAGAACAGGAATTAAGAAAACAGAAGATAATGATTGGTATTGCATTTAAATCTTTGACGATCAAGAAAGTTTATTGAAAAAGCAAGAAGCAGAGAGCTCCCATAAGAGAGTGAAGAAACTGTTAGCATAGGACTTATAATTATGTAGGTAGAAGAAAACATATTTAAGGAGAAGAACAATAAAAGAACAGAATTAAGAAAACAGAAGATAATGATTGGTATTGCATTTAAATCTTTGACGATCAAAGTTTATTGAAAAAGCAAGAGGCCAAAAGAGAGCTCCATAAAGAGAGTGAAGAAACTGTTAGCATAGGACTTATAATTATATGAGTAGAGAAAACATATTTAAAGGAGAGAGAACAATAAAAAAAGAACAGGAATTAAGAAAACAGAAGATAATGATTGGTATTGCATTTAAATCTTTGACGATCAAGTTTATTGAAAAAGCAAGAGGCCAAAAAGAGAGCTCCATAAGAGAGTGAAGAAACTGTTAGCATAGGACTTATAATTATATGAGTAGAAGAAAACATATTTAAGGAGAGAACAATAAAGCAGAATTAAGAAAACAGAAGATAATGATTGGTATTGCATTTAAATCTTTGACAGTCAAAGTTTATTGAAAAAACAAGAGGCAAAAGAAGAACTCTATAAGAGAGTGAAGGCTTCAGTAGCATAGGACTTATAATTATATGAGTAGAAGAAAACATATTTAAGGAGTGAGAACAATAAAAGAACAGGAATTAAAGAAAAACAGAAGATAATGATTGGTATTTCATTTTAAATCTTTGACGATCAAAGTTTTATTGAAAAAGCAAGAGGCCAAAAAGAGAGCTCCATAAGAGAGTGAAGAAACTGTTAGCATGGGACTTATAATTATATGAGAAGAAGAAACATATTTAAGGAGAGAGAACAATAAAAGAACAGGAATTAAAGAGACAGAGTTAATGATTGGTATTTTCATTTAAATCTTTGCAAGAGGCCAAAAAGAAACTCCATAAGAAAGTGAAGAAACTGTTAGCATAGGATTTATAATAATATGAGAAGAAGAAATCATATTTAAGGAGAGAGAACAATAAAAGAACAGGAATTAAGAAAACAGAAGATAATGATTGGTATTTTCATTTAAATCTTTGACGATCAAAGTTTATTGAAAAAGCAAGATGCCAAAAGAGAGCTCCATAAGAGAGTGAAGAAACTGTTAGCATAGAACTTATAATAACATGAGTAGAAGAAAAAATAATTAAGGAGAGAGAACAATAAAAGAACAGGAATTAAGAAGGCAGAAGATAATGATTAACATTCCATTTGCATTTTTGAAGATCAAAGCTGACTTGAAAAGCAATGAAGCCAGAAGAGAGTTCAATAAGCGAGTAAAGAAACTGTGAGCCAAGGACTTATCATAATATGAGAAGAAGAAAACATAATTAAAGACGGGAACATTTAGATAACAAGAATTAAGAAGGCAGAAGATAATGATTGACATTGCATTTAAATTTTTGAAAATCAAAGTTGACTGGAATAGTTCCACTATTCAAACAAGGACGCGAGGAGCAGGAGTAGAATTTGGAAGTTTTCTTCTGCTTGTCTTTTGCCTGAAGTGGCAGGGCCTACAAGACAGCAGGTGGTTGGACCAAGCTGATTTTGATATCTCATCGTTAGCATGGCTGATCGTTTCCGAGAATGCTCATCTGCTCAAGGCCATTTTTTACTTCAATACCCAATCTCTAGTTTATGCTCGAACCATGTTGAGCTTATCTTAGTTGCAGTTTAATCACGTGTCTTTACTATGTTGTTAGAAGTTAAAATATATATCTGCTTTATAAGCTCTATCACGAGACAAATAAATAATTTATGGTCAATATTTATGGGAATTGAAAAAAAATGTCGCCTTTATAATATATGATCCTGGGCTGGTTCTTAATCCAGCTTTGAGTAATTCCATAGCTCTGTGGGGTAATTATAAAACAGGGTAGTAAACCCGAGTGGTTTGATAAGATCAAATTGCCACCTGATCTAAAAAATGATCTATTTTCTGTTGTTAACTGGGGCAAGGAATAGCTTATTAATTGTAACACCTCCAAAATTAGGCTGCTGTTTTTAATCGTCCGAGTGAACTATTTTTACCAGCATGGCTGAAGTTAACACCCAGGAAAGTGATTAATTGCGCTTACTATGTTTAACATTTTCCGCTGACATGAACTGGAAAGATTATATTGAATCAACTGCTAGATCTGCAGCTAGGAAAGGTGGGTCACTGTGTCGTGCTAGACAGTTATTCTCATTTAAATCTATCTACAAGAGGGTGACTCATTGCGCTTTCTTGTGCTATCGTTTTCCGCTGACATAGAGTAGAAAGATTATATTGAATCAACATCTAGGTCTCTTGCTAAGAAGGGTGGGTCACTGTGTCGTGCTAGACAGTTATTCTCATTTAAATCTATCTACAAGAGGGTGACTCATTGCGCTTTCTTGTGCTATCGTTTTCCGCTGACATAGAGTAGAAAGATTATATTGAATCAACATCTAGGTCTCTTGCTAAGAAAGGTGGGTCACTGTGTCGTGGAAGACAATGTTTCTTGCCTGAATTTGTCTCCAGGAGAGTGACTAATTGCACCTTCTTGTGCTATCGTTTTACGCTGACATAGAGTAGAAAGATTATATTGAATCAACTGCTAGATCTGCAGGAAAGGTGGGTCACTGTGTCGTGCTAGACAGTTATTCTCAATGTTTCTTGCCTGAATCTGTCTCCAGGAGAGTGACTAATTGCACCTTCTTGTGCTAACGCTTTCTGCTTCTCATCTGAATTTATCTCTAGGAGAGTGATTCACTGAGCCTTTTTGTGGTAACGTTTTCTGCTGACATGAAGTGGAAAAATTATATTGAATCGATTGTTAGGTCAGCTGCTGGGAAAGATGGGTTACTGGGTAGTGCTAGGGAGTTTTTTCTCGCCAGAAACACAGGGGAGTAAATCTGAGCTGTTCAATAAGGTCAAGTTGGCAGTTGATGTAAAAAACGATCTATTTTCTGTTGTTAACTGGGGCAAGGAATGGCTTATTAATTTTAACACCTCCAAAACAAAACTGCTCTTTTTAATCGTCCAAGAGAACCCTCTTTACCGGCATGGCTGATACTAACCCTCAAGAGAGTGATTAATTGTGCCTACTATGTCTAATGCTTTCCGCTGACATGAATCAATTGGTAGGGATACTGCTAGGAAATTTGATTCAGTGTGTCACGCTCGCTAGTTTTTCTAGTCAGAATCTGTGTTATATGTTAATCAGTCTACGATTCATCCTTGCCTTGAATAGTGGATCTCTCTTC